>BLKM01007732.1:1465229-1490479 GCA_013340265.1 Coptotermes formosanus | reverse complement strand
TGTTGTTGTGGTGGTGGTGGTGGTGGTGGTGGTGGTGGTGATTGTGGTGGTGGTGGTGGTGGTGGTGGTGGTGGTTGTTGCCAAATTATCGAATGTGTGTATGAAAAACTGAACACATCCGCAGTACTTACTACAGTGCGCAGAGAAGAACGACAGTTTTCCCCCTCAGGAGTAACGTCCATGCGACGTCGCGAAGTATCTCATAAAAATCAGGACATAACTGGCTTCGTGGTGACGGACGTTCCTGCTGTCAGCTGTGCGGTTCTGTTAGTTGAAGAAATGGACAGCAGAGGGACGGGAGTCGCAGAATCGGCAGCACTTAGCAGTCCTGTGGACATGGCGTTATACTCGCCTCAAAAACACATGAAAGACCGCTTTGTCTGTCTACAACGGGCCAGTTATTTTCTACTGCAATAGCGAATGGTTCACGTGATGCAGTCCATAGCGGAAATTCCTTAGAGCGCCGTGTAACACTGAACTATTACAAATACACTTCGAACCCAGTTATAACAACATCGGTTTATGAAACACCTCGTATATTGTACCAGATATTCTGCGGTACCAGTTAATTCCTCACTGTTGAATATAAAATTATACTCCTTGGTTAGAAAATCTCACATTTATAACGACACAAAGTATTCAGTCCCTTTCATGACGTTATAACGGAGTTCGACTGTATTTATTAAGTGTGACATCCCGTTTTGATATAAATATACAACTGTAAGGGGCGTACCGTCAGTGATAACAGTCTTCCTACAATAAGTTGAAATTTATTAAGGAACGTGTTCTGGGTCACCTATAAGAGAGCCGTCATCAGGCGCTAACGTACAAAGGGGAAATTATACAGGTGTGTATATTACTGCCTGATGTTCTTTTTACAGGTAAGCCGAAACATGTAGCATAATACATTTCAACTATATTAATATATGATGACGTTTGTTACTGACGGTATTCGCCTTACGTTTATATTCTTGAAAAGATTCAAATTCCCTGGGTGCAAGTAAACTATCGAAATGTGAGAATCAAACGCAGGGTTTCCTAAGTTTTAACACTGCATGACAGTTCTCAATATAAGGTTAAATGTGTCTCTGAGTGACACAAACTGCTGTAAATTGCGTTGTTACTATTATACGTGTTATGAACAAAGCAGTCTTTCTTTGAAATTAACCTTTTAAAGCCTAGCGGTAACTTTACGTACCACCAGGTTTAACATTAAAAAATTCTACGTGGTGCCCACATTGCGTTTATGTGGTTTGTACGGATCTCAGAACAAACAGCAACTTTTGCCTTATAAAACATTAAGAGATTGGTTTTTATAACCGAAGTGGAGAGAGTTTACAGCGCGGTACGCGCTGAGTCCTTATATAAAACAGATACGCTTCGTCTTTAAAGGGTTAATTGTGGGCTGTGAGTGTAGACCTTGCGTCTTAAACTTCATTATCATTTGAATGTGACTTTGTGTTACTGTAACCTCATGTACGTACAGTTGTAAGGGAATTTCTTCTGTGTTAGTACGCACAAATTCCTTGGGCACTTTCCTATTCCTTTTAGACGCTCAGGCTTCTTATAAGCGCGACAGAATAGTTATTAACACAAAATCTCCCTGTAAGATCATTTCCTCAGAAAAATGAGCCATATATAAAGTTTTTTAAGATGTCTCATTGCTCTTTTTCCTAGTTTTCTTTTTGAATTAGTCTCAAAAGTCACTTCGGTTCTAATTTTTTCCCCGCCGTTCTCTCTACAAGTCTTCCCAGTCCTAAATTCTTCTTCATTTAAACAGCACTATGCGAAGATTATGCCTGCGGTTTACAAAGTTAATTTTTGTGTAAATTCCTCTATACTGTTATCAATGAATGCGCCATACTAAGACATTAACAATGAACATGGATTTGCCGACTCATTGGTTGCAAAATCCTTAGATTCCGAGAACCGGTACACTTGTAATTATATGTATGAAATCATAAACAGTGGCAGATTAACGTACAGCCAAATGTAAGTAATATTAAAGTGGAAATTTAAGGGACTGTGGCTGGAAATTTTGAAGTGGATTTATGTGGCTTAAGGTAGAACCCAGTGGCGGACTTTCGTGTAAACGGCAGAGGATTTGATGTTATTTATGCGAGTACAAGGTGTTCAAGAAGGGCTGTGCCTTATGTGTACACATAAGCCACCGTAAAAAGTTTTTCAGGAAGGACTGTGCCCTATGTGTTGAGATAAATAAACTTAAAAAAATTTTCAGTCTGTGAATGAAACTTCAAAATATTGCCCATCGCGTGAGATTAAAAACACACAACGTTTCGGAGGCTAGGTCTGCCTCCGTCTTCAGGCGAAACAGGGGAAGAGGATAACCTACTCAGATGGGACCGTTAGAAAAGCTAATATTAGTAGCTGAGGGATTGACACGGGCTGTACTAGATATTCCTTTTAGTCATTCCACCTGAAGATGGAAGCAGAGCCAATCTCCGAAATTTGTGTGCTTTTTTATTTTAGTCTAGGACGACGGATTTTGCCCTAAATTTTAGTTACGACTGTTTTTATGTGTCATTGTCAGAATCATTCATCGCTGAATTTAAGATGTTTTTCGAAGGAGCTGGAAAGCAGTACGAGTGTAGGTTTAAAACTACGCAAAAAAAAAAGCCATGTCTCGAAGCATGTAACTTGACTTACCAAGTTAATTATATTCGCCCTTTCGTGCACTGGAAGTTTAACTAACAGAAATTGTGCCAGAACTGGGTCTGTCTCTTATTCAGTTATTATTTTGTGACTACATCTCCCTCTGTCCAAATAGAATACATGATGGAGTGTGGCTGGTACAAGGTATGTTCGGATCTATTACGTAGTTACGTCTCAAAGTTTCGGCGATACTGAATTAGAAATTGGCATGGATGGAGGGAATGCTTGCTACAGCTGGGTGAGAAAGGTTTATTCCTCGGTCTGTTATCCATTATTCGAAATTAACCCTTTAAAGACGGAACGTATCTGTTTTATATAAGGACTCAGTGCGTACCGCGCTGTAAACACTCTCCACTTCGGTTATAAAAACCAATCTCTTAATGTTTTATAAGGCAAAAGTTGCTGTTTGTTCTGAGATCCGTACAAAACACATAAACGCAATGTGGACACCATGTAGAATTTTTTAATGTTAAACCGGGTAGTACGTAAATTTACCGCTAGGTTTTAAAAGGTTAAACGCAACAATAATTTGAACTGTTTTCTTGTGTATGTGCGAAACTCTGTCATTTGGTGAAGAACGTGCAGCATGTTGAGGGTGTCCGAGAACAGTATCATGACAAGAATTTTTGGACCCAAAACGGATTCAGTTCCAAGGCATTTGTGGTTGTTTCATGACGTGGTTAAGTTTTACGGCGAGAACTTTTAGAAACTTGCCGAACCCCCATCCTGGAGGATACCTAGGCCTTGCCGGTTGTGAGTGTCTTCTTATATTGGCTGTTGTTCAGGCCATTCCTTTGTCAGCACTCCCAGGACACGCCATGCCTTGTTGACAGCGGCCATTGATGTGTGTGGGTGTGAAACTTGGTCTCTCACAAGGAAAACAGAGGATAAGGCTGTTCGAGAATAGGGTGCTGCGATAGATATTTGGGCCTGAGGGAGGCAGGTGACAGGGGAGGGCAGAAGACTACGTGACGACGTGCTTTATTATCTGTACTCTTCATGAAATGTTATTACAGAATACATAGTCAAATGGTAGGGTAATTAGTGAGTAATGTTTTGGGAAGGATTCTGAACGATACTGTCGTGTCATGGTTTGAAGTATTATTCAGAAATTAGCTTAGAAAATCTGTGGAAAACCACCAAAAAATTCGTTATGATAGAGAGGGTTTGGTTTCGACAGAATTCAAGTCTCGTGCGTCACAGCTCGCACAAACTTCTCCCTTCTTCTTGAATGGGATGATACTCATAATATTGAAATTGTTGTTAACCCTTTAAAGACGAAGCGTATCTGTTTTATATAAGGACTCAGTGCGTACCGCGCTGTAAACACTCTCCACTTCGGTTATAAAAACCAGTCTCTTAATGTTTTATAAGGCAAAAGTTGCTGTTTGTTCTGAGATCCGTACAAAACACATAAACGCAATGTGGGCACCACGTAGAATTTTTGAATGTTAAACCTGGTCGTATGTAAAGTTACCGCTAGGCTTTAAGAGGTTAAGAAGTAGGGCATATGGTTGTGGAATTCGTGTGCGTCAGGATAGGAATATGGGTACCATATGGGTAAAAGGCAAAGCAATCCCATTTCACGCCTGGACAGGCCCTTAAGGTTCTAGGAGGTTAAGGCTCCCAGATTTTTAGACAAACGGCACATGAAGGTGGTAAGGTTGTCAGCCCTACGCACCCGCCGCCTTTACCTCCCAGGAAATATTCCTACAATAAGGGACCTTGTGGAAAAGAAAACGAAACTTTGTACCTCAGGGAAAGCGGCATATTTCTTGACCAAACTAATGAGGCAGTTAGAAAACGTAATGTGCTTATTGCAATATGGTGTCTTTTATCTGAAATGCAAAGATATATAATAACTGGCTGAATGTGTTACGGAATCGAGCTTCTGCAACAGGAGTTGCAGTACATGATCACGGGAGGCAGGGCTTCTACAGTTAACCGCACCATTGACAGAGATGTTTACACTGAAAGAACAAGTGTTTTCCTACACCAGTACAGCACTTGTATCTTGTTATTCTGCGTCAAAATGGTTGACTTAGCAAGTGTGTCTTGTTTGTATGTGTAGGCCTTACTGTCGGGAGGAAAAAAATGTTGGAGAGAAATGATTTACATCTTCTTTCCGTAGGAGTGCTTTGGTTTTAAACTTGATCGAAGCATCTGTGAGGCCATAACAGTACACGCCTTTGTTTTACTTTGAAAAGTTCCTTTGGGTTGATTACCTAGTGGCGGGATGGAAGGGAAGGTTAGAAAAGTAAAAATGATGACCCAGCATAGCTGACATGAATAATGATGACCCGGTTTTTATGATGAAAGGCAGTGAGATTGGTTCCTTGCTTGGAATTTTTTTGTGTATTTTAGTTTTGTAGGGTGTTGAAAGGTCATTATAAGTATTCCGTAGTCAGCTGCACTGGAAAATGGGCGAGAAATTGGAAGTGAAGAAGGAATGTGTTTTGTTTGCTCTAGTAAATAAGTGTTAAACTCTGACGCGTCCATTGTATCCACACACCTGTATGGTGAAGACAGAAACATACTCTCAATTTTTGCCTGTTAGGGCTTTCAAACGTGACTGCACTCCCTCACATGCCGATATAAAGAATGCTCTTCTTTGTTTGTTTGTTTGTTTTTTGTTTGTTTGTATGTTTGTTTGTTTGTTTCTTTCTTTCTTTCTTCCTTTCTTCCTTTTTTATTTCTTCTTTCTTTCTTTCTTTCTTTCTTTCTTTCTTTCTTTCTTTCTTTCTTTCTTTCTTTCTTTCTTTCTTTCTTTCAAGACGCACAAACTTCCATTACGTAATCAATGTATCCACCAACAAATGTACGTAACAAAATGAAATAAATCCATAACAATTATTAGAACAGCTACATGTTTCGGCACCCGGCTGCCACCTTTCGTACAGAATGTAAACAACTGAGGACTTATACATGGAACTGGTCACTATCATATAATTTTAATATCACAATATTTAAATGTTATACTTATAAATTTTTATATATTTTAGAATTGCAACATTTTAAACATTTCAAAACGGTCTGTGTAATCCCTACATTAACGTGTTGGGCTTACATTGCTTTGTTCAGTAACTCCCTGAGGATTGTATCCTATGCTGTTTCCATGCTGACTGTGGAGGCTGGAGGCTGCTATGAAATTTTGTAAATTAGCCGCCAGACTACACGGCATGACGTCACAGACGACAGCAAACCTTGTTGCTAAATACTTAACAGAATACACGACAGAACACAGTTCTGACTGTTACGCGATTTTGTAATAATAAGATGAGTATGATGTGATTGTGACAGCAATTATTGGAGGTACAATCTGCGATTATAAAGCTGTTCATTCATAAGGAAGTATGCAGACGAAGGCATGTGGACAGTACGTAACTTTCAAATGGTTGTTTGGAATACGCCTTTCCAGTCTTGTTTACCATGACAGGACCCCTTTTAAGTACCATGCTCTGTATAATCTCTCTGGCTTTCAATTTGAATCTAGGAGACATTTCGGCACTACGCCCAACATCCTAACTAGATAAACATGACCAGTTTGACGTGCTTTCTCTTCTGCGTGGCTAATGGAGATGATGATAAACGATGAGTGGACACGGATTTTATATATCCAGGTACAATCAGAGCATTATAATAGGTGAAATGTACGTGTTACATCAAACTTGGTTTTGAAGTAATGTAAAACTCTCAACTGTAGTAACAATAATCAGAAGATGAGTAGAGAGCTACGTTTCTAAATTACCATTTATGTACCTGAGACAGTGGGCACTGTCAAACGTGATACTAGTATAAACAGAACGTGAAGAGGAAACAGAATCTTTAACCCTTTAAAGACGAAGCGTATCTGTTTTATATAAGGACCCAGTGCGTACCGCGCTGTAAACACTCTCCACTTCAGTTATAAAAACCAATCTCTTAACGTTTTATAACGCAGATGTTGCTGTTTGTTCTGAGATCCGTACAAAACACACAAATGCAATGTGGGCACCACGTACAATTTTTTAATGTTAAACCCGGTGGTACGTAAAGTTACCGCTAGGCTTTAAAAGGTTAAATAATCCAAGAATTATCAGCATCTAAATTTAAATTAACATAGTCCATTTGTTGACTGAAATAAGTTCACTCATTGCGAATACTTGCAGGACATCATAAGGGAAGGCTTATCCAATTGAATATTTATTTAACAACGCTGTCATCTGGGGTTATATAATATTGAATTGTAGGGTAATTGATGAATAAGAGTTTGGGAAGAATTTTTAGTTTGAGATACTATCCCGACATGCCTGGAATGACTGAGGAATATCATGAAAACGTCAGCCAGGATAACAAATCTCCGAGCCAGTTCTAAACCCGATACGTCCCGCATACAAAGCAGCTGTGGTAACTACTGCATAGCGATGATCATTCCAAAGTAATGCGAAGCGATGAACACGAGTTGCTTTTGTTTGGAAACTTAAACCCATTTAAAGCTACGATCCTTGCATGGAGTCAGTGCCCCATAATTTTGCTTGTAACGGTCAGCCAACAAGAAGTATTGTTGGATTAGAAGCGGAAAAAATGAAAACATGAAGCACGGCCATGTAAAACCGAACCGGTTATGTCCAATGGCCATCTGAATAGTCTCGACCGTTGTAAAATGCTAATGGAACATCTGTGGCAATAGGGCAACTTCTTTCGAGATGCCTTTGTGGAACAAGGCTCTGTGTTGTGCGAAAATGTACCATTGAAACGTTTTCAGAAGACGGGAGTGACACACGAGAAGGGTGCAGATACCTTCCCGTCCTTATATCCCACAGTTACAGGGTTCGATTTTTGGCTGAATGACTGACAACTCTTGCTGAAGTATTTCATGGGGATCATTGAATGGGTTGCCTCTGGATGTCATAGTTAAGGATGGGAAATGTTATCTCTGGATATCGTGGATGGGAAGTGTTATCTGTGGATATCGTGGATGGGAAGTGTTATGTGTGGATATCGAGGATGGGAAGTGTTATCTGTGGATATCGTGGATGGGAAGTGTTATCTTTGGATATCGTGGATGGGAAGTGTTATGTGTGGATATCATAGTTATGGATGGAAAGTGTTACGTTTGGCAGTAGCAGTTTTCTCCTTTAAGCTGACCTGTGCGCCCTGCTGGATAGCGAATTTCCCTTCCCTGCAGTAGCAGCGACTTGTCTCCTTTCTAACACTTCCAGACTGGTCTTTGATTTCTCAATCCTGTCACTTCGGTATCGATTTCTTTAACTATAAAATCGGCCACGATATCTGAAACACGTTCGTAAAGGAAAGACAGAAGGGAGGATATAAGTGACGGGAAGACGAAGAAGAAGGCGTAAACAGTTATTGGGTTACCTTAGGTAAAGGAGATGATGCTGGAAATTGGAAGAGGAAGCACTAGATAGCACTGTGGAGAACTTGCTTCGGACGCGGCTATGGACCTGTCGTAAAACAGATTGCTGTGTAATGTGAAACTGGCCACTGACTGTTATCCAACACCTAAGTTAATTATGCATGGAGATACACCTCCACTCCTGCATACATTTTAAGACAAGGTGCTTCACTACAGATAAATTAGCTTTGAATTTACAGTAAATCTAGGTCCATGTAAATATATGCCGATTTGTATTTTACATCTCAGTTGAGTATGCCCAGTACTGGTGTAGGTTGAATGTGTTCAAAGCTTAACAGAGCTGCAAGCTTAGCTTTATTTTCCACAGGCTATTCACTGTGGACGCGGTCCGTGTATGCTATTGATCTTCATGTTACCTACATGGAGGACAGTTGTAATATTTGCAAGGAGTTAGATGCCCTGGGGGATAATATGACCCACCATTAACGGATTAAATAAACATGTACAAGATAAACAGTTCATGCAAATCATGTTCCCCTATTCAGAGTGCTGGATCTGGATTCCAGCTGGTGTTTCCATGCTACCAAGGTGGTGTCCAGCTGGGAAAAACACATGTGCAAAACATCTGCATTGATTGATAGGTTTTCCACGAATCTGTTTTTACGAGATTCGTGTTCCCATGTTTATGTGGTTCAGCTTTGTTAGGTTTCACCACGCGAACATAAAAGAGAGGGAATTAGAGGCGCTCTATGTCTGTCCATCCCGCGTGTTTGTAGCGTGTTCCAAGTAATGAAACCTCAGACGAATTTTGATTAAATTTTTATGGAGGAAACCTTTACTAAAACTTAACTGCCGAAGGAAGATTATGCTCTGTGGACGCGTGGATACAAAGAATGGTAAAGGTAGTTATTGCTGTGCTTAATTGAATCGATGACTTGGAATGGGGAACATGAACGATGACTGAAGAAGTGACTAACGGATTCGTTTAAGTGTGGAGCAATGAAGACTGTGGAATCTTGGAGGTACAGCTCCATGCATGAACCAGTCTAGGGGGCCTAATCTCTATCTCCCTTTAACGGATCCAATACCCAATGAAAGAAGCAAAGCCTGCTTCCGAAACGGCGTGTTTTTAAATCAAAACGAGACACTTAATATATCCACTCGTATGTTGATTCATTCATTCATTCGTGCGTTCGTTCATTCGTGCGTTCGTTCGTTCGTTCTTTCATTCGTTCTTTCATTCCGTATTCTGTCTGACAACAGGTCCATAGACTCGTTGAAAGTGAGTTATCCACAGCGTGCGATCTAGTGTTTCCTGTTTCAATTTCTAGTTTCCTGTCGTTTTCCTAATGTAATCCAGTAGCTGGTTACGTCTTCTTCCCCTTCGTCACGTCACTTCTATCCATCCTTTTGTCTTTTCTTCAATAACGTGTTTTATCTGGCAGTTCCAACGCAATATGTCATCAATCCAGTTAGCCTTCGTTCTATTTTTGGTAAGCAGGGTATGCCTCTCTCCTCCTTGACTCTGTGTAATACTTCATTTCTCACTCGACCAGTCCAACTGATCTTTTCCGTCCTTCTCCAGCACCACATTTCAAAACTTTCCAAATATTTCTGTTCTAATTTCCGAAGTGTATGTGTCAATGTAATATCTCAACATCGCCATGAATCTTTAGAATTATTTATGTAGGGTAAAATTTGGAATAGCTGAGTCGGCGTAGTGAGGATAGGGCTGGACGACAGAGTAACTGTAGTTCGACTCCTGTCATGGTCAAGAAAACGTTATCCTCTCCGAAACGCCCAGATCGCCTCTGTTTCTTCTTCATTAGGTTCAGGGGATCTTTTCCCGGAGATAAAATGTCAGGGGTGTGAAGCTGACCACTTATCTGCATCGAGTGCTGTGGTTAGCAATTAATGGAAGTATACCTCCACTTCTTCATTTGCCTTCGTTTTCTGCTCGGAAGAAACTTCTCTTTTGTTGTCAAAATTACTTTCCGCCGTCAGCTGCTATTTTGACAATTAGAATATGACCATAATTTTTACGTAAAACTTGCCTAACCACTTAGCAGACCTCTAAGTATATTAGTGTATGTGTATAACTAAAGACGGAACGTATCTGTTTTATATAAGGACTCAGTGCGTACCGCGCTGGAAACACTCTCCACTTCGGTTATAAAAACCAATCTCTTAATGTTTTATAAGGCAAAAGTTGCTGTTTATTCTGAGATCCGTACAAAACATATAAACGCAATGTGGGCACCACGTAGAATTTTTTAATGTCAAACCTGGTCTTATGTAAAGTTACCGCTAGGCTTTAAAAGGTTAATATAGGTAGCTTCATACCGTATCGCTTCCAGCAACTGTATGGACCGCGCATTACTGGCATTCTGTGTTACTGATATTTTTCGTTGGGCTTGGACTGCTTTATATTATTTTACTTGCTTAAATTGAGAGCTACTGGGGTATTTTATTACTTCAGTGTTCTGATCTGATCTTGGCGAAAAGTGGGCGGAAGTGGGGGGAGGACGTACTGGAGTAAATCTATCTTCTTTGTGATGACACGTTGCCTAGTGGTTGGTTTGTGTATTCGGCCAGAGGATAGCATCACTTCTTTTGTAAAAGAGAAACCTTTATAATATTTCTATATGGCAAAGGAAGGCAGGATTCCTAAAGAAACCAAGGAGAAAGCAAAAAAAGGAAAGCATGCAACTTATTGTCAGAAACCATTTACATGGTCGTTTATCACAGTAAACAATCGCAGAACGCATGGCGTACAAAGGAGAGGAGTATATGCGGGCCAAGAAAAAGGAGAAACATTAAGAAACGGAAGAACAGTGTATTCTATCCATCTCTGTACGGTGTTCTCATTTATTTATTTTATAGCGATGTCGTTCACGAAGATCAAAGTATACGCGACTGGAACAAAGAAGCTGACGTCTAGGAGATAGGTTACATGGATGTGAAAGAAGAGATGCCTGTGTAAAATAATGCCAAATTTGGTAGTATTAAAAATAAATAAAAAGTTATGTAAGACTGTAGAAAAAACTTTCACAACTAAAAGCTACATAAAATTTCCAGGCGCTTGGCCATGTTAATCTAATGCGAGTACACATCGTCTTGGGAATCGACTGTATTCGTTCGTCATGGAATATGTATTTAGTATTTTCTAAGCATTTCCATCGCGACGGAGACACGAGACGAGATCAGAAACGTTGGACATTTATTTGGATTGATTTAAATGATGAACATGTCGTTTAATAAAATACAGTAGGCTTTTAACGCAATGTCATTTAATTGGTTGAACACGTAATATATGCGTGATTGATTATTAATTGACTGGGAATGTTTTTAAGGTAAATCGGCCGTATGCGTGTTTGGTTATTAATTAACTGGGAAGTTTTTAAGGTAATCGGCCGTATGCGTGTTTGGTTATTAGTTGACTGAGAAGTTTTTAAGGTAATCGGCCGTATGGGTGATTGTTTATTGACTGGGAAGGTTTTAAGGTAATCGGCCATGTGCGTGTTTGGTTATTAGTTGACTGAGAAGTTTTTAAGGTACTCGGCCGTATCGGCCGTGGCCTAATATAAGATAACATCTGCTCTCCCCACATGAGGTGGAGGGGCTGGACAGAACCACGAAAACCTTTCCTCTGAAGCCGCCGTCCCTGCGTAAATTCGAATCTGACGCCTTCCAAATACAAATATTTTAACAAAATAAGTTTTTTAAAAAGGAATATACCCCTTTTCTTTCAGTGAATAGTTCTGTGAGGCAGGAAGAAGAAGAAAGCAAGAGGGAAAGACAAAATCAAATGAAAAATTATTAGCTATACTGATCTGCCTGGAGATTCCTTACACCCAGCAGCTTTGAAACATATTAAGCCGTCGGCCAGGACCAGTCCCTGTTCTTGTTAACACGTAATGTTCGAATTTGTGGCACATCGCCTGAGTGTATAGACCAACCCGCGTAACTTGCCTGACGAAGAAGTTGCCAACATTGTGCGGCGTTCTAATTATACACGTTTGAGTACTCGTGTTACTGCTTGCTTCTTCTCCGATCCGAAATCTCTCGAGAATTGTGGAAGTGGTCTGGTTGTTACTGAGTACTTAATATTAGCTCTTCTGCATTTTTCTTATGGGTATGGAGCTAGTTATTATGTAATCTTTAGTATAGATGTTTAACAAATTCTTTTATGTACATATTTTTGGACACAGTACACTTGATATGGAATATGGCTGTTTTAGACCGCCGTCGTAACGACATGATTTTCTCAATAAAACGGAATGTCTTTTCCTAGAAGAAGAAATTCTTCCCCCGTCCTTACGGATACAGACAACGGCGATTATTGTTGGGGGGGGGGGTGGAGCTGAATGTCTGGGGTGGAAAAGCCGAAGTTTGATGGTTTGATGGCTAGAGTAGCAGGGAGATATGACTTGTATTAGAAACGGCAAGCACAGTGTTCACTCCACTTAACATCTTTCCCCCCTTAAAAAATCACAGAAAGAGACACTTATTAGGGAACAGAAGTAAAGCAAAATATAAAAAGTTACCATCCTCCACCCTTCAAATTTGTTTGTCAAGTTTTTCCGTTCTTTGGCATATCTATAGGGTGAAAAGAAATTCGTGCACAGACCTTTCGGATTGTGATTACTTGCTAAAAAGTCGGAACTGTAACACAACATATACCGTGAGGAGTGTCGTTTTAGATTTATACTTCACCTTTAGATAGCGCGTGGCTTCAGATGATCATACAACAGGCGCCTTGTAATTAAAATATATTTTTCGAAGCGGTCTTCATCCATTTCAAGGCAGACGGCAATGCGCCACCTGGCATACTGTGTCGAATAGGGCCTACTACGTGCCATTCTTTCACGAAATATTTTATAACCCCGGGAGGGACTACGCAAGTATGGCCCTTCATGTGTCGGCCGAGGACATACAGGGGGTTGAGATCCGGCGACTTAGGAGGCCGTATGTCGCTCTCAATTACTGCTGGACATTTTCCCCACATTCCACTGGGGCTTTGTCCTGCTGAAACCACAACCCGTGCCTCACACACACACACGCAGTCAGTAGTATTTTCCGGAAAATTGTGATGTCGGTGAGAGGCAGCCTTTCAGGTAGCGACAGTGTTTCTGACGACACCCGCCTGAACTCTACCCTGAAGCACACTTGATAGCCACTTTCCCGGGTAGCAGGAGGATTACTCAGTGCACATGAGTGACTGATGTGGACATTCGAGGCATCCTTACATGTAAAAACTGCTGCGTATGTCAGCAGAATTTCACTGAAACGAATCTAATGCTCATCGTGTTGTAGCCATTCGCAACAGTCAATACGTAAAGGATGGTAAAGGTAAAGGTAAAGCAGTCCCATTACAGGCCTGAACAGGCCCTGAGGCTCCCAGATTTCAAGACAATCGGCACTTGAAGGTGGTAAGGTTGTCAGCCTTAGGCACCGGCCGCGTTTACCCCCCAGGAAATATTCCTGGTACTCATTTCTGTTAGAGGCTGAGTCGACCCTAGGGCTGTAGTGCGACAGAAAGGATTACGTAAATGAAAAATTCCAATGAAACCATCGGAAATCGAACCCGCGACCTTCCGGTTTGTAGCACACTGATGACTGTTTGGAAAAGTGCACTCCGCGTGAAGGGATACGTCTGCATTTGATCCTCACGCAATGCGTCAGGACCCGCGGTTGGCAAACTCCCAGTTATACTGCGGCATTGCGTGATCATCTTCACGGCTTTCACTTCACAGATGCAAGGATGGCCTTTCTTTGCTGGCGTCCGCACATTCCATGGGGAACCTACTTTAAAATTTCCGTGGGCGTTGCACCTCCTGTCCCACACAGATGCTACTCCTGTCTTCGAAAGACACGCTTTCGGGAAACGTGGCGCGTATTCCCGTTCGTCAGTACCGGCTTTGCCGTTACGAGCACAGAAGGTTGACAGCCTGTCGCTGTATTCGACGTGAGTGCGTTTCGTTTTCTTTCGATCACAACTGAGCGCTGCTGTACGCTGTGGGTCGTGTTTACACCTAACAAATGGCTGTACCGCCGTCGTGAATAACAATTCTGCGGACTGTGTACTACAGTTTGGAAGTGACGTGAATCTGACTGACTGACAGACAAACTAACTAACTAACTAACTAACTAACTAACTCCATGGAGCAGAGGCCTCCTTGAGAAGCTAACAGATTCTCAACTAGTCAAGAAATTCCCCGCATTTTATTGAACCCAGAGTGTCATTACCGCATTCACAACAGCCCACCACCTGTCCCTACCCTCAGCCAGCTCAATGCAGTCCATGCCCCCATCCGAGTCCTTGAAGATCTATTTTAATATTTTCCTCCCATCTACGCTTGGGTCTCCCAAGTCGTCGCCTTCCTTCAGGTCTCCCCACCAAAATCCTGTATGAACCTCTCTTTTCCTCCATACGTGCTACATGCCCCACCCCTCTCATTCTCGATTTACCCGAATAATAATTGGCGATGAGAACAGGTAATTAAGTTTCTCGTTATGTAGTCTTCTCGACTCCCCTGTCGCCTCGTCCCTCTTAGTGACGCGAATCTCGAAAACTAAATGCCTCAGAACACGTTTTTAAACAAATAATCACACTGGTGAGAGGTTGGGAACGAATTTTGTTTCAGGCTGTATATTTCGCAATATAACTCCCAGTTCTCTTGTGGTTGGTTAGTTGTAAGAAATGCGTGTGGTATAAATGTCACAGCATGGGGACCATGACTCATCTGGTTGATATTACAGTACCCATTCTAAGTAGCATTAATACGTTTATGACAAAGTTGTCCCTACACAACATAACGCGTCCCTGAAAGTTCTTGGTGACTGTGAAAGTAACGTTTCCTTTGATTACTCTCTTGAGATGCCGGTTTTGCGTAATATGCACCCACGCAGAATGTGCGTCGTAAATTTTAAATTTTGTCTCATGTGATAAGTAACAACGTATATTAGGATATTAAATATAGTTGATATGCATTATTTCTAAACCAGTGGTTCATGAGAATGGTTTGCTGTAAGGCAGCTATATTGTGTCAATTTGCTGAAGTTAGCTGTTACATCCATCGTTTTACTGCGAAGTACTGATACGTACTTCTGCTTTAACCCTTTAAAGACGAAGCGTATCTGTTTTATGTAAGGACTCAGTGCGTACCGCGCTGTAAACACTCTCCACTTCGGTTATAAAAACCAGCCTCTTAATGTTTTATAAAGCAAAAGTTGCTGTTTGTTCTGAGATCCGTACAAAACACATAAACGCGATGTGGGCACCACGTATAATTTTTTAATGTTAAAGCTGGTGGTACGTAAAGTTACCGCTAGGCTTTAAAAGGTTAATGTAGATTTTTATATAACGGTTATATTTTTGTCTGCGAACAATAACATAAACAATGGATTCGTTGAAATACTGAAGTAATTAATTCAGTAAACTGTTTAAACTGTATCATTCGGTGCAGAAGCTTTTGTCTTCCAGGTCGCTATCCAAAAACACAAAGATTAGGGTATACAGAACTATAATTTTGGCTGTTGTTTTGTATGCGTGTGAAACTTGGTCTCTTACACTGAGGGAGGAACAAAGACTGAGGGTGTTCGAGAATAGGGTGCTGAGGAGGATATTTGGGCCTAAGAGAGACGAGGCGACAGGGGAGTGGAGAAGACTACATAACGAGGAACTTAATGACCTGTACTCAGTACCAAATATTATTCGGGTAATCAAATCGAGAAGAATGAGATAGGAGGGACATGTAGCACTATGGGGGAAAAGAGCGGTGCAGACAGGATTTTGGTGGGGAGATCTGAAGGAAGGCGACCACTTGGGAGACCCAGGCGTAGATGGGAGTATAATATATGCAGTCACTTTACATAAGCCCCGACATGTTTCGGTGCACTAGTTCACCATCTTCAGGAAGTGAAACACATGAGTTGGTGTTAACATATATCCTTGTAATAATACTAACGTGGTACGTATTTTTACCACTTTGCTTTTAAAGGCTTAAGGACGTGACCACACCAACTCCGCAGTCTCTTTAAGGAGCACATCCGTTTTGGACTGCCATGGGGTGATCGGCTTCAAGATTATAAGTAGCCGACAATATATGAGTGAAAGAAAATGAAAGAAATAGCAATAGAAGTCTGCAGAACTATGGTGGGACCGCAAGAAAAGAGCTGGATGAAATAAGGGAAGAGAAGTTTAGAGGAAGTGGAGATGTTGCTGCGAAGTCCTGCCGTTTCCTCCCTGTGTCCCTGCTGACAAAGGGATGCGCCATTAAGGGCAGGCTTGTATTGCAGTGGGAGTGGGGGGGGGGGGGCGTAGGGATAAAGTGTGCAGCGGCGGATGGTTTCTAATGTCATGTCATGATGTCGACCTGAGACGGGTATTTGTGACAGGTTGTTCGTGGTTTTATTCAGTCCACATTTGATAGCCAATTCTTGATGGAGTGTGTTGGCTACTTATTATTATCATCATCCTCATCCTCATCGTCATCACTATTATTATTATTATTATTATTATTATTATTATTATTCTCATCATCATCATCATCTCCATTATGCAGGGTATTCACACTTATATACCTGAATCAAACCATGTTTCTAGGGTATACAGTGTCGCAGCTATTCTGCGCGTACTGTTAATGGTGCATATAACGCTGTCTTCAATATTAAACCCCTTTGTGCTTCTACATTAGCACTTTCCGCAGTATGTGTGCTGTGCCCAATATAGCTGTGTTCTGCAGTTCCTTGATACCGTGCTTTCCCGGTACGCTGCTCTCTGAATGGTTTTCAGATGGTTCCAGTTGCTTCTATTATTACTGGCGTCACCTTTGTGTTTATAGTCCACATGCGCCGTATTTCTATTATAAGGTCTTTACATATTATAACCTTCTCGGCTTCTTTCTCGATCACACGCCTGTCTCCCGGGATTGCTACATCTCGTAACGTACATAACGTACATGCTTCTTGTTCATTTTCACGGGCTATGGTGTCCGGTTTATTGTTGTGGATGGTTCCGTCGGTTTGCACTTGTTAATTCCATAATATGGGCACCTTACTCTCATGACTTGTTTGTAATAATTTTGGCATATGCTTGTATTATTATTATTATTATCATCATCATCATCATCATCATCATCATCATCATCATCATCCGAATTTCTCACTTCTCAGCTTTAGCTGGCAAATATTCACCTATCCTGGGATGTATCACCAACAGGATTAGGCTCGGTGGTCTTACGTATAATTTAGGAAATTTCTTACAGTTGAACATGTGCCAAGAATTACCACTTTTTGCATTTGTATATATGTTTTTGGGTGCAGGTAAAGTCTCTTTAAACTTTGTGACATTATTATTATTATTATTATTATTATTATTATTATTACAATGAAGACGTTAGAAATATGTGTGTAATAATTTGATTTGAACAACAAAACACTTTGCTTTATGCAGTTCTGCTAGATTTGAAAGCATAAAACCTGGGGCCGGAATGTTTCTTCTATGTGCCATACGGGATTGGAATGCTCTTAGCAAGTATTGGAACGCATCCACTGTGCCTGGTATATGTTGCGTTTCGCGGATGAGAGAGGGAAGCTGTCAGTGACAAATACCGGGCAAATGCTACAGACGTGAAGATCGGCTTGCCAGCCCCCCCCCCCCTCACGCATCACGGCGAAGGGTCCTGAGATCTATTATCTGTTTAGTGTTTGCGACAATTCTGAAACACTTTCCCAAGATTATACTGACAGTTGAACTCAGATTTATGTATTGTCTTGTGTGTGGAGGGCAGGAAGTAGTCCCTGAGTCATAACATGAAAACAGTTGCAAACAAGACAAAAGCCATTCTATGTTACTTGTGCCCACTAGTATTCTTCCGCATAGAAGGCACCACATCTGTGGGCAATAGCCCGTTTGTAACAGTTTTGTATTTTGGATTAATAGGCCTCTAGCCGGTTCATGAAAATATTTACCTTTTCCTCTCCTTTTCAAGGTAAAGCTCGTAGCACGCAATAAACACGCCCTTCAGTTATAAAGCCAATCTATTAATTCTGTGTGGGAGGAAAATAGCTGATATCTCTGATAGCTGTAAAGTCAGAGAAGTACACGTGGTGGTCGTAATTTAGAATTTCTAAATGCTAAACCTGGGTCTTAAAGCGATACCGAAGAAGTAGACGTATGCAGTCACTACTTTCTGTCAGCATGTTTGGCCCTTCTGTTAGCTTTTCATCTAGTGGGCCGAAATATGATATGAGCTTAATGCTACTGTGGACCATCCTAACCTCACAATTTATTACAAACATTAATACAAACACTGCTGACTCACGAGTGTGTGCAGTGTTTTCAATGATGGTGCCCGTTGTTATGGACCCTGAGTTGATAGATGCTAATGGAGCCTCCAAAAACACGCAAACTTTTTAAACAAATATTTTGTAAAGCATAAAACATCGTGGTATCCATGAAAATTTTCATTTGGCTTGCATCTTGATAAAGATACATAAATATTTACGCTAGGAGCACGAATTTTTTTATAATCTCTAAACATATTTGCTAACTGTGTCTGATGTAAGTTTCTGATGACTTGCAACACTTTAATCCTTGAAAGACGAAGGGTATCTGTTTTATATAAGGACTCAGTGCGTACCGCGCTGTAAACACTCTCCACTTCGGTTATAAAAACCTGTCTCTTAATGTTTTATAAGGCAAAAGTTGCTGTTTGTTCTGAGATCCGTACAAAACACATAAACGCAATGTGGGCACCACGTAGAATTTTTTAATGTTAAACCTGGTCGTACGTAAAGTTACCGCTAGGCTTTAAAAAGTTAAGAAGACGTATTTCAAAATTTCTGCAACTTCCTAATTAGCTGTCCAGAAAATTTCTGCAACTTCCTAATTAGCTGTCCAGAAAATTTCTGCAACTTCCTAATTATCTGTCCAGAAAATTTCTGCAACTTCCTAATTAGCAGTCCAGAAAATTTCTGCAACTTCCTAATTAGCTGTCCAGAAAATTTCTGCAACTTCCTAATTAGCTCTCCAGAGTCTCCGTTTCAAATGTATTAATTTTGGAACCTGGACAGGCGAGCTTGCGTATGTCCTGCAGAATCTCCACCCATAAACCGGCCAGTTACGTCCAAATAGCCTGAGAAGCCACATCCTGGTCTTGACCTGTTCTTTGAGATTAGAAAGCGATCTTTCGCTTGCCCATTGAAAGCAGCAGTTAAATTTATATCTGCGGACTTCACCCAAGTTTTCTCGCAACAGCACTCTTTGCAAAGTGTCAATTCAGAATCCATATCACCTTGTGTTATACAGGATAAATATTTTATTGTAGCAAACAACCTGCATTTTGAAGTGCTGAATGGTATCTAGCAGTGAAGATACTGTGTGACGTGCTGTTTTGGTGTAGTGGGGAATTTCACGAGACGTGCCTCATTACTGATCTCTTGGATTACGCGTTGCTTCTTTTCAAATTCGCACAGTTGTGTGAACTGGAGATACTGAGACAAGTGTTCCTGAGGGGCCGCTTTTAAGATGTACTTGAATTGCAGGGTACATTTCACGTGAGATTTAGACTGAATGTATTGTCCTTTGAGATAATTCCTGGCGTTCGAGAAAAATTCAGATATTCATAGTTGTTGCCAGGCTATTGCTTTTCAATCATCCTTTTCAATCATACTATTTGTTGTTACTGATACAGAATCAAAGAATCATCCTCGTTTCCATAGCAGAAAGGATCAAATAATGAAACACGATAAAGCACAAACATGTACGAATTCGATTTCACACTTCTTCACAGTAATGCAGGTCTCAGAAATGTCTAAGTAAAATATATAATAATAAAATAATAATACATTTTTTTGTGTTTAATTAGGCATATCGCATGCGGATGTATAGGGAATCACGGTGTAGCTCCACTCATTCTTAACCTCGGCACTAGGTGGTGGTGAGTGGTTAGCTTCATATTCCAGCCATATTATGTGCGAGGCAACAACCCCTGTACTCACTGAACAACAGGCTGTGTGCCCCTGGAACCGGTCTGAAAGCGGCAACGAAAAACAACCTGCTCTTGCCCCAAAATCAAAGAACATTTGTCCGTCTCACAAAAAAGTCATTCACAGCCAACTCTATTATATCTCTCTATTTGGAGATTCGAGCTACAAGTTTCGGCCTATTATGGCCGTCATCAGGCTTCTCTAAAAAACGTGAACATAGATACAAAAACACTAATCATCAACAAATGCACAAAAAGAGTTTTATCATGAATCGTAACACACTCCTACATGTTTCGACCCTGCTGGGTCATCTTCAGGGAGAGATTTTTTGTTATCGTTACACTAAACTTGCACTTTATAGATGAGTGAGAATGTGCTGTTGACTGTGTACTGTGTACTGGAGGCGTGAACTCTAAGCGGTCCGGGCCTGCAGGCCGGGACCGCAGAGAGTTCACCCCGCCAAAAACAACGCAGTACACAGTCAACAGCACATTCTCACTCAACTATAAAGTGCAACCTTAGTGTAATGATAACAAAAAAGTTCTCCCTGAAGATGACCCAGCAGGGTCGAAACATGTAGGAGTGTGTTACGATTGATGAAAAAACTCTCTTTGTGCATTTGTTGGTGATTAGTGTTTTGGTATAATATAGTGCACGGACATGAAACACATTAAATTTATGAACATAGGTATTTTACTTTCATAAAAGGGGGGAAGGCCTTCCCCACTTTTATGAAAGTAAAATATCTATGTTCATGTTTTTTCTAGGAGTCTGATGATGGCCACAACAGGCCGAAACTTGTAGCTGAAATCTCCAAATAGAAAGATATAATAGAGTTGGCTGTGACTGATTTTTTGTGAGACTGAAATATACGCCAACGGGGATGTTGAACATTAACATGTGTTCGGTTTTCCAGCACAGTGCATCTTCCGGGTGCGGTTGGAGGGCAGTGACTCTAAATGTATTTGGGGTTGGCTATGAATGCACGTATACAGTTAAGTGAGAATGTGCCCTTGCTTTCATCCTCCGTTGTGATGTATCTTGTACAAGACTATTGTGTAACAAGCTATTCTCCTTGAAGATGACCCAGCAGGGTCGAAACATATAGGAGGTGTTTACGAATAAAGATTGTATGTATTTTGGTGCATTAGTTGGTGAATTTTGTATTGTTTTCACCGTGCATTTTTCAATAATGAGTACAGTTTACCAACCAATGCAGCTTTTATTATTATCACACGCGACATGTTTCGGCGTCCATTATGACGATGTGTGTTTGTCTTTTGTGCAGGGTGTTTGTCAGATTAGAATCTATTATTTGTGTTAGCTTTCTGCAGGCAAGGAAGGGGTATGTGGTTTGTGTATTAATGTCCAAATGTTGTAAGGCATTTTCAGTGTAAACGATTAAATCTTTTGTGAACTGTCGGGCGCCGAAACATGTCGGGTGTTATAATAATAACAAATGCATTGGTTGGTGACTGTACTCATTAACCTTTAAAGCCTAGCGGTAACTTTACATACGACCAGGTTTAATACTTACAAATTCTACGTGGAGCCCATATTGCGTTTATGTGTTTTGTACTGATCTCAGAACAAACAGCAACTTTTGCCTTATAAAACATTAAGAGACTGGTTTTTATAACCGAAGTGGAGAGTGTTTACAGCGCGGTACGCACTGAGCCCTTATATAAAACAGATACGCTTCGTCTTTAGAGGGTTAACCTAGAATGCTTTGTAATACGAAGTTGTGATGAAGTAGGGAGTCGGTTACGGAAGTATCTGTTTATGCAAAATACTTATGCTTGTCCAAGATCTTAATAGGCTTATATAGTTGCAGACGAAGTCCTATTTGTGCTTCCGTTTGTTCACAGTAAACGGGGGGTGGTCACCATGGTCACAGTGGTCGGACTGTAGTACGAGGTGTGGCAGAGGTGTCCAAAAGAGGAGCCGGCTGTGCACGAACCCAGCACCTCTAAATGGAGGGCTTACTTGCCAGGGATCATCAGTTCAGAAAACGGACTGCACCACTGTTTGTCCAGGTAAGACTTACAAAACATGCGCCGCACACGAGCACCATCTAACGGCACGCTGGCAAACTAATGTAACTGGCTTAAAAATAACTCTGGTCTAATAAGGGGCCGGAAAGTCAGGACTATAAAAATGAATCACTGCAACGAGTTGCCAGAAATAGTCCTGAAACAAGGAAAGGCTCTTGCACGGTGTCGCTTAAACTGTCAGAATTTATAGGATTGTCCGCAGACGTAAAAGGACAGTCTGTTTTATGTCTGTTCAGTACTTTGTCGGAAACCATAATTAAAAAAAGACGGACACATTTTATTGTCATAAACACAAATTTGCCTACTGCCCTTTCTTAAAAAGGAAAATACATGACCATGTGATGTCGCGGCGGATGCAGGCGTTGTATACGACAAAGCCGCCGTGCTCGGTGCGGCGATATAAGATACTGTGTCTTAAGTTTATGAGATGACCATGATGTCTGTGTTGGCGTGTCTATGTTCCACTGATCTACACAAAACGTCGCACAAATTGACGTGACATCTGTGTGCACCTCAACACCGTGCATTCTAATTTTCTACATTCAGTAATAGCAACATGGCAGATGTGCGAACTTATGAGATGGGAGCGACATTAAAGCCACGTGCTTCAGGGTTCTGAAATTGTGTAATTTGGTAAGAGATATTTAAAAAATCATCTTTGTTGAAGTAATCAGAGAAAAATATCAGAGAACATAGTGGCCATGGGAAAGGGAACTTATAGCTTAGGTTTTATGCCAATAAATAATAAATAATTGGAGACAGGCATTTCAAATTACCTACTGTGATAGATCATCAACATACCCACTCACTACGCATGAAATATTTTTTACAGATCAGTAATTACAAATACGGTGACAGTGAGAGCCTTTGAATTTATATCTTAAAAACTGAAGGTACCGCTATAAAATTTGTACTTAAGCAGTAAATTATTTGCAAAAGTACAGTACAGTAGAACAAGAAGCGAAGTGAGTATTAACCTTTTAAAGCCTAGCGGTAACTTTATATACGACCAGGTTTAACATTAAAAAAATTCTACGTGGTGCCCACACTGCGTTTATGTGTTTTGTACGGATCTCAGAACAAACAGCAACTTTTACCTTATAAAACATTAAGAGATTGGTTTTTATAACCGAAGTGAAGAATGTTTACAGCGCGGTACGCACTGAGTTCTTATATAAAACAGATACGCTTCGTCTTTAAAGGGTTAAATATCGGCACAAGTCGGACATTAATGACGTTCTCAGTGGTTTCACTGGAGGTCACTGATAAAGCTCTCATATTGCAAATCCCTAGTGGCCTCAAACCGCATTTCCGGGGAGTGGGGGGGGGGGGAGGGGGCTTTACTTCTGTGGTAAAACGGAATGTGGAAGAGGTACCAAACCAAAGTATGGGGCTGCGAGAACGTAACCAGTACGTTTGCTAGAAAATGTTATATGAGAAATTATGCAATAGAATTACCGCAAGTAAGATTTGTGTTTGTACGTAATCGCATTAAAGGATTAACTGAAGGCAAGAGGGTAAAAGCAAAACGCAATTTACCGTTAATTACCAGCGAATAAAAAAATTGTTGCATACCTTCAGGAGACGAAATGATTACTGTGCTGGAAAATTTTAGGCATCGAAATGTTCTGGAAATGTAGACTACAGCGCAATCGTGAAGCGAACTTGAACGTTATGGGTCCACCCGACTTGACAGGAAGTGCGTCCGACGCTTCCGCCAGAGTCGACACACGTACAGTATCCTTCCGACTCTGTTTCCTCCGCGTCTGTTTTTCTGTCTCTAGTCTGATTACCAGGACACCACAAAGTTTGTTTTTCAAATTGTACAGCGATGCATGCCAACCGTTTCGTTAAGTAGCAGTCTTCGCCTGTTTGAGGAATAAAACGTAAAGCCCACAGCTCTTAGGTTATCATGTTACCCCATGGCATTCCTATGCAAGCACAGAAGGGAAGCGGAGGTATAGCCGCTAACCCATTGGCAGCCTTGGCCCTAGAACAGGGTGGGTGGTCAGCATAAAGCCCCTGCCGCTTGACCCCCGAGCCAGGTACCCAGGAGTCTGGGTGGGCCTCAGAGCAGGGATGCCTGGGCACGAAAAATTCCACCTCCACCGGGATTCGATCCCCGGACCGTCCAGCCTGTATCGAGTAGCTATACCGACCGCGCTCTTCCGGCCGCCTTGTAGGCTATTAGACAATCATATGCGAAAATATGCATAAAGCGATCATCTTACAACATTAACGAGAAATAAATAGGAGTTCCTGTGAGAAAATCAGGTTACACTGCGTTATAATTTGGGTTTTTTTTATTCCTAGATATAATGAAAACAATGCAGTTCTAATTAGAATGCTATCCCATCACTTTCCCACACAGTTCGCGTCACAACAGAGGCACTAACTTACGGTGGGTCGACCTTTTATATTGCGTGTTGGTATCAGCCGTCGTGTCAGAAGCGGCTCTTAGGCTTCATTGTCTTTAAATCTTTGACTGCCAAGACTTTGCGTCGGAGATGGTAACAGACGACATTCGCTCAGCGATGAGTTACCCGCACGTAAGTACAATCCGTATACATTCCTACATTACGAAATAATACAGGACATAACCCCATTTTCTGGCTGGCACTCCTCGAAAACAGGTGCAATGAAATATCTTTTGCTTTTGGGGCCATAATTAATGAAAAGCGTAAATAATTTTTATAATGAAAATTAGTGAAATTTACGGAATTCTGACCCCTCAGTTTTGCAGTAGATTTTTTAAACCCACAAAGAGGGTTTAGATGTGGGTGTAAAGGTTCAGAGGAGGTGAGGTGCGTTCTGAGTGTCCATTGAGTGTAACAAGCAGTGACGCCAAGCGGTAGATGGATACTTATGTTTAGAACACTGTAAGAATGAAACTTGGTTAAATTATATAACTGAAATAACCGTTGTGAGTAGTGCAATAACGGTTTAAGGCCAAACTGTTTTACAAACAAATTTAATGTGTTCCATGTCCGTGCACTATATCACACAAAAAAACTAATCACCAACAAATGCACAAAGAGAGTTTTGTCATCAATTGTAACACACTCCTACATGTTTCGACCCTGCTGGGTCATATTCAGGGAGAACTTTTTGTTGTCGTTACACTAAGGTTGCACTTTATAGTTGAGTGAGAATGTGCTGTTGACTGTGTACTG
>BLKM01007732.1:1440984-1464869 GCA_013340265.1 Coptotermes formosanus | reverse complement strand
TGTTTTATATAAGGACTCAGTGCGTACCGCGCTGTAAACACTCTCCACTTCGGTTATAATAACCAGTCTCTTAATGTTTTATAAGGCAAAGGTTGCTGTTTGTTCTGAGATCCGTACAAAACACGTAAACGCAATGTGGGCACCACGTAGAATTTTTTAATGTTAAACCTGGTGGTACGTAAAGTTACCGCTAGGCTTTAAAAGGTTAAAGGAAGCTGGTGGTGACTGATCGCTTCGCTGAGAAAGAACCCTGTATTAAGACGTCAACTGGGATGCCGAACATAAAGTTGATTAATTTACTGTAAAACTGTCTTCATACATATTTGTTTGCTGTCTTATAATACGACTTTGAATATTATGGAAAAGGATTAACAGAAATAGCCTGGAGATATAGTTTTGTCTTACATGACTGTGCTCCGTTGATACGTTACTTTCTCTAACGTGTTTATTGAAGAGCCGGTGGGACTGAAGTAAGGCCAGATGGTTAGGACGCAGTTCTCGATCTGACACGAGAAACGTTATAACCGTTTCCAGTATGTCTCGTATTACATACGCAACTTGTGTTGGTGTCTCTTGCCTCTGCCCAACTCGCTGTTTCGTTTCCCCAAAAATTTCACACCCCTTCATCCTTATCCACTTAGAACTGTTTAAATAGAGCAAATCAAACACGCAAGGCGTAGCGCGTGACTTCATGACGCTCGGCAAGTTTACCGTAGCGCCTCTCGAATTTCCGGACGAATGTAAACTTTGACTGCTTTTCCTTTCTCTTTGCTTCCCATCGTCTTTGCTTTCATTCCTTCCGAAAAGCTAAGATTTTCGTACCCTCTTTTCAGCTCCTTTATTTAGGATTCAGTCCGTCATAAGCTGGTTGTATTTTTCAGGTGCTTTTGCATTGTCGTAAAAAGTGCCTGTTAATTTCGCCTTGCCATTCTGTCCGTCTGTCCGCATGTATCAACGCGGTTACGGCATGAAGGATTTACGTGAGATTTGATATTTGGAACTTTTATGAAATTCTGTTAAGAAATACAAAATTTCCTTAGAAACGGGCACGAATGTCGGGCATTTTACATAAAGACCTAAGTACGTTGCATTGTTGCTGGCGACATTAGCCTTTTAAAGCCTAGCGGTAACTTTACATACCACCAGGTTTAACATTAAAAAATTCTACGTGGTGCCCACATTGCGTTTATGTGTTTTGTACGGATCTTAGAACAAACAACAACTTTTGCCTTATAAAACATTAAGAGACTGGTTTTTATAACCGAAGTGGAGAGTGTTTACAGCGCGGTACGCACTGAGTCCTTATATAAAACAGATAAGCTTCGTCTTTAAAGGGTTAAATCGCCATAAAAGCGCTCTCTTCGAGTGAAATGGTGTCAGGCTGTTAGGATAGCCAAGGAGGTATAAATATCATGCGAACGCGACTCAATATTACATTGTACGTATATTGCCTATCTTGTTTATCAGCAGGTACGAAAGGCCAGCATTATATCATTGCCGCCTTTCCAGTGATCCATTTTAATGTTTCCCACCTGCTGTATTCCCGTTCATTCATCCCTCTTTTCAAGGCGGCCTGTATAATCTCCCATAATCTAATGTAGCATTTTTTAACCTTTTAAAGCCTAGCGGTAACCTTACGTATCACCAGGTTTAACATTAAAAAATTCTACGTGGTGCCCACATTGCGTTTATGTGTTTTGTACGGATCTCAGAACAAACAGCAACTTTTGCCTTATAAACCATTAAGAGACTGGTTTTTATAACCGAAGTGGAGAGTGTTTACAGCGCGGTACGCACTGAGTTCTTACGTAAAACAGATACGCTTCCTCTTTAAAGGGTTAATAACGATGACGTGTTAGCTTTATTCAGACCGAGCATGTCGGCTGCGTGGGCACAAATTCGTTTATAGTAGTGTTCTACGTGACACATAGAATTACCCCATTATTTTTTCCATGTCGTTGGAAATAAAATGGAGTTTTAATGCAAGAAAATGTCGCCGTTTTTGGTCTTCATTGGCTACTCTCACTTTTGTGTAAGCTACTGGTGTATCTCAGTAATGTCTAAATATATTTTTGTCGCATATTTGTGTCTACTAAATTAACGTCTCTGCTTTCCTGCTGTGAATTTCTAACTCTGCTTTTCCAAGAAAAGCTGTCTGTTTAGAGGCGTCTGTCAATATCCTGCACCGAATCCGAATGCAGGAACTTTGGAAGCAATTGTATTGTTACTGAATTTAAATAGAACCCCTTTTCTTCTTAACGCTATACAGTGTAGCAAAATTAAGACGTTGCTTTTGTGCGTAATGCGTTGAAATTAAGTAAAATCTCGTTCAAAATTCAGACATAATAGGAAGATTACTGGGTGATAGTATCGTATGTTGGCGTTTTTAAACTAATGGAAAAAGCGAGAGATGTGCAGGAATATTTATAGTCATTAGTTCTAGGCAGCGATACATTACGTGGTTCTTCATCTGGTGGAATTAAAAGGCTTTGCTCCGAATCTGAAGACGCCAGCTGATGGATGGTCTCTATGCGATATGCAATGGCGTGATA
Organism: Coptotermes formosanus; assembly: GCA_013340265.1. Lineage (NCBI taxonomy): Eukaryota > Metazoa > Arthropoda > Insecta > Blattodea > Rhinotermitidae > Coptotermes > Coptotermes formosanus. Next base: position 1,462,317 of record BLKM01007732.1, on the reverse strand, counting down.
ACCACGGTTATTCGGTCCCTCCGACAGCATGATGCACGATGCTCTCAGCGGGACCACCAAGTGGGAAACAGGCGAAATAAGGAAGAGTGTCAGGAATGGAAATCGCCAATGTCATCAGAGAAAATGCATATATATTCTAAAGGAAGAAACCGAGCTTTAATTCCAGAATACGGCGATATGAGAGCATAGAGATTGTTACAAAAACAAGTCTTTAACCAGCACATTGCACGTGATAAGAACAGAAAACACTCCTACATATTTCGGCTATTGTCTTTAGCCATCTTCAGGGAGTGTCAATACTAACAGACGTATACAGCTCTGATATTTTTTTTTAAATTTCTTGCGAAGATGATATTGGCAGTATTTGCAGTATAAAAAGAAAAATCACAAAATTGTTCCTACAACCAATTTAACTGACTAGGCCGTGCCATGGCTTAGGTGGTTAGCCGCCGGCATCCCACCGCGGCGGCCCGGGTTCGATCACGGGTCAGTCCATGTGGGATTTGTGGTGGACAAAGTGGCACTGGGACAGGTTTTTTCCCCCGAGTTCTTCGGGTTTCCCCTGTCAGTTTCATCCACCGGTGCTCCATTACTAGGAAAAGGACAAAAGAATAATCATCATCTTCATCTTCATCAGAGGGTCGCACAATAAGCCTCATGGCTGCGGTGCGTCGGTAGCGTCTGCTGCGGGGCCCTTCTCCACTAAAAAATAAAATTTAGCTGACTAGGAGTGCGTGAAACAAAACTTAAAGATAGGGTAACATAAATACCAGCATTGTTGTACATATTTGTGGGCCGGGGTAGCTCAGTCGGTATAGCGACTGCGCTACAGACTGGACGTTCAGGGGATTGAATCCCGGTGGAGGGCGAGTTTTTCCATGCCCGTCCAGACAGGCCGTGGGACCCACCCAGCTTTCTGTACAATGGGTACCGGGTCTTTCACGGGGATAAAGCAGCCGGAGCGTGGGGCTAGCCACACCACACCTTCTCGTGACGAGGCTAACGAAAGGGTAGAGCTATACCTGTACTCCCCCTTGGGCCTTAATGGCCTCTATAGGGTCCCCTATACGTCTTTGTCATATGTAGTTGGTAAAGCATCCGAATATTAAACATTCTATATACAGGGTGATATAAAAGTGATGTTAAAATCATTAGGCCTATATTACGAGACATTTAGATACTATATAATTTTTACGCAACTCCATACATTATAGATTTTAAAATCTGCACATGAAAAAGCTGCATAAAGAAAACCCTATACAGGCCTTTAGGGCTCCAGGAGGTTGAGGCTTCCAGAATTTCTAGACAATATAGGTGGCAAGGTTGTCAGCCCTATGCACCGGCCGCCTTTACTCCCCAGGAGATACCGTAAGGTGAAGCAATCCCATTACAGGCCTGGAGAGGCCCTTAGGGTTCCAGAAGGTTGAGGCACCCAGATTTAAAGACATGAAGAGGGAGAAGAGAGGTGCTCGCAGGATTTTTGGGGGGGGGCCAAGGGAAGGCTACCACTTGGGAGACCGGGCGTGTATGGGAGGATAACATTAAAATGGATTTTCAAGAAGTGGGATGGGGGCATGGACTGGATTGAGCTGTCTGAGGATAGGGACAGGTGGCGGGCTCTTGTGAATGCGGTAATGAGCCTCCGGGTGCCATAAAATGCGGGGAATTTCTTGACTAGCTGAGAAACTGTTAGCTTCTCAAAAAGGTCTCTGCTCCGTGGAGTTAGTTAGTTAGTTAGTTAGTTAGTTAGTTGGTTAGTTAGTTAGGCACATAGTGGCATGGTTGTCAGCCCTACGCGCCGGATGCCCTTCCCCCCCCCCCCCCCCACCAAGGAAATATTCCTGGTACTCATTTCTGTTACAGAGGCTGATGCAAGATGTTAGGTGGAAGGCGAATGGGCGCAGTGTGCCACGCATTGCAAGGTGTGATATCTTGAACAGTGGAATGGTACAGGCACTGTGTAAAAGCAGTAACTTGATTTGTGCCTTTATGCGCCCTGTAAACCGAAAGTCTCCCCTTGCAGGTAGCCCTTGGTCAGAAAACCTCAAGAAAACGTGTATTTTCGGATGGTGGTGACAAAGAGAATGTAAGGGTGCGAGTTGTATGGCACTCAGTTGGTCTAAGACGGGCTGTTGTGAACACGGTAGCACAATTTGGGTTTCGTAGTAGGCTTGCCAAGAAGGGGCAGACGCCTCAGTTAACCATTATTTCTCTTCTCCTAAATGTCCAGGCCCGCTCTGCCGCCCACTCAACCTTCTGTTCAATCGTCGCTGGGATTTCTTTTCCTGGGGTTAAAGCGGCTGGGGCGTAAGACTGGCCTCTCACCTCCATGTAGGGCCGAGGTTATGAGAGGAACTGTACCTTCAGACCCCCTAAACGCCTCCCTGGCGTGTATAACAACTTACTACTACTACTACTACTAGTACTACTACTACTACTACTACTACTACTACTATTACTGCTGCTACTGTGGGGTACGCGGTGGCGCAGGTGGTTAAGGCACTGCGCTACAAGCCGTCAGGTCGCGGGTTCGATTCCCGATGGCGTCATTGGGGTTTTTTATTGCCTTAATCCTTTCGGCCGCACTATGGCCCTGGGGTAGACTCGGCCTCTAACAGAAATGAGTACCAGAGATATCTCTTGGGTGGTAAAGACGGCCGGTACGTAGGGGTGACAACCTTACCACCCTCGTGCAGGTTGTCTAGAAATGCGGGGAACCTCAAACTCCTGGATCCCTAAGGGTCTGTCCAGGCCTGTGATTGGATAGCTTTACCTTTGTATCTGCTGCTGCTGCTGCTTCTACTACTACTACTACTACTACTACTACTACTACTACTACTACTACTACTACTACTACTACTACTACTACTACTACTTAAATAACATTGCGTCGCTCCGTTTATCCTTACACTGGGATGATGAAACGCTTTCTTATGTTGCTGATTCGGGAAGAATTTAGTCCGCTAGTGTAATTGTGTTTTTCCACGTGCACCGTAATGAATGAAGTTCACAAATAGGTAAAGAGGAATGACACACAATTTGGTACACTAGGAGGCACAAAAACTAATTATTTTTATTTACTTTTAAGTGCAGTTTCTGAAAAATAAAACGTGTGACTTCGTGCCCATTTTCTGCTATTTGTTGCCATGGCACCATGCGTTAGGCTAAAAGATATTGTAAATGTGACAGATAGGGCTGTATGCAGTTGAACATTAGTTACGTATTTTGCACGAATATGGTCTCGTAGCAAGAATGAAGAAGCTGATGGGATGGAAGGGAATTAATTTGGGGCGCCTCCTATTTGTAAATGCTTAAAGATTTCCCGTTATGAAAGTTTTGGAAAAGACTAGTTTAGATAGCACCAACACTGGCAATGACTCATAACTGAAAACTAGTACACAGAATCTGAATAAACCTAGAAAGAAAAACTAACATCTTTCGTATCGACGATTTGGAATATCAATATACTAGTGAAACGCAAGTAATTGTATGCCGCAGTTCACTTAAAAATACTCCTGTCTCTCTTTTAACGCAGTATTGATGAAAGGTTTGCACTGTTCTGTTAAAATTTGTTAAAACTGTGAAAATTAATTAGCTTCTTTTTTTCATTTTTTCGTATTCCATTTTTCTTCTTAGATTTCTGTGCACAATGTGGCAGGATTAAACTGAACTTGGAAGAGAGCCAAATTTAAATAGCGGAAGGGAAGGTCCCCACTGTAGTTGGCTGGCTGAGTTGATGGTTCCGGGGGTGGGGTGGGAGTTGGGATGCTGAAAAGATGAGCATTCACCCTTCTTCTGTCCCCCACAGAAAAAAAGATACCGTTAAAAACATGAAGAAAACATAAAATTACAGGAAGGAAGGGAAGGCTAGAACAAGATGAGAAAATCGTGGAACAAAAAACGAAGGGAAAGTTAGGTTGAGTCATTTTCATTGGTCTGATGATGGGCAAAATGTAATGAGTCTTACTGTGATGATAGTCATGGTATTTTAATGACAGTAATGACTATGAAAATGGCGACGCCCAAACGATTGACCGTGGGTGAGTACGAAGCGACGCTTGGCTTCAGCATACCCACAGCTACAAACAGTACCGGGATGACAGAAGCAACTGCATGAAGCAGAGTCCTTGAGAAGCTGACAATTGCTCACATTTTCTCCGTCATACAGAATCCGATAGCTTATTATTGTCATAGTCACAAGAGACCAAAACTTTGGCCAAAACAATCCACTGTACATCCCTATACTATGTTGCAGATCCACTTTAATATTATCCTTTCACCTACGTCGGTGAATTCCTACTACTCTCTTCTCAGATTTTCCGAGTTAAATGTGTAAATGTGATGCCTTCAGTTGCAGTGGCCTTTACGCGCCCCCTAAAGGATGATGATGATGATGATGATGATGATGATTGTGGTATTTCCTTGAAGTGGCTATGCCGCCGTAACTCGATAAGCAGAGCATTATTTATGGAAACGAGGTGGTTCCAAATGAAATTGATGTGGCTTCTACTGTGGATTTGTGGCCGCGATATTCGGGCATTGCGTGCTTTTAGCATAGTTATGGAAGGCGCTTAAAATGCCCCTGGACTTCATATTGTTCTATATAGCACCCTGAGGGCCTGCTAGGCTTAGCATGAAAACATACTTACAGCGTCATAATTTGTTTCTGTAATATAAATCTGAACCAGAACTGCATAATTCGGATATTCGTAACTGGACTATAAATATTAACTTTCACCTAAAAGTCTCGTGGTATTAGCTTATGTACGTGTACGTAAATTGTGGCGCTTTTGCATATCCATTCTTCTTCTTCCTCTTCTCTTCTTCTTCGTCTTCTTCTTCCTCCTCTTCTTCCCTTCGGCAGTTTGGGTACCGTTGCCCGTTCTGCGACTACAGGAACTGATCTGTCCATCGGCGATGTGGTCTCCCCAAATATCTGCAACCGTGAGGTTTGTACTTTAGTAGTTTTCGGGGCAGGCGGTTAGCTGGCATTCTTAGAGCATGTTGCATCCATTTAAATTGGTAATTTTGAAATTCCTGAAACATTTCGTGTACTCGCATATCCGTTTTTGCTACGTAAAAATAAAAATGCATTCTGTGTGTACTGTTGAGCTGCATGTCACTGTTAAAAATGTAACAACATTGAGAGTTGCACAGTAATGCATTTGTGGCGAATTCATGTCGCCGGGAAAAAATAAAAGCGAAATTTATTCATGTAAAGTGGCCGATATTGTTTGTCCGATTTTAACCAAATTTGGATTTTGTCGACAGATTTTTCATAAAAGTCCCCAGTATTAAGTATCACGGAAATGCGTCCTGTGGGAGCCGCCCTGATACATGTGGACAGACGGACAGACAAGCGGGCATGACGAAGCTCATAGGCGATGTTTGTGACTATGCGAGAGCGCCTAAAAATTGGACTGCACATACATATCAAGTGGACTGCACATACATATCAAGTGGACTGCACATACATATCAAGTGGACTGCACATACATATCAAGTGGACTGCACATACATACCAAGTGGACTGTTATTGCAGTGCATATTATAAAGGGACATTTGATATGTTTCGTTCCGTAGTCCTTCCCTCTTCTACCTGCTCACAGCAGGTGTCGAGGGTGTTTATTTGCACTAGATCACACTCAGACATACACCACAGTCGGTAGGACTCCTCTGGACGAGGGATCGGCCCGTCGCACAGACCTCTACCTGACAACACACAACACTGTACAAGAGACGAACATCCATGCCTCAGGTGGGATTCGAACCCACGATCCCAGCAAGCACTCGGCCGTAGACCTACGCCTTAGACCACGCGGTCACTGGGCTCGGCATCAGTTGATATGCCTTGTCTAAATACTGTGATCCACCCCGCTGCAACTGTCGCTATTGCATACTCTTGATTACTCTGTGTTGAATGCCAACGCATTCATTGAAATGATACTGCTTGTAAGTTACCAATGAGTAATTGGCTGTATAACATTGTGGAGGGGGTACGAAAACAAACATGTCCTGCTGCGAGGTTTAATCAGTGTGGCATTCAACAATACACCGTTTAAAATGGTTTGATATGTATGGTTTATGATTTGCTGATTCAAGTACAGAAGTCAATGTTTGGGCGTACGAGGAACGACGTAACTGGGGGGTGGAGAAGACTACATAACGAGGAGCTTTATGATCTGTATTCCGCACCAAATATTGTTGGCGCGATCAAACCAAGAATCGTATGGACGGTGCATGTGGCACATATGGGGTACAGGAGAGGGGCATACAGGGTTTTGGTGGGGGGGACCTCACGGAAAGAGACCCAGGCGTAGAAGGGAGGGTAATATTAAAATGGATTTTCAAGATGTGGGATGGAGAGGCATGACGTGGATTGATCTGTCTGAGGATAGGGACAGGTGGCAGGCGCTTGTGAATGCGGTAATGAACCTTCGGGTTCCATAAAATGCGGAGAATTTCTTGACTAGCTGAGAAACTGTTAGCCTCTCAGGGGAGTTAGTTAGTTAGTTAGTTAGTTAGTTAGTTAGTTAGTTAGTTAGTTAGATACTTTAGTACTGGGTTTCATAAACCAGGTAGTACATGTCATCTCTGCAGAGAGTAATCCTCTTTCAAAACCTAACAGTAGTGTAGCCCGTCAAAAAATTACCCCGTTTTATTCATATTTTCGCCAGTAAACAAGACTGCTCTTAATTCTTAGCCAGATGAATCCAGTCTACATTCTCACACACAGCCTTTTTAATATTATCCTCCAATATATGTCTAGGATTTCCATTTTATCCCCTTACTAAGCTGAGGATGAGTTTGTGTCGCTTGTTAATTGATTATGTATTAATTTATCTCGCATTGTGTAAGCTAAAGTATTTACTGTGAATATCATGCAGGTACATGGTGGAGTGAAGGTATAGTTCCAGTCATTCTTAATCTCTGCACGAGATGTAGGTGACGAGTCAGCTGGAAGCTTCCGGTGTTTTACCCCAAGTACCCATTGCGCAGGGGGTTGAGTGGGCACCACAGCCATCCTTAACGCTTTAGGGTATAGGGAAACGTCGGTATTAACCTTTTAAAGCCTAGCGGTAACTTTACATACGACCAGGTTCAACATTAAAAAATTCTACGTGGTGCCCACATTGCGTTTATGTGTTTTGTACGGATCTCAGAACAAACAGCCACTTTTGCCTTATAAAACATTAAGAGATTGGTTTTTATAACCGAAGTGGAAAGTGTTTACAGCGCGGTACGAGCTGAGTCCTTATATAAAACAGATATGCTTCGTCTTTAAAGGGTTAATTTGGAGTCTGTTTCATAAATAACGTCAGGATTTGTGCAGTAATTGTTTTGTAACAAAAACCTTGCACTTCTCAATAATCTCGCTGTAAAGCTGAAATGCACATTTCCCGAAGTAAAAAGTGACGTATAAACTGGGCATGTCCGACCAAGTATCAAGCAGCAGTTTCCGCCTCTTGACTGTAGATTTCTCCTGGGCCTGCTTTGTATGCGCGCAGCATGTCCAGAGCTGGCAGGTTGTGGTAATAGCTGTGTAGTGGAATGGCAGTAGCAGGAATCAGGGACTGCGTAAATTTTAAGTCGCACAACAGAGATGTTGCCTTCATCCTTCATGAGGAAAGGCACGTTACTTCCTTGCGTATTTAAATAATGGGAAGTGAAAATACAGTGAGATGGTCGGGAGCGTAGTTCGTATCGGAAAAATGCACACAATCACGTGGAATTTTGCTGCAATCGGCCGTACAATTTGAAATTAATATAAATTAATAAGCATATTTGGGAGCGTTAGAATTGCTACGTAACCAAATCCCACCTCGCTTTTGTGGTACCCAGGGTTTTGTTAGAATTTTAACAAGAGCCCGCCATTGACCTCTGTTCTGTGGCAGATTAATCCACTGCACATCACCTCATACCATGTTTTTTCAAGATCCATTTTAATATTATCCTCCGATGGAATAAATTATTGACACGAAATTAGATAGGGACACGCGATTTCCACACTTCATAGTGCTCTTGGTCGAAAGCAGATTTTCTTGCACATTAAAATGTCATGGCTATTCACACCAAATTATTTGACTGTATTGTCCTGCTCTCTTCTCCAGTGGCCCTGTGTTAGCGTAATACCCGGAAATTCAGTTTAGGTTTACAGAATGCTTCAATGAACCTTTTGTCATCTTTCTTCACAAGCTATGGAATTTAGGACGGATAATTTTTTATAAAAAGGTAAAGCTGTTCCCGTACTGATCCTGAGGGTTCCAGGAGGTTGAGTCTCCCATATTTCAAGACAGTCGGCATATGAAGACGGTAAGGTTGTCAGCCTCACGCACTGCCCACCTTTACGCCCCAGGAAATATTCCTGGTACTCATTTCTATTAGAGGCTGATTTGACCCCCGAGACATAGTGCGGCCGGAAGGATTAAGTCAATGAAAAATTCCAGTGACACCATTCGGAATCGAACTCGCGACGTTCCGGCTTGTAGCGCATTTTCTCAACCATCTGTGCCATCCGTCATATACGACGTAATTTAATTTCAGATTCTGTTAAAATATAAATGATTGGAATGAATATCTATGGCAAATGTCCAGTCTTAGATGTATGTCTTTCATTGATATATTCATACGCAACAAACAAGGGAGTAGGCCAGATTTTGTTCCGAAAGAGAATGTGAAGACTTTCTTTTGTTTGTTTGTTTGTTTTTTTTGTTTGTCTGTGTGTAAGCAGGAAATATCTGGCGACTGTCATTGTATGTCAGTGTATATTCGCTGGAGATTCCCGAAGTTTTTACATTTTGCTGTGAGATTCAGATCGAAAGTTCTGTAAGCAGACATAATATGTTGATCACCAGATGTTTTAAATTCCGTCATCATGCATCTGAGACATATTTGCTAAATCCATGTGGCATCTGGAAATCCTAATACTGTAAAAAGTGAAGGCAAAACAACCGGAAACGGTCTTTTTAAATAATTTCCATAAATTTCAATTGCGTAACGTCAAATTTGTAAGCGTGTTTTAAAGAGAGGAGTAGACACGAGAGAAAGAGAGAGGAGAAGCGAACTCGGAAGCAAATGACGTGGAAGCCTGTTTACGTAATAAAATCCTGATGTGAAATTAACCCTTTAAAGACGGAGCGTATCTGTCTTATATAGGAACTCAGTGCGTACCGCGATGTAAACACTCTCCACTTCGGTTATAAAAACCAATCTCCTAATGTTTTATAAGGCAAAAGTTGCTGTTTGTTCTGAGATCCGTACAAAACACATAAACGCAATGTGGGCACCACGTAGAATTTTTTTAATATTAAACCTGGTCGTATGTAAAGTTACCGCTAGGCTTTAAAAGGTTAAACGGACTGTTTAGGTTTACGTAATAAGAACGACTTTGCTTTGACCGTTACTCTTAGTCGTTTCAAATTCAGTGTTCCCGACGTGTGTTTGTGACCAGCGTTAATAACACTGTCACAGTTCGCCAACACAAAGTATGGAATGCTGATAGCATTTATAATTAAAATCTCTGGGTAAAGTAAAGGATGTTTCAAAAGTAAAGTTTCGCTGAATAAGAATAACCACGTACGTGCAGCAGCTATCATCGCCAGTAACGGAATCGGGTGTCAACAAGAGACGCAATGAAGGTAGAACGTAACGCTGAGGCACGTTCACCTAACCATTGTTACTTTGGAAAAGCGATCATTATTACATATTCTGAGTGTGTGTCTGTAGCCTTATTTATCCAGCACGCAAAGCGCATGCGCCGTATTATAATGTCATATGTGGCCTGTCTGGATCTACAATATACTTCCACATTATCTCATAAACGGGGCGATTTTCGGAAAAATCCTATTGAACGTAAAATGTGTGTTGTGACTTTCTCTACAACTTCTGCCTGAGATATTGGTCATTTTAAGAACAATTCAGCGAGACGTTATCATAAATGTGCATAGGTCTTCATGTAAAGTACCCGTTATCCTTATCAGTTTTTAATATAATTTTCTCGCCAGTTTTTCGAAAAATAATGCAGTATCATATTTCATGAAAATCTGTCCAGTGGGAATCGAGTTGTTTCATGCGGACAGACGGACAGGCATGACGTTGCCAATAGTCTGTTTTCACAATTTTGCGAAAGCGTCTAAAAGTCAATTCTTTTAACTCTGAAGTCGACTGTGATCGTGAGTCGGCCTCAGTTCTAGCTACTGGCACTCCCGGGCTTATCACTTCACTTAGAAAGCTACTTACACCATTATCTCTCCAGCCTGGTCGGTCGTCAAAACACCTGTTTTCAGAAGTACTTTACTTCGTCATGCTATCGGAGTCAAAGGTCGTATGCAGAATGTTGTTCGAGGAAAGATGGAAATCGAACAGCGTGGTTGTTAGCAGAGGTGTGGAAGTTGAAAGGAACTAGGAGAAACACAGATAAAGGAAGACGCCGTGTATGTTCAGGTGAAGAGGATGTCAAACACGTATTACTGGAATGTTTAGAAACTAGAAATTGGAGAATGAAATTTTTAGACTAAAGATGGTTAAATATAAATAAAGAGATGGCCTACAGGGAAATACTGAAATGCACTAACAAAGGTCAGCTGAGAAATTTAGGCAGACGTTTAAACAAAGTCAAGTATAAATGGACTGACACGCACCAACTAATGCACTGTTGGACATTATACTCTTGTATTTAACCTTTATACATAAGCCCCTACGTACGTTTCGACGATCAAGTCGTCGTCTTCAGGGGGTCACTTGTGCAACCGTATGCCAAAAGCACTAGATTATTTACAGTCACTAGGTCTTGTTGCCACTGTACACACAAATACGTCAGTAGTCATTAAACTGTTAAAATACGATTGGTTAAAATCACAAGGTTTTTGAGACACTGTGCACAAAGTGTCTCAGTAGTGCATTAGTTGGTGCGTTTCAGTCCATAATGAAAATGCGCAGTTCGAATGATATAAAGTTCAGGTATAAATGGTTTAATAAAGCCTAACAGCTGTAAATATGAATTGCGTGAAATGGTGACGTGACAAGCCTGTGTTAATCTGTGGCTAGCCTCAAGCACTGTAAGAAGGCAGCTAAAATTTTTAAACTAATTTAACTTTGAATGAATACTATTTTATTGAAGGAAGTACTGCATTTCTTCTTCTTCTTCCAAAGAACCATCGGCTAATGCTCCGAATGCACCACACTCCTAGGCTTGTAATGCAGCCCTAAGTACTCCATTCAGCACAAGTTTATTAGCCCTGTGTCTCTAGCGAAGAGACACGTGTCTCTAACGAAGAGACACGTGTCTTTTGATGAAACTGCTAATATCTTTTGCTTCAGCAAACAGAAGTATTGCACTTAAGTTCGTTAGGGAATGTGTGCTGGCAGTATTTTTGTTGTTTCTGTTGTGTTGCACATGACACAATATTTCCTCTGACTGTTTCTTGTATTAAAGCTGCCTCAGAAGTCATACAATGTTTCCAGTCCGTTTCACAACCATGGAAGTAAATCCCATGCTCCTGTGATATGATACGCCCACAAAGATTTCTGTTAAATACTCGGTGTGTGTCAGTTTCTCGTTCAAACCACGAAACTGAAGTACATAGAGTTCTGTGAGACAGAATGGTGTTACACTTCAATTAAACTCTCGACGGGGCGTTTATATCGTATCAGTGACAGTGACCTGGAAAATGGCAAAAGGCGTAATTAAAGTTTTGAACAGGCGTGCAAATTAGTTGCTGCTCGTTTAGCGTGCTGCCAACTATGTGAAAAATATGGAGAATTTCGTAGAACCCGAAAACCGTGCTCATTACGTGGTTAATAGTTGTCGCTTTGAAATCGTAAATGGACGTTTGTTATGCGGGTTAGATATCGTAGAAGTCAAGTAAGAAGATGAAAGGCAAGCGAAATGAGAAAGAATAGATAGTCGGAGGCAGGAAAGACGAAACATGAGACGAGAAAATGACGGAATAATGTAGAAAATATGTAGAAGAATAGGAATTAGAAGATTGATAAGAAGAAAAAAGTGAAATAGCGAACTTCAGCGTAGAACAGGCCATGAATGTTCAGACAGGGTGTAGAGAAATAGCCCTACTCTTTCCTTAACCTCGGCGCTAGGTGGGGGTGCGCGGTCAACGCCACGCCCCAGCCACTTCACCGCCGGGAAAGAGAGCCGGTTCCTATCGTACAGGAGGCTGTTTAGGTGCCAGTGCTCGCTTGCTTGCGCATTATGTGTAATTAGTTAGTCACTAATTATCCTATAAATAGTCGCTATATACCTAAAATTACTGATAACGACGTACAGTTAATTCGAAATAAACACATATAAAGAAGGAGAAGCCCATTGCCTAAGAATTTACTTTCCTTTGATTTTATCGGTTAGAATACATGACACTTGTACGGCTAGCGACTGTTTGTGTCTGCGAGTTACTTACTACCTCGAAGTTACGAAGTCGTGTTAGTAGAATGTAAGGAACACAATGCGTTCCATTTTCAAAAGTTTCTTCAGTGAGTTGCGTCTCTTTTGGAGGAACCGTACTTTATCCGAAGCGAGTGCTTTATGTGCAGTTAATATCCTCTAGGGTGTTGTCTGAGGAACCTGATGCAGCACAGATTTAAAATTTCAGTTATTACATTTACTTAACGAAATAACTAAACGATTTCAGAGTCTTGCCACCCGATCACCTGAAGATATAAAAATTACAGTAAATAAAATTTCCTAAAAGCCGTCTTAAGCCGTGAATAGGGCGCAAGTTAACCACGAATCCCGTATGCTGTTGTGAAAAACGAAAGCTAGAAATATGACAGAATTCGAGCCTTCTTTTCTGCACATATATTAAAGCGTAAAAAATATTAAATTTTGGAGCATAAAAATGTAAATTTTAAGTACGAAAGCAGTATTTATCCTTTGCTGCATTCTTTCAGAGTAAATGTAGCGGAAAAAATATTATTTCACAAGTAGAAACATAACACTTTGTACAACACATGTGTCAGTATTAGCAGCTTTTTCGTCGGTTTCCTAGAATCCATTCATTTTGTCTCTCGCTGCAGCAACACGTGTGTACATAGCTACATTCCGGATGGAATTCACAATATATTTATCCATCCCGCTCCAACAATTTTCTGACGGAACGTGCTGACATTGTTTAAAATCCTCATATCAGTTTTGTGATATATATTTCACACTGAAGTATACTCTATGTACTTTATATATTGACTGTGCTCCTATTTTCAATTACACTGACAAACTTTTGTGTAATATAATTTTTTTAAGATGATGACAACATTTTGAACGAAATCCGCGTCATTTGAAATGGTCATCATTATTTCAATCCAATACCAATCCTAAAATATGTCTGTTAGTACAGTGAGATTTACTCTACGACGGAAGACTGAGACAGAATGGAATCTGCGTGCCTTCTTTTTTTTTCGCGGCGGCCCCAAATAAACAAGTTGGTTTCACGCATTCGCTGTCCATAGAACTCGCTGCATTATTGCAAACAAATTATTTACCTGAATGCAGAATATATACATGTCCCGAGTCCTCTTATATCAGGTAATATTTTATGGCACAGGTAACGTCAAACGTAATGCTGGTGTAACAAATCAGCTGTTGCCACTCAGAGATTATGTTAGAAAAAATAGAATTTGGCGAGTGCTAGATACAGTATCAGCTTGGCAGAACTGATATTTCTATAATAATGTTCCTATGTAACAGCAGCTTGTGTTGTAGACAGTGCAATTTTATGTACTTGTTGTTTATTATTGTATTGTTCTTTGTTGCTTTGTGCTGCTTGAAGGAGGAGTGTTCGATGAAAATACAGTAATTGTAGGTAAGTGCTTCAGCTAGTTTTTCTGTTTGCATGCCTTGTGTATCGTTGTAACTCCACAGACTAATGTTTGTTATTCACCGGTATTTTCATCTGGGATCACCTTTGTTAGGGCACCCATTGTGTGATTAATACTCTCCGTGTTTTCTTGCATGTGCGAGGTAGGCCCGCCCCTCCACAATAAAGCTACATCCAGTGGTCGGGGGGGGGGGGCAATATTCGCAGACTTGGCAGAATTGCAGGACTTAGTAAAGAAGGTGCAATAGTAAACGAAAATTTTTACTTGTAGCTCAGTTTGTTAATAAAGTACGGCATTGTATGGAGATCGAATGCCCATGGGCTTAAATTGGGGGTGCAAGGAGAAGGGAGGCAAATGTTTCTCCAGTATTTTTTTCTACCTGAGAATAGTTTTTTGGCTGCTGTGTTCAAGAGGGGCAAATAAAAGATAGAAATATTTTCAAAATGATTATTTGGGTGGTGCAAAGACGGGGGGGGGGGGGGGGAGAACGAAAAACCAAATTTCTGCCCCTTTCTGAAGTAGACTGTTTCGTAAATAGAAGCTCCTAATACCCTGGTCGATTCCCCACCACCGCCCCGATGTTATTAGCCAAGTTACACCTATGCGAATACTCGTTACCGTCTTCAGAAAAGTCCTCCACTGGACTGTATTGTGAATTAGATTAACCAGACCCACGTCATACAGTCTATTCTTTTAAACACCACTTTAATATTAACATTCCATCTACGTTTAGGTCTAAGATGTTTCATTTTCTTCAGTCTTTCGACTAAAATATATATATTTTCAATATTTTTGCATGATAATTTTTCCCCTCCACCTCATTGTTTGTGTTTGGTCAGTATAATAATATATGGCGAAGGCTGTAATTTGTGAAGCTTTCCAATATACGTTTTCCTTCATCCTTCTCCTAATAATGTTACGTAGATTCAAGTATTCCCTGTTCTGAACATCACTCTAAGTTCCTTTCTTTAAGATTAGATATCAAGTTTTACACCGACGCAAAACAATAAGACAGTGTGGTTTGTGTGCTTTAGCACTGTGCTGTTGTCCCTTTCTTACACTTACAAACCATAATGTAGGAATTTATTTACAGAAACTAGTGTCTTGATAATAGTACAGAAATACTGAAAATTATTCTTTTCAAATTCTGAAGTAAAATAATGTTTATCTTTTGAACACATCTAGAATTTAGCCTAATTTTTTCCTGTGGCGCAGCAGGCCAAATCCAGCCTAGGCCACCTCGTTTTGATATTTCTAGATCACACGCAATTAGGCACATGCACACAGTAGGACTATCCTGAAAGAATGACCAGTCTGTCGCAGGGTCCGCTATCTACAGTGCATATAACAAACACAAAAACGAAATTCTAGCCCTGAGCGGGATTCGAACCCGTGA
This sequence comes from Coptotermes formosanus, assembly GCA_013340265.1. Classification (NCBI taxonomy): domain Eukaryota; kingdom Metazoa; phylum Arthropoda; class Insecta; order Blattodea; family Rhinotermitidae; genus Coptotermes; species Coptotermes formosanus. The sequence continues at coordinate 1,447,094 of BLKM01007732.1, read as the reverse complement.
TTCCAACAATCAAGGGACTGCAGACCTACGCCTTTGACTGTACACCCACTGGGATAATTGAGACCATTATATCAATTAGATTGTATAATTACTCTCAAATATACTATAAACGAGACAATGGGTACCGCTGCGGTGATTGTCTCTGCACATTCAGAAGTTCGGGTAACATAATCTGATCTGCTACAGCTCGGCGAAAACATACTGCTAGCCGTGAACTGATTGTCCGGGGTTCTATTTTCAGTAGAAATATTGACGTTTGTTCCCTCACCAGCACATCCAAAGCGATTCCTAAGCGTTTCTGCACACAAAGCGTGGGAATGAAGCTAAATTCCCCGAGGAAAAGTTAGGGTTGCCATCAGAACTTGAATCTACAACAGGGGAGTCAAAATGAAGTGATTTTTAAACAGGAAAGCCTGCAACTGGGTGAACATTTCTGGCCATGAAACTGGAGAGTGCATATATTGGGGAATGGATACTTGGTGTTGGTGAGGTGCCAGGAGGAGGTGCGGAGCGTCGCTCTGTCATCGGTCGGGAGAGACGTTGGTCAGTCAGTGATATATGTCATTAGACTATAGATCTGTGACGTCACCGTGAAGCGCTGATCCTGCAGCATTTATGGGCCTCTACTTTATAACGTTGCCGATCCCAGTGGCCGCGCGGTCTAAGGTGTGGGTCTGCGACCGAGCGCGTGCTGGGATCATGAGTTCGAATCTCACCGGGGGCCAAGGATATTTGTCTTGTACAGTGTTTGTGTTGTCAGACAGAGGTCTCTGCGACGGGCCGATCACTCGTCCAGAGGAGTCCTACCGACTGTGGTGTGTGTCTCAGTGTGATCAAGTGAAAATAAACAACCTCGACACCTGCTGTAAGCAGGTAGAAGAGGTGAGGACTGCGAAACAAAACTTTATAACGTTGCCTGGACAAATGCCCTTTTTATGCAACACAAGAAGCAATTTCAGGGACAAGAAATCTATCATCTCTCCAGACACAGCTAAATTGTATTTATTATGTCGAACTACATGTTTCGACCTATCTCAGGTCATCCTCAAGTTCACAAATGTGTTTACGTCTTCTTCCTTATCTTTCTTCTATCTTTCCTTCAATAACATGTTGTAGAAGGCAGTTCCTACGCAGGATGTGGCCAATCCAGTTACGCTTCCTACTTTTTGTTGTAAGTAGGATATTCCTCTCCTCCTTGACTCTACGTAATACTTCTTCCTTTCTCACACGATCGGTCCAACTTATCTTCTCCGTCCTTCTCCAGCACCGCATTTCAAAACTCTCCGGGTATTTCTGATTTACTTTCTGAAGTGTCTAGTTTTCAGCAACGTAAAAGGCTATGATGCAAATAGAGCACTTTACTAGTTTATTCATTAAATTTAAGTCCAATTTGCTGGTGAAGGAATCTTTTTCTTGTTGAATGCAGCTTTTTCCATGTCAATCGTGGATTTAATATCACGTGTACATCTTGCAAAATTATTATGTAGATGAGGTATATATGATGACAATATTAAAATGGATATTGAAAGAAAGAGGATGGGAGCTATAAATGGGATCTGTCTGGTCCTGGTTGGAAGGCAGTGGTAGGCGATTGGGTGAATGGCAAAAACCCGTAGGGCTGCATTAACCTTTTAAAGCCTAGCGATAACTTTACGTACCACCAGGTTTAACATTAAAAAATTCTACGTCGTGCCCACATTGCGTTTATGTGTTTTGTACGGATCTCAGAACAAACAGCAGCTTTTGCCTTATAAAACATTAAGAGATTGGTTTTTATAACCGAAGTGGAGAGTGTTTACAGCGCGGTACGCGCTGAGTCCTTATGTAAAACAGATAAGCTTCGTCTTTAAAGGGTTAAACACTGGAAATGTTTTGATCACCAACGTGACTTTTAGCGTGTAAATAAGAGCTGTTCCACGGAATGGGCTGTGTTAGTGGTGTGCCAGCGCTACCTTTTCGATCATATGATTTCGAACATCCGGATTGTCTGTGTCGTCCGTATACTATAGTACATCTTGTTCAAGAGGATTTAGTAAATACGTACACTGGGACGCGCGACGCTGGAACACAACCTAAATGGAAATTGAATAAAAACGAGGGTGAATAAAGGGGAAAAAATGAGAGACGAGGTAGGTGAGTTTCCTACTTCCTCACCGTTTCCCCTAACATTCATCCTAACACTTCTCATGTACGTACGTATATGGAAACATCAGTATTCAGTAATGTCCCATTGAAGTTTTTTTTTTTAAAAAAAGGTGTTTGTTTGCCACACGTAACCAGTTAGGTGCGACGGGAAGGGGTGTAGTTTTAGCGTAACAGGGGTTGAATATTATTAATTTCTGGACTAATGTTTGACTCTCATCCTATCCATTACTGTGACGGCTACGTATAGCAACAGCGTGTATCTACACTCATACAGTGCAGAGTGCAGTAGCTGCAAAATACCGCCAGAAAACCTGCAGAAAAATAATTCTGTGGTTGTGTGCTAAAGAGGCTGGTATCAGTTTATCTTATTATTGTTAATTATTTGCACGAATTTAAAAGAAGTTTCGTTTCTTAGTCCTTCCCTCTTCTACCTACTCACAGTAGGTGTCGAGGTCGTTTATTTTCATTTGATCACACTCAGACACACCCCACAGTCGGTAGGACTCCTCTGGATGAGGGATCGGCCCGTCGCAGCAGACCTCTACCTGACAAAACAAACACTGTACAAGACAAACATCCATGTCGCCGTTGGGATTCGAACCCGCGATCCCAGCAAACGCTCGGCCAAAGACCTACGCCTTAGACCGCGCGGCCACTGAGATCGGCAATTTAAAAAAAAGGTACTGGTTCGTAAGTGTGGCGGACCGTTGTGAATAAGGTAATGAACAATCGGATTTCCTGAAAGACAGACATTTCTGGATTGAGTGGCCCCCAGATTTCCAAAACGGATGCTGTCTCATACAGCCTGTTGGTTAGGTCTTGATAAAGGCAATCAGATTTATCGCGAGGCTCGGGTTCGATTCCGGACCAACCCATGTCGGATTTTTGATAGAACAATAGGGCAATGTACGTATAACGTAACATTGACGCGCTTTCGCATAACCATTTTTGCCATGGAAAAGCAATAAGTAATAAATGTCATGAGCGTGTGTCTGTATTCTTTCCATATTTACCCAGCATGCAAATCGTATCTTTTTGGCTCCGTATCTTATTGTCTTCCGTGGCCTGGCCGACTCTATCATATTTTTTTTCACATTGTCTCGTAAACGGCACGATTTTCGAAAAAAAAAAAGGTTATTGAAAATAAATTTTTGGCTTTCTCTACAAGTTTTATCTGAAACATTTATGATACTGAGAAGAATTCAGCGAGATATCATAAATATACATAGACCTTAATGTAAATTGCCCGTTATTCTTGTCGTATTTCATTAAAAATTGAATTTTCTCGACTTATTTCCAAAACAATACTTAAATATGAAATTTCATGAAAATCCGTCCAGTGGGAGCCGAGTTATTCCATGCGGACAGACGGACGGACGGACGGACGGACGGACGGACGGCAGACATGACGAAGCTAGTAGTCGCTTTTCTCAATCTTGCGAATGCGCCCAAGAAGTGAAACAGCACCGTTAATTACAATTCTTCTCTCTTTTCTCATTAAATGACAGTTTTAAAGTATCCCCGTACAAAAGAAGGCACCATAATTTTTCTGTTTTGCTTTCCTGCAGCAGTGGACGGGCGGTGGACATCGTGGTCGTCCTGGTCCACGTGCGGACCGGACTGCAAACACCATCGTCGCCGAAGCTGCACTAGCCCGTCGCCCAGCAACGGCGGGAAATACTGTCCAGGCAGGGATCTGACTTCCGCTAATTGCACCGGAGGAATGTGCCTTGGTAAGATGCACTGACAACAAACATACGAATTCTACAGGCTGCAGTTCGGTCAGATAGATAAAGCGATTCTAAAAGCTCCGGCACAGATTTTTAGGGTAGTTTTGCTATAGGTCTTTCAGTTTTTTCTGAAGACTGTGTTTGACCCTGTTGCCCGAAAAGTAAAGTTTTAATTTCTATTTTAAGCACACGAGGATAAACGAAGTCTAAGTACTGGATGGATCCACATGTCATGTCCTTTGCATCAGTGCTAAAACATAGTGGCAAGATGTGTGGTGCCAAGGCATGGGAGCCTTTGGTGGCCACGACTCATTGATGAATGCTGAGAGGAAATGTGTCCTCGGTAAAAGTTCGAATTATGTTTACATGTTTTTGCAGAAAACTCAAGTCTGAAAAAGATAACATGTTCAAGAACAAGGAATTTTACGCGAAAATTATCAACGTGTCAGAATTTTTATCAGTGGATATGTTTTATTTTCCATCAAGGAATAACTTGGTATATTCTGTGTCTGCAGACTTGGCATATACAAGGTGGGCCAAAAGTAGGTATACAGTATATAGTATAGTATTGATTGTTCTTCTCAGATATTGACATTTAGTTAGTTTAGGACGTCTAGATTTTGGTGCATTAGCCACTGAACCCGTTGCATCAAACTTGTCTCTGATGCGATAAATTGTCAGGCGTGTTGGTGGGGGAGTATTAAACGCTTCTACCCATGCTGTGCGTACCCGCTCGGCATTTTCAGTTTTCCAATACTGCTTCAAAATCCAGTTTCTTTGTTCTATACTTAAGTTTCCTGCCATCATTCACAATACCTGTAAAGAAAAAAAAATAATTACTCTATACCTATTTTTGGCCCACCCTGTATGTACAGGAGTACTAGTATGTAAACTTATATTGTAAGTGACAGATACTGTCACGATTCTGCATCAGCTGAAGGAGTGAAGTGTAGCAAGGAATAGGCAAAGTTGGCGCGTTTAAAGTACTTCGTCGTGATGTGTTTTTTGAACGTTTGAGCCTTAATCTAAGTTCATAGGGCTCTGACTATGAAATGTGACTTAGTAAAGCAATCTTATTTCCTTTCGCTCTGTACACCATCTTAACCTTTTAAAGCCTAGCGGTAACTTTACATACGACCAGGTTTAACATTAAAAAATTCTACGTGGTGCCCACATTGCGTTTATGTGTTTTGTACGGATCTCAGAACAAACAGCAACTTTTGCCTTATAAAACATTAAGAGACTGGTTTTTATAACTGAAGTGGAGAGTGTTTACAGCGCGGTACGGACTAAGTCCTTACATAAAACAGATATATTTCGTGTTTAAAGGGTTAATTTTAATAGCTTATTACATTTCGCATGGCGGCTGTGCTTCCATCTTCAGCTAAAGGCAATACCTACTGTTGGACACCATAGTAAGAGCTATTCTGAGTCACTGGGCACTGTATTTCGGTGAATGTGTTAAGATATGGGCCTGAGACGAGATTTTGTTAAAGGGCAGTAAAAGGGAAATAGGTTTTAACCTTGTTCATAACATGCAGTGTGATAATTCGGTTTATAAAACCAAAAACATGCACATCCAAATACATGAATGTAATATTAAGTCACTGCTACATGTTTCGGCTGTCGACCGCCATCGTCAGCGGAGCCGCCCCAGTGATTTGCGTGGCTCCATTCTGATGGTTACGATAGCTGTTACAAGATTAGAAATTGACTAGAGGACTCAGAAATAAAACCTGGGCGGAAGCAGAGTCGGTTTGCTAAAGGCAGTAGTTGCTCTATTGAAATTAAAACGACAGCCCAAATTCCAAAGGAAGATCATTATTGCACTAGGTTGCGTGTTAGTTTGCCTAGTCGTAAGCCAGTTTTTTAAACGTATTTAATACACTACTTCCAATTCAAGGGGGGGGGGGTGACACGAATGATTAAATGAAGGCAGCCAGTGTAACGTTTGTAGAAGCACTGACATACAGGGGACGAGAAAGACCGAAAATATGGTGACGACGATGATGGTGATTATTATTATTATTACCAAATTTATTACCGCAAGGATGCGACAGCCTAGTGGACAATTAAAGAACCAGCGCACACATTGCTACCACCACCTCCACCTCCACCACCACCAACACATCCACCACCACCACCACCACCACCACCACCACCACCACCACCACCACCACTATTACCACCACCATTATTACCAACACCACTATTACCACCACCACCACCACCACC
>BLKM01007732.1:1340344-1440595 GCA_013340265.1 Coptotermes formosanus | reverse complement strand
CCCCGCGGTTTAGTTTTTTAATTCCGTTCTCGGGAGATCTGTACGTGTCCCCCCCGTCAGAAGCGATTGGAATACAAGCAACATAGCTGGCATAAACTATCACTGATATATGTAGCCTACTGTGTGTAACCGAGGTCTGGTTACACTTACAGATCTCCCGAGAACGGAATTAAAAAACTATAGCATACTTAGTGTTTATGATGTTTTAAAGAAATTGGCCTTTTAATAAAAGTGACAAGGGGTACAATTAATACATTGTTGGTACAGCGTGGTTGCAATCTCCCAGTGGACCAGGCCGCAGGAGAGCATTTTTATCTACTTCTAACATTTGGGCAGATAATGAAATAAAACCAAAATCCCATTTTACTATGTCACAATAAATCCTTCAGGCGTTTCAGCTACAATTTATTTATCTTGGATCCAACGCGAGCTTCCATGGTAAGAGAGAAACGTGGTTGGCACCCTCATCCGCCCCACCACCACCAACGTTCATAAAACACGCCTTCCCTTCAAAGATTTATATTTTGTGTCCCTCCTGACATACCAATTAGAATTTCGTGAGTAATTTTAAATTCAGTCCAAGCATATGAAGTTGCATTTACAAGTGTTACCCTGTGATGCGTTCCAGGCCATTTGGGTTGTGATACAAAATACTGATGCCTGGCTCAAACTTACAGGTTAGAAGGCACTAATAAATATGATATGAAGATAGGGAAGCCAATAGACGTGTCGTTACCTAAGCAACCACCTTTCTTCCATTGATTCCTGATCGTCGCGACCAGAGAGAGTGTCACATCCGTCCACAATACTCTGCCAGACCTTAGTATGTTCTGTCTTTTACAGGGAATACATTTAGTATTATATGAATGTCTTACGACACAATAATTGTCAGTATTTCGTCTTCGTATTACCGCTTGAAGTAATTGTCGTAATGGCCATGAAGTAATTAACACAGCGAAGCGAAGTCCCCGAGAAGCTGGTAGTCGTTCGGGCTGTCTAGAAACCTCTGTCGTAACCCAAAGTAAAACTGCCCTGTTCAGAAGAGTCTACCACTGCCCAGATGACACAATTCCACCACATTTCGTTAATCACAGTTTTAGAATTATCCACCCATCTACGACTAGGCCTTTCAAATGGCCTATTTCTGTAGCGTCCTTGTATGTTATGTAAAGTACATTTACAGATGCACGCGAATTTGGCATTAACCTTTTAAAGCCTAGCGGTAACTTTACGTACCACCAGGTTTAATATTAAAAAATTCTACGTGGTGTCCACATTGCGTTTATGTGTTTTGTACGGATCTCAGAACAAACAGCAACTTTTGCCTTATAAAACATTAAGAGATTGGTTTTTATAACCGAAGTGGAGAGTGTTTACAGCGCGGTACGCAATGAGTCCTTATATAAAACAGACACGCTTCGTCTTTAAAGGGTTAAAGGCCAACAGACGGGATGGCCGTGACTTCAACTCCTGCACATGTGAGGTTTCCAATCGTGCATGCGAGGTAATCCGTGCTCTTATTGAATTGCTTCTTTGTTGCAGAGAATTCTTAAGGCGACTCGCTGTTTTCCGTAACCTGAATGTTACGATTCGAGATTCCGTTGCTGAGCTTCCGAATAAGACCGACAACTTATAAGTCAACAATCCGTGATTTCGGGCTTCCGCCGCGATGCTGATGAGATCTGCGCTCTTCTGGGGTGTTACGCAGCGTCGAGTGGTAATCCTTTACCGACGTTTCGGGACAACATATCGGTCCCATCTTCAAGGGTCAAGAAGTCCAAGAAGAGAGCATTTTTTTATGTTTTCTTCTTTGACTTCTTGATTCTTGAAGATGGGACCGATAGGTTGTCCCGAAACGTCGGTAAAGGATTATTACTCGACGCTGCGTTATACCGCAGAAGAGCGCAGATCTGATAAGTCAACAACTTTTGTTACGTAATGAAACATAACCAGAAACATATACAGATTACTCATTTACATAGATTACAAAAATACAGAAATATTTCCTGTAAACAACAATGGTAAAGTACAATTTTATTCCCGCCATTCATTTCGCTTTGCTTAAGTGATGCCAAGGTTGCGATATTTTGGAAAAGGTTTGAACAAGCGGGTGGGGTTTCGGACGAACGGCAGACCGGACAGTGTGTTCTTCATTATAGAAATTTGTGTTAGGGAAATTTGGTAGTACGAATTTTCATAAAGTGAAGACGTAGTGTAGATTTTTTTATAAATACAGATTTCCTATTTCACCAGTTATTTTTTGTCTATTAGCCCCTAGCTTGCTTAAGAGGGTTTCCAGTAAAAATGTAACCTAAATCAACATACATACGGAAAAATATGCAGCGGTAATATCCATGAAAATAAGTAAACTCGCATCAGATGATTGTATGTGTTTTTATGTCCGGTAGGCTGTCCATCTGTTTGTCCAGACATGTGCTATATAATACAATAATACTATACAACTGGACGAGAATGTGCTGTTGACTGTGTACTGTGTTCTGGAGGCGTGAATTCTCTGTCGTCCCGGCTAGCACTGCAAGCTTGCACTGAAAGCCGGGACCACAGAGAGTTCACGCCTCCAAAAACAACGCAGTACACAGTCAACAGCACATTCTCACTCAACTATAAAGTGCAACCTTAGTGTAACGATAACAAAAAGTTCTCCCTGAAGATGACCCAGCAGGGTTGAAACATGTAGGAGTGTGTTACGATTGATGATAAAACTCTCTTTGTGCATTTGTTGGTGATTAGTGTTTTGGCTCTTTTAAGGTTATAGCTTCGAGACTGAGTAATCTGCGTTGTTATGCCAGTGTATGGAGGTGTATCACCCATTGTGTATCTCGAAACAATGTTACTCTAAATTTTTCTTCTTTTAAAAACTAGTCAATTTATTACGTCGTAATGAATTTGACGTTTGAAAAGGGTGAGAGACGGTGAAGGTAGAAAAGTAGAGAAGATTTTAGAGTTTGTTTTCTATTGTAACACCGCTTTTTATGTACTTTTATGACACGACTCTGGATTCGTAGATGGGTGGGCTGGTAATAAATGGTGATGTTTCTTTTTTATGATATAGTTTTTTAGTTTGCTGCATTGTGGTCTTCGTGTAATAGATATCTTGTGTATCTTCCCTTTGTCTGTGGTTTCGAAGAGTTCATGGTACATGATGACAAGTCGAAACCTAGGATGAGACAATGATTCATCCTTCTTATAGCTTTTTTTTTTACATTCTTTGTAGACCTCTAGACCTTTTTATCCTTACTTTACTGTGTATCTTTATTTTCTTTTGGCACACACCATCCTTTTCAACCCGTTACTCTGCTGATGTCAACTTACATGAAGGTGCACAAACCAGTGAGACCACTTGCACGCTTTGTGTCACTGTCACACAGTTCATAACCACTGGGTGGCTCCTCTGCCTTTAAGTTCGTATTAACTACTTAGCGATGTGTCCAGTGCTTTGCTAACTTCTGACGCGGTCATCGCTCCATTGTACTAATGCTGTGTTAGACATTGTCAAATACAGTCGAACTCGGTTATAACGTCATGAAGGGGACTGAATATTTTGTGTCGTTATAAACGAGTGTTGTTTTACCAAGGAATATAGCGTTATGGTTAAAGTCAGGAATTAATTGCTCCCACAGAATATCTGACGCTATAAACGAGGTGTTGCATAAACCGATGTCATTATAACCGGGTTCTACTGCATATGTATAGTGTTAGGGACGTGTAAAACATTTTTGATGTTTTCCCTATTCCCAGTTTCAAGTGGTTATGGTTGATAAGTAATTACGGACATTCAATTATCATTTAAGTTTAGTAAGTACGTTTCTTTTATCGATATCCTGAGCACCGCAGCTGCCACGTTATTTCCCCGTGGATGCAAACTTTCAATGTGACAAAGGTGCCACGCTCGGTGCGGCGATAAAAGAAACGACTGTCTATAATATCACTGGCGATGGTTGTGGTGGAACCCGGAGGATTTGGAATGTTAGGCTGCCCCTGAAGTAAATGTAACAATGAAGTTATTGAAAATGTGTGGTGGTCGATTGCAACCTTAACCACTTTTATTAAAGATGAGGATGCTACAAAATATGTGCGAGTGAAATGACAACCAGTGACTTCGATACGGGAACAGAGTCACCTTCCGGAGTGTCGTGTAGGTGGGTGTCAATCGTACACGACGTATTGTTAGTATACCTAAGTACCTAAATGTTTAATAACTGGTTAAGTGATTGACGTGGGGGCACGCGGTGGCGCAGTTGGTTGAGGCACTGCTCTACAAACCGGAGGGTTGCGGGTTCGATTCCCAATGTTGTCACTGGAATTTTTAATTGACATAATTTTTCCGGTCGCACTATGGCCCTGGAGCCGACTCAGCCTCTAACAGAAATGAGTACCAGTAATACTTCCTGGGGGGTAAACGCGGCCGGTGCATAGGGCTGACAACCTTACCGCCTTCATGTGCCGACTGTCTAGAAATCTGGGAGCCTCAACCTCCTGGAACCCTAAGGGCCTGTCCAGACCTGTAATGGGATTGCTTTACCTTTGCCTTTTAAGTGATTGACGTCATGGTACAGGGTCTCAGTGAAAAAACTAAGAAGTCCCCATCTGTAAGGAATTAGAAAGCGTTTTACCTTATTACAAGAACCCTCGCAGTTGGTCCGTTCCGTTGCCATATGAATACGCTTCACACCCTATGCCGATAACCTGAACATACAGTTGTTGTTACAGGTCTTCAGACTTTCACAGCGACAAAATTGTATGAACTCTTCTCGGGCTGATAGCTGTGTCAGTTGTTTAAAAAATCTCTGACATTTCGGAGACACACCCAGTCTCCATCCTCAAGGAAAGTGATCACTTTCCCTGAGGATGGAGACAGTGTGTGCCTCTGAAACATCGGAGGTTTTTTAAACAGTTGACACGGCTATCAGCCCGAGAAGAGTTCATACAACTGTCGCTACACTTAACACTACGACATGAGCCGACATAAATTCGAACCCGGCACCTCCCAAAGAAAAGTCTACAGGTTTACCGCCACGCCAGTCTACTTGACAAAGGGCAGTCTCCAGTGAATCATCTTAAGACAGACGTTATTCTACGGAACATTTAAAAGTGTAGTTTATACACCAGAGAGGAAGAAAACTTGCCCAGATATATATTATATAATTTATTCACACTAACCTTTCTATAACTTTAATACTACATCGATATAACCCTCTTAGAATCACACCTTGATTGTAAAGGATATTTCATTACGATTGAGAACACTTAAAATTTGTATCAGTCCTTGTAAGTATTTTTAGTATTCTGTATTGCCTGACGATGGCGTATTCCGGTCGAAACGTATTTTAACCAAATTAGTTTCGACTGGCAGTCGTCTACTCTAGCATTATTCATTATAACAAGGGGCTGAATAATAATGTAAATTTCACAATCTCAGTGTGAATCATAAGCATCAGTCAGTCAGTGCTCTTTAAGTAACCCGCATTTACCTTAAGAATCATATGACGCGCATAGGAGTTTCTTACGTGGTATGCATAGTTACCACTGGGCTTGAAACAGTTAAAACTAAAACGCTGCATCTTACAGAGATGTAAAAAATAATAAATAATTTGCAATGTTTAGTGCTCCCAACCAGAGATCTCTTTCCCCTCAATGTCCCACTTAGAACACTACAAGTGGGTATTTTCCTTGTAAAGGGAAGAACAAACACGCTAATGCGTGAATGCTGTACGTATCGTGTTATTAAATTATCATCTTGCCCAGACAGACAGTGTTATCGAGCTGTCCAACCACACGCACCACCCGCCCATCAGTCACTTAAACGCATACTAATGTTTTACTTACGAAGCAACTATCATGTACAGGTTGTCTGTTTTAGCTAGCCCACTATGTCTGGGTGCGCAGAAGTCTCGACGCAGCGTTTGTTTGTCGTCGGAGTGCCAAACTTTTATACGTATTTTGCGTTGTTGATATAAGGAAATTGTGCTGGAAACATCCAAATAAAGCAGTGTAATACACATACAATGCGCATGTGATAGTTCTGCTTAAAATAGATGAGCTGTACCTGTTTTCACACATCCGTAACTAACGACATCCATGCGGATACGGAAGAGAAGTTCCATCATTCCGATACACGTTTATGATAGGAGAAAGGAACTTGTAGGTGTAATAAAAGAAGATTTAATGCCATCTAACTTATCAGAGACTTGTGTTCCTTATTTTATAACTTGACTGTGAAGGATGGTTAGGCAACTGCTCGTGGAACAGTGAAGTTCGCCTTTCATTTATGTTCAAAAAATTATCGGCGGCAGTGTTCAATTACTTTCCTTTCAGAATGTCATGAAGAAAGGATTCATCTGCGCTGTATGAAATATCAGACCAACATAAAATTTGTTTCATGTAATATATTTCAGAGTAAGAAGAAGAAAAAGTATATCAAATATAAAAGCTGCCTGTAGACAAGAATTTCTCTTTTAAAATGGTTTGGTCTTCATGAGTGTGAGTGGACGGATGGTTGGGTGGGTGGACGGATGGATGGATGGGCATTTGGTGGGCTAGTTAGTAAGTTTGTGATGGATCATTGGTTGCATGTAATCACGTGTAACATTTTATATCGGAATTGTGTTTTTTGTCGAATTTTTCTTAAACATTAAACGACTTCGCGATGTTAGAAATCTTAGACTTTCAGTACTGGGGCTCATATGTATTTATAATGCCTAGAAAGCTGAAAGCACATATTCTTTTCCCGCTGGCGGCCGGTTTGGCACTGAGGTTTACATATTAACCTTTCAAAGCCTAGCGGTAACGTTATGTACCACCAGGTTTAACATTAAAAAATTCTACGTGGTGCCCACATTGCGTTTATGTGTTTTGTACGGATCTCAGAACAAACAGCAACTTTTGCCTTATAAAACATTAAGAGACAGGTTTTTATAACCGAAGTGGAGAGTGTTTACAGCGCGGTACGCGCCGAGTCCTTATATAAAACAGATACGCTTCGTCTTTAAAGGGTTAAATAAAGATAACGTAGATGTAATATTAGTAGATTGTGCAGGTTAACACTTCAGCATGAATTGCATAGCCTACTGAAGTTTCAGGCTCTTAGCGTTTTCTGGATCATTGCATTAAATAAGGTATGAAATTCCTCTAAATTATGTCGTAGTAGAAGTAAGATTCTCTGTCCATGACACGAAGGCACATATGGGGAGCAGGAATCTAGCTCCATTCATTCTTACCCTCGGCACTGTTTGGAACTGAGTGGTTAACTTTACGCCTCGGCCGCCTTACCACCGGTACCAACAGAATAGGCTGGATGGTTTTGGAGAAGTTAAAATCTCTTCTGCCGGGATTTGAACCCCGGACCGTCTAGCCTGTAGCTAGTAGGTATAGCGACTATGCTATACCAGCTCCATCTATGTCACAGTAAGCATACGTTTTCTTCTTTGTAATGGCCACATATTTTTGCTGTTCAGGCAAATTATCGCCGTGTATTGCGAAAGTCGCCGATGCCAGTGGCCGCGCGGTCTAAGGCGTATGTCTGCGGCCAAGCGCTTGCTGGGATCGCGGGTTCGAATCCCACCGGGGGGCATGGATGTTTGTTTGTTGTGAGTGTTTGTGGTGTCAGGTACAGGTCTCTGCGACGGGCCGATCCCTCGTCCAGAGGAGTCCTACCGACTGTGGTGTATGTTCCGAGTGTGATCAAGTGCAAATAAACAACCTCGACACGTACTGTGGGTAGGTAGAAGAGGTAAGGACTACGATACGTATTGCGAAAGTCACAAGCAGTACGCAAGAATACACCCCGTGGGGAACGGCAGATTGTTTTAAAAGTGCTAATGTAGGCAGTAGACAGTATTAATAAATGTGTTTAAGGGGTTCCATAATCGCGTTGTAGGAGTTTTTGCCTCCTCCGAACAGTATCACACTGCGTGAATGTCATTGCCAACCGTTAATTAAATCCTTTAATTAAATGTCTATCACCCGGTGGAGCGCCATTGAAGAGCGCGTTGGGTCTATTGCTTCAAATTATCACCGTAAAAACTGGGGTTAGTCCGGAGATAGTGCCAAGAAGACGAGTTAAGATAGTAGGACGCAACAACAATAATAATTATATATAATAATACAATTATTATATAATTATATATAATAATATATAATTATATAATAATAGATAATTATATTAATATAATTATATATTAATAAATATATAATTATATATTATATATAATAATATATAATTACATAATTACATAATAATAATTATTATTATTACAATACAAACGCCTTACGAGAGAAATACAGCGTCTGTGGAGTGTAAAAACAAAAGTGGTACCACTGAAAATACGGGAAAATGAAACTATCAAAATGATTCAGAAAATACGCGAACAGCATAACGGGAGAGCGCGAAATCAAGGACATACAGAAAACAGCCGTATTGGGCACTGCGCATGTACTTCGGAAAGTATTAATGTAAACGCAGAAAATGTTAATCATGGGAAATAGCATTGCGTGTACCTTAAATTGTAACCACAGAACAGCTGTTATATTATGTATCCTAGAAACACGTTTTGTCCGAGGTATGTAATTGTAAATACGCTGTGTAAATGAATTATTATTATTATTATTATTATTATTATTATTTAAACTAATATCAGGGCTGTGGAGTCGGTACGCAAAAGCTCCGGCTCCGACTCCTCGATTTTTAAAACTCCGACTCCTTCACAAAAGCTCAATATGCATTAATAACGGTAAACCTATAAGATATTTCATCACCACCACGTGAATCATCAGGCTACTTTTTTTACTTATAACCTATATTTAAGTATAAGTCTAATGGTTACTGTAGCTATCAGGGCTCTGGAGTTGGAGTATCTAGTTAAGACTTTAGACTGAGTTCGGAGTCGGAGTCGGTACATTTTTACCGACTCCAACTCCACCTAAAAATTCCTTCCGACTCCGACTCCGACTGCACCTAAAATTCCTTCCAATTCCGACTCCGACTCCACAGCCCTGATTAATATTATACTCGTCATGCGACGGGCCCATTTCTTTTATTCGAATAAGAAATACGAGGATTTTTTAAATTATTGTTTTCTGCTGAAATTAAAATCATTTATGGCCTTGTGTTCTGCACGCCCCATGGCGGTTGGGTCCATATACATTACACGCATTGCGTTCGCCTCTCCTTATACGTATCGTGTTCGCTTTGACGAATTGTCACAGTAATAATGTGTTATCGTAAACGGTTTTGCAGCTTTGTTAGGACTTTGTCACTAAGGACCATTGATTTTAGACAAATAAAATTTTAATTGCAACAGGAATTAATCACGATCCATTGCTGTTTGCTATTGACGATTTACTGTATTTACTGTCGCATCTGTCAATATGTTTTCCCCTCCATAGACTGTGTTTTGTGAAGAATACGTAATGTTGAAATTTACACATCCCTGAGCAAATCCCGTGTTCCCCTTTTGCATGCATAATGAAGGTGTGTCGAAGAGAACTAGATGTGCTGTAACTCACACACACAATTGAATTGCTGTCTCAACTCCCAGGGAAGACAGTTTTCTGTAAAAACTGTTTTCAACTCAGGTGGTGAAGAATTTCCTTTTCTTTCATATAGACTCATAACAATATTCAAATAAATTCAGTCACTGAAACTAGTCCGCAGCCAACTGAATCCACTCCATATCCTCACAATCTGTATGGTTAGGATTCATTTTAACCTTTTAAAGCCTAGCGGTAACTTAACGTACCACCACGTTTAACATTAAAAAATTCTACGTGGTGCCCACATTGCGTTTATGTGTTTTGTACGGATCTCAGAACAAACAGCAACTTTTGCCTTATAGAACATCAAGAGATTGGCTTTTATAACCGAAGTGGAGAGTGTTTACAGCGCGGTACGCACTGAGTCCTTATAAAACAGATACGCTTCCTCTTTAAAGGGTTAATATTGTGCTCCTATCTGAGTCCGTCTCCTATGTGGCGTGTCTTCAAGGTTTGTATGATTGTGTCATATACCGTATGCTATAAGCCTCAGCCATCTCATCCTCTATAATAACACAATTTTATTGCCAACTGCCGACATGTACAGTCTGTTGTTTGCTAATTCTGTGTTCACTCTCCATGGAGAATGAACACGGAAGACCGTGAAGTAACTGTAACTCTGGACACTCCCTGTTATTTCAATAAGTAACAAACAACGCGAGCACTAAGAATTTAACTGAATATTCTTGTTTGTTTGCAGCTGGAAAAGAAGATATAGTGAACTATGATGGGGCGCAGTTAGCAGAAGAAGGTAAGACATGTTACTGCTTTTTAAGTTCTATGTTAATAGAAAATGGACGTCATTTTTTCTTATTCGATTAAGTAGAAATAAGGTAAGGGTGTTATTTTAGCAAATGTTCTTTAGAAGTAAGTATAGCTGTATTCGTCGCAGACAGTTGGTCAAGGTAAATACTGCCTACGTTGTCAATGCTTACGGGGCAGTGGAGGCACAGCTCCACGAATTCTTAACCTTGGTATTAGATGGAGACACGCGGTTTGCTTCATGCCTCCAGTACGCAATCGATAAGTGACCCCATAGTCAGTGTGTACACCGTGATTAAAAAACTGAACCCCTCAGCATTTCTGCATTGTCGAGTAGTATTTTTGCAAAAGTTTTTTAACTTTCGTGTTCATGCTTTATAAAAAAAATTTGGGATAGACGAAACGTCGGATTTATTCTGAAACTGAACAAAACTGCTACCTAAACTTTTTTCTTGTTACGTAAGGTATGGCGATGGCAGCGTTACTTAAAACACTTTTACACAGAGTAACTTCAGAGGAAAGTTGGAGGGTCGTTAGGACCGTATGGCCATGTGGAACACCCTGTAACCTCCGATGGGAAATGCTTTGAGGGGGATAACATGTAGATTCAATCGTCTCAGGAATAAAATAATTTTTCGAAACTAGTCTCATAATTAAATAGCCAGACCTGAGACTTTAGGTAGGCCTAAACATATAGGTGCGATATGCCTTTCTGTAGAATAGCATGTAGTAGATGTGTCATAAAATATCAAGTTGATAATAGGCGAAATATTTTCTTAATTAAATATTTTGTTCAAGTGGGTATGAAGTAATTGGTGCACCGTAAAATTTTCGTCATAAAAGTTTTTGTTATGCCCATTTATGTTATTAATAAGATATCAATTCAGATGGTAAAGACGTATGTCGTGTCTTATGAAACCCAATGCTTTGCTAGCATTGTCGAAGTAGCTCGACCCTGAACCCTATCTTGAATTGGTTGAGTTCAGTAAACATCACGTCGTATTTATTTAAAACATATTCTACTATTATATTCCGCGTTTTCGTGTATGTCCCAAAGATTGTGTTGATGGTGAATAATGAGAGATACGTACAACTTGTGCCAGTCTTGTTTGACGCATGCCTGCGCAGAAAAGATTAGGGGAAGCCATAGTCATTAACCTCTTAAAGCCTAGCGGTAAGTTTACATAGACCAGGTTTAACATTAAAAAATTCTACGTGGTGCCCACGTTGCATTTATGTGTTTTGTACGGATCTCAGAACAAACAGCAACTGTTGCCTTATAAAATATTAACAGACTGGTTTTTATAACTGAAGTGGAGAGTGTTTACAGCGCGGTACGCACTGAGTCCTTATATAAAACAGATAGGCTTCGTCTTTAAAGGGTTAATGGCAACTTCAGTCTGCAGGCAGTACGATTTCTTGCGTGAGGGTCAGTCAGAAAATAAGTTTACAGCCTACGTATTTTGTGTTCTTTGTTTTCACTTCTAACGAGAGCAGTTCATATTCACTGTTACTATATTTCCACGCACCCCCGCCCCCTCCCGCCACCATAACGGTGGCCTTCATGATATTGGGGCGACCTTTCCCGTTCCATGTTATCAGTGCGTAGCCAGGTATATCAGCCGTCGTGTCAGAACTGTTGCCACATCGCGATCATCTTTAACCCTTTACAGACGAAACATAATCTGTTTTATATAAGGACTCAGCTCGTACCGCGCTGTAAACATTCTCCACCTCGGTTATAAAAAACAATCACTTAGTGTAAACTTAATGTAAGGTAAACGTTGCTGTTTGTTCTGAGATCCATACAAAACACATAAACGCAATGTCACTACAATGTAGAATTTTTGAATGTTAAACCAGCTGCTACGTGAAGTACGCGCTAGGCTTTAAAAAGTTAAATTTGTAACGGCCAGGATGTCGCTTCAGCCCTGGGCATAGATGATAATCGCTCTGCGCCAGGTCAGAACTATAGACGGTTTGTTCCAAGGTTCTTTATTTACGAAATTGTGCTACGTGTAGATTTATTGTCTGACCGAACCTCTCACTTAAAACTATGAGACTATTCTCTACATGAAGACAAGAAGTAAACCCCGTCTCACTTAACCTCTCTGTGCATCATTCAACAATGCGCACTAGGCCATCTCCATTGTAGTGTTCAAAACAACGGAATATTATTTCCCAAGTGTATGATGTACTTTAGCACTGAATCTAAGGGACGGATTGTGTGCCTTTGAGTGCAGTTACTCTGGCATTAAACTGAGAGACAGGAAGAAACCATCAACGCGGATATTTTGACCATGATTCCATAATTCAGATAATGCGAAGTATAATTCCAGCTGTTACGACGTCTATAAAAGCTGCCACAGAGGTGACTGTAAAATGACTGTAAAAGGAATGACCCCAGATCAGCCTGTCGCATACAAATGAATCTAAGAGAAGGCCACGTTCAGAATATGAATTAGACGCATTACCGATGAAATAATCTCCCGGACTAATTTAGTTGATGTCGTCGTTAGAATGTGGGTGGCGTCTTTGTTTTTTTTTATTTTTTTATTTTCGTGACTTCTCAGAAACCTGGCCAAGTCACTCAATGTTGAAATTGAGGCTGACAAATCGAATAACGCGGTCGCGTAGGTAGCATTTCAACTTCGTATTTGGAGGTCGCAGGTTCAAATTCTGTCGTGTAAATCTGGGATTATGCATAGTTTGTCGCAATGCTGGATGGAATACGGGTCTAAGCGGCCCATTCGTACTTTGATTTTGCAATTTCCCTGAGGTGATGTGAAGTGAATTTAAAGTACGTTAGTCTCTCAGTCATCCGGACTATAGAAGGCGGAGGGGTGGTCCGGATTACCCAGGATTTCGGACCACCGGAGGGAAACTTAATAGAAAATGTAACATATAACAAGATAGGCACAGGACGTATAGCGTAACTGAATGTTTGTCTGTAGCCCTAGTTATCCAGCACACAATGCGAATGCACCGTATTATATTGTCATCTGTGGCTTTATCACTGTACCATATTTTTTTCACATTATTTCATAAACGGCACGATTTTCGGGAAAAAGTTGTTGAATACAAAATGTGTGTTTTGATTTTCTCTACAACTTTTGTCTGAACCATTTCTCATTGTAAGAAGAGTTCAGCAAGATATTGTCAAAATTATACATTCGTCTTCATGTAAAGTGCCTGTTGTTATTGTCAGATTTTAATCAAAGGTGAATTTTCTCGACAGATTTTCGAAAACTTCTCAAATATCAAATTTTATGAAAATCCATCCAGTAGGAGCCGAGTTGTGCCATGCGGACAGGCAGGCAGGCAGGCAGGCAGACACGACGAAGCTAATAGCAGATTTTTCCAATTTTGCGAACGCGCCTAAGAATGGCTACGCTTTGACGCTTGAGCATAAAAAATGTGCAGCCGCTGTTTTCCTCTGTAACAGCTAGCATCTGTCGGTGACACAGGCAGCTAGTGGCACTCTTGAGAGACATTATGTTACATTTTATGTTTGTTTACCTTAAAAGGAACTTCTGTCTACTCTGTAGTGAATTTTTATTTAACGAGCGGGGGGAATGTAAACAGCACCATGATACTGTTGTGTGTAAACTGCAGCAGCATTCCACACGTATGTCCGGCAATGTGTCGCGTGTGGACTCAGTAAACACAGTGACAATTTATATTCTGCAGTACAGTGGTTGCCAACTTTTGTGAAGGTTCAGACCTTACTAAGGAGCTGAAGCATGAAAAAACGCATATAAGAATGTAATACTTTGTGAGTTGAGATTCTCACAGCATTATTGATGAAGATTAATGTCTTCGCGGATTATACGCCCTGTCTATTGGTAAATACATACCAACGTTTCGAAGGAGTTTGCTTCCCCCGTCTTCATGATCTGAGGAGTCCAAATAGAATGTTCAGAGCCAGAATATGGAGGCAGCACGCTCCTTCGAAACGTCGGTATGTATTTACCAATAGTCACGGTGTAATATTGTGTAAGACTTGAATCCTATTCCTTGTGTTTAACCTTTATCCTGCCAATGTGGAATATATGTTGAGCTGCTAATAATGCCAGCACCACTAATGTGTAATATTTGGTGACCTACATTTGGCAACGCTGAAAGGAGCATCTTTGTCTCTCTGTCTCTCTCTGCACAATGTCTATACACTTGGCTACCAACCAGGCCCTTAAGGGCAAAGGGCCTGATTGGTAGCCAAGCGTGTAGACATTGTGCAGAGAGAGACAGAGAGAGAGACAAAGAGGCTCCTTTCAGCCCTTAAGGGCCTAGTTGGTAGCCGAGTGTTGAGACATTGTGCAGAGAGAGACAGAGAGACAAAGATGCTCCTTTCAGCATTGCCAAATGTAAGTCACCAAATATTACACATTAGTGGTGCTGGCATTATTAGCAGCTCACCATATATTTCACATGAGCAGGATAAGGGTTAAGGTCTGCGAATGCGGGATTTGAATATAAGTTCGTAACCTTCAGTGAAGTGAATAGATATTTGTATCACAGCTAGGGATTGTCGCAGAGGTCGTATTTGGTTTGTCGTTTATGTAATGGGGCAAGGGCTGTTGCTTTTACTTCACAATTACTGTGTTACTTGGAATTTAAACCCACCACACTTTTATTTAAGAAGGTATTTTTAAGGATCAAAAGATGTTTCTTTGGGAAAAAAATTGTTTACAAACACATTTCACTCTCGGTTAAAATCTGCTACTCTTTCAGCGAGGCCATTTCTTCTTCAAGGAAGATCATGTTTTGGAGACTTTCTAAAGTGAAAAACAATAATTTTGGAATTTAAGACGCATGCTAACTTTCAGTTCGAAAAAATATATGAAGAAAGGCTTGTCTGAAATTCGAAGAGATACGGTACTTTTGAGGAGTTATAAAACCTCTTTTAGAGTAAAAGTGTTAAGTTGGTGCTTTGTTCGTCGCTTAACAACGTGCTTTGCTATTAAGTGACTGTGGGATGTGAAGGTGCTTATAGGATTGGCTGGGTTTCAGCTGTTCATGCTAAGTCGATGCAAACAGTAAGTCCATCCTAACTACGGATGTGAAAGAGACGAATTGGATGTCTGATTGTATTTGTACACACGAGGAATGCCTTCAGTACTGTAGTTTTACGTTACCAAAGCACAGTCCTTACTTTATATATTACTGCGTGCATTAACCCTTTGAAGACGAAGCGTATCTCTTTTATATAGGGACTCACAGTGCGTACCGCGCTGTAAACACTCTCCACTTCGGTTATAAAAACCAGTCTCTTAATGTTTTATAAGGCAAAAGTTGCTGTTTGTTCTGGGATCCGTACAAAACACATAAACGCAATGTGGGCACCACGTAGAATTTTTTAATGTTAAACATGGTCGTACGTAAAGTTACTGCTAGGCTTTAAAAGGTTAACAATAAAAGTTAACCCTATCCCTACACAGGCCACTAGGTTTCCAGGAGGTTGAGACACCCAAATTTCCAGACAGCCAGCACATAAAGGTGGTAAGGTTGTCAGCCCTACGCACCGGCCGCCTTTACAGCCCTAGGAGATATCCCTGGCACTCATTTCTGTTAGAGGTTGAGTCGACCCCAGGGCCATACTGCGATCGGAAGGATTAAGTCAGTGAAGTATTAAAGTAAAGAACATCTTATTTTCCCCACAGAGTGTATTTATATACTTCTTTCGATTCTCAGAACCAAAGTTGATTCGTCGTCAGGTTGTAACGTTGTTTGTTAGACAACATTAACTAACTGGTCTATGTTACGGAAACTGAGTGTTTTTTGAGGTAGAAATTCGTATGTTAAATATTTATAGCACTAAAATAGTGCTTAATGGTGTCAGCAAATGTAAAACGAACTCTTCTTGCAGAAATACCTCCACTACACTGGACAATGTTTCTTTAAAATTCAGTTGTAGGGAAATCTTTACATTGTCACTACTAGAGGTTTAATATTTCTTATGAAACAGTAACTTATACCTGTACAAAGGAGTGTTTTGAAAGGTAAACAGCGCTGTAATAAAATATGCAAGGAAAGAGGCGAATTTGGATTTTATTCATTTATGATTTTGATATGAAAGTGAAATTATTTAAGAATAACAAACATAGGGGGTTTAAAATTATGAAGCTGCGAACACAATTCTAAACTCGAAGAGGTATATGCCCCTCGAATCTTGAAAATGTAGGCGGTAAGTTCACTCGAAACGTCGCGTAAAAATGACGCTTCTGCTGAGAGTAGTAATGCAGAAGACCTGAATTCTCAGGCCTAGACTGGAAGATTATCTTCCTCGACGTGCTTTTTTTTAAATTAAGAGCCTGAATATGACCAAATTTAGGTCGAAACGTGTCGCTCAATTAGACACATTGACTTGATTGTCTAATGAATATAGTTGCGTTGAGACTGATTTTGATTTTTTATCAATAAGTATGTAATAAATTGTTTGCTTCGTAGATAAAACTGGCGCACTTAATTTCGTCCCTGTGTTAGTAAAAGGTAAAGGTTCACCCTATAACAGGCCCTGAGGGCCCAAGAGCGGGAGTAGAGGTATAGCTCTACCCTTTCGTGAGCCTCGGCACGAGGAGGGGATGGGGTGGCTAGCCCCACGCCCCGGCCGCTTTACTCCCGGGAAAGAGACCCGGTACCTATTGTACAGGAGGCTGAGTGGGCCCCAGGGGCGGTCTGGACGGCTGCGGAAAATCTCGTCCCCACCGGGATTCGATCCCCGGACCGTCCAGCCAGTAACGAGTCGCTATACCGACTGAGCTATCCCGGCCCGCCGTCCCTTTGTTGTTGTGTAAAATATTATCGTGTAATAAAAAGTGATATTCGGCTGTGCGCCACCCTCTATACGAAGATATTCAAAACATGGCCACGACCTCTTTAACAATCACAGGAGGAAGAACAATTTCATTGCAGGATCTTTCTGTGACGTATGTTTTGACAGTATTCCAGCACATTATTCAGCATACATGCGATTCGGCAGCTTAACCCAGGCACACAAACCTACGGGTTTCGATTGCGGCACATCCTTGGTTTAGATACCAGCTCATCCGTAAACGGATTGAAGGAGATGTCACACGTCACGTGGCGTTCCGCGTCATCCCTAGGGATGTTCGTGAAATTGAATGCAAGTCAAGAGTTTGGGCAACTGGCAGCTGTCAGTCTGAGACCCCGCGGGTTCAACGGAACAGACAGACAGACAGACAGACAGACAGACAGACAGATAGAGAGATAGACGGAGGGACATACATTCCAACACATCTTCCATTTATTTGTGATTGGTTAGATTTTCCTGAAAACGCGGGGATTCTATGGTGGGATGACTTTCTACAATTCGAATTAAACCGAACCACACGAAAGATTTAAGAGGAGGGAGAGGGCACGAACCTCCGAGATTGGAAAGAGACGAATGGAGAGAAATTCCTATTGAATTGAGTGTGGTAAGGAAAGGGAGACAACTGCGAATTTAATCTTGGAGACGCGGTGGTATTTCTTTTTTTTTTCTTTGCTTTTTTTCATCCTCTTCTGAATAAGAAGATCCCGTAGCAATAACATGACAAAAACCCCTCCCCCCCCTGCTAGGCAACCCCTTGTAAAGCACAAGGCAACATCCGACATTAATCACGACATCCGATATTTCAGAGCGAGGCTTTGTTTTAGTAATTGACAACTTCTGTTGTTTGGACGGACCGTTTATTTGCAGTTCCGCATTCTTACGTTTGACAATTTCCGTAACTCATTTCAAATCTATTTATTGTTTACGCTTCAATCGTGACACAAAAGAAGTCTGTTAATTGGATTTCAGCAGAAACCTTTATAGAGATGTTAAACAGTCAAAGACTTAAAGCATTACAGCCTGCATTCATTTTAATGAGTGTAAAGTTAAAATTTGCCTGATCCAGACAATGAATGCATTCATGGATAGTTGAGGTATAGCTCCACCCATTCTTAACCTCGGCACTAGATGGTGGTGAGTGGTTAACTTCACACCCTGGCCGCTTTACCACCTGGACAAAATCCCTGTACCAATTGACTAGGAGATTTTGTGGGTTACAGCGGATAGCCATTAATAGGCCCTCATTTACTTCACTATTGTTATAATTTTGGACAGTATTTTTAAAACGATTTCGTGTAATTTCCGTCTTTCTCAACGTCGTTTCTAGAAGATAAATCTTCCTTGAGCTTAATTAAGAACGACGCCCTAGAGACGTTTCACTTCGTAGTCCTCACCTCTTCTACCTACTCACAGTAGGTGTCGTGGTTGTTCTTATTTGCACTTGATCACACTCAGACACACGCCACAGTCGGTAGGTCTCCTCTGGACGAGGGATCGGCCCGTCGCAGTGACCTCTACCTGACAACACAGACACTCACAAGAGATAAACATCCATGCCCCCGGTGGGATTCGAACCCACGATCCCAGCAAGCGCTCGGCCGCAGACCTACGCCTTAGACCGCGCGGCGGCTGAGATCGGCCTTAAAGACGCGTGGAGGCATGAACTTGTATTCCCACGCATTCATGACCTTTGCCCTACCTGACCGTGAGAGGTCAGTTTCATACTGCTTTGTCACAGCAGGTAAGAAGTCTTGGATCCTACTAGATAGAAGTCTGGGTGCTTCCTATAACCAGAAAAGACGCGATGACAATGACAAAAATCCCTATGTCTGTCGGGTATCGAGTCTCGACCCCATAGCCCATAGGTTATTCACTACACTGAGTGAGGCGTCTCTGCTCTTTCTGATATATCCGAATTTTAAAGGCGTTCTGAAAGGAAGGAAAGCGTAATGCGGGTATATGAAGCTGTCCTCGGCGTCTTAGTTGAATGCTCTAAGCCATGATAGTAATGAAAAGGGGCTAAAACCGTCGTGAGTTTAATGAAAAGGTAAGTCTGTCTTATTATAAATCCTGAAGCCCTTTGCCGTGTTATAACATGCGGGCGCCATTTTGCATATATGTCGACGTGTGTCTTGAGCACTTCACAGATGTGAAAAAGAGGGCAGCACCGAGCACCACAACGTCCATTTGCACCTGTCAATAAAGCTGATATGAAATTAATTAGAAACTGCAATGACATTTTGCATTTAGGAGCAACAGTGACAGGCCACATCGAAACACGGACGGTACGTGGCTCCACTTCTTGAGAAACAAATTTATGACGGATATTAAATATGCTAATTACATGGACCAGAGTCCTATATGGGAAAGTATGTCAGATGGTAAAGAACCCCCTCCCCCCACATTGTACGGAACACGAAGTATTCATAACAGTGCCTGAGTGATGCCTTTCCTCACATGTTTGTACGAATCCCATCCAAGGCGAGGTCTCACAAATGCATCCTTCCTTTCGGTTCCCACACTACAATTTTATGCGTCTCTCCGTCTTGTCGTGCTAAATGTTGTGCTCATGAATTCTCTTAATTTTGTTCCGCTTTTAGGAAATTTAAATAAAAGTGATTTAGAAGATAAGACACAAACATATAACAAAATAAATGGTGTTATACGAAGGCATTTTGGAAAACAAATGACTAAAGAAACAAAATTAAGAATCCATAATATCACAGCTAAAGCAGCCTTAAAGTTCTGTAGTGAAGCCTGGGTGCTGAAGAAATGAGATGAACAAAGACTGGAAGCAGCACAAATGAAGTTTTTAAGACATTTGCTAGGAATTACTGAGTTGGACAGGGAGAGAAATCAATCGGTGAGGGAGAGATTTGGAGTGCAGAACATTGTTATGGAAGTAAAACAGTACCAACGAGAGTGGCTACAACACGTAGAGAGAACGGACACAGACAGGATACCCAAACAGGCACTGAAATATAGGCCAAAGGGGAAGAGAAGCATAGGACGCCCGAGAAAAAGATGGAAGGACCAGCTTCATCTCGAGGGATAAAGAACAGGCACTACGCCTGATACCTCACAGCTCATGATGATGATGATGATGATGAGGTAATTTTCCATCGCACTTTCTTCCGCCACTCCTTCACTCTGAGGCCTGCCCGTAGGTTGAAGACTCAAGCTTAAAACTAGGAAATTTAAAATGTACTTTCTTTATTTTATCTTTAAGTTCTTAGACATTGCAAGGGAAGACAAAACGTTCTGAACTAATTGGTAACGAGAATAAGGATTAAATAATGAAAACAAACTTACAAAGTTGTCCCAGATTAATTAATCTTTTAAGCTCGTTTAGCAAACTGCACCTACTTTATGCGTGCTCTTTAAGTACTCGCAATTATCATTCTTTTCTGCTCTGTTCTTCTGTCTTTGTTGCTCCTTTTCCACCTCTCTGCGCTGTATTTGACAATATTATGTACCATTTCAGACAGTACCTGGACTTTATCTTATCAACGTGTCTGTAAACTATTGCACTATAATATTGCTTCCAACTCAACAACTTCGCCTTTCTGCTGTTATTCATTTTACTAATTATTCATTAATTGTTCACCCATTATGTTAGTGGCGTCATTAAAGGTGTATCAGTGTGGGATGTATCCTGTATCAATTAAAATCTGTAGTAATTGTACAGCCATGTTTAAAGTAATTACCCCGTCTACTGTATCCCGTATCAGAACGTACTGTCCCAAAAGGAGCACGTGTATTGGATATTTTACTTCTTCTTTGCCCGTATTTCGTGTCTTGGTAGAGACAAGAGATGTTGATCTTCCCCAAAGCGTCTAGACAGACTTTGGGGTACACCCAGCTTCCTTTCTGTTTGGTGGGTACAGGGGTTCATACCCAGGAGCAAAGCGGGTTCGGCGTGATCTTTAACACTCACCTCCATATAGTGACGCGATTAAGAATTAGTATGTCTGTACCTCCACTCCCTCTATACCTTCATCCCTCACTTTTCGCGGGTTCGTTCTAAGCGGTTTCGCAAAATCGCGACGTCGCTCCAAGAAACAAGTAAATCACTCTGTCACTTCAATGGATAGGAGCATCGAAATTGTTGGAAAATTCGAACAGGTCTTCGAACCTTACCGCATGATGTTCAAGGAGTTGGGGCGGGTGGGGGGGGGGGGGGGGGGGAAGGGGTAGAAGCAGCTCACATCAGGAATAAGAACACTAAACCGAATAAGGCATTGTTTTTTTGAGGACAGGCGGTCAGATTAGCGGATTTTCGCTTTTTGCGGAGGGTTCTGGAAACGAATGCCCTCGAAAGTCTAAGGGTGTTTGTATGTTTTCATGGGTTGGACAGATAAAACACTATCTTTTTTCCCCATATTTCATTTCCGCAGACTGAAGCTTTCGATTTTATTCCTTCGTACAAACAAAGATCGCGTACGAACGTTTCTATATAACGTTTCTACAACTATTAAAAAAAAATAAATTTTTCCTCTAGTAAGGATTTGCATGCAGAAATGATTGTGCTTTGGAATGTGACGTCGTGTAGTCTGGTAGGTCGTTAAAATGCTAAAAACTATAGTTCCGTTCAGCCATCATGTTAACCTTTTAAAGCCTAGCGGTAACTTTACATACGACCAGGTTTAACATTAAAAAATTCTACGTGGTGCCCACATTGCGTTTATGTGTTTTGTGTGGCTCTCAGAACAAACAGCAACTTTTGCCTTATAAAACATTAAGAGATTGGTTTTTATAACCGAAGTGGAGAGTGTTTACAGCGCGGTACGCACTGAGTCCTTATATAAAACAGATACGCTTCGTCTTTAACGGGTTAATGACAGTAAGCAATGTAATGGACGTGTTATACACGAGGAAGTGGAGTGTTTACAGCGCGGTACGCACTGAGTCCTTATATAAAACAGATACGCTTCGTCTTTAAAAAGTTTAAAAAATGGGGAAAATTAGGAGCTCATCTCACAAGGGGAGTTCCCGGTATGAGACAAACAGTACGCTGTGGGCTACACTTATGCAGTGTCATGTTATTTAGATGTGTGTGTTGGGGTAATAAATACAGTAATGGAGGAACAGCGTCAATCACTTCCACCCGGATTCCTAAGTAACTATAAGTAATCCTCTTGTCACTAACCCGAAAGTATAAAAATGATGACGTGTATAGTAATCGATAGAATTTATTACGCAATAACTAACATAGTTTTAAAAATAAAGAGATTTCGAATTAAAACCTATGTGTTAACACGGGTTGTATGGTTCTTAACTCTAGTGTAGCTGCGCGCTTTTACCTGACTTCTCATAAGAACCCTCCGAGTCATCGCTTTTAATATGATACTTGATTTTTTTCAAGTCGTTTTCAGTTAATTGGAGCGTGAGAAGCTCGAGTATTCTTGACTTAATTGAAGAGAGATTCAAAGAGCGAAAATGAGGGGTAGCGGAATGAGGGAGGGGAGGTGAAGACATTCAGTTGCAGCGGAACGTACTGACAGGTAAGGCGGGATGCTCACAGGCAAGCCAGCGGTGGCACTTTAAAGACGAAGCGTATCTGTTTTATATAAGGACTCAGTGCGTACCGCGCTGTAAACACTCTCCACTTCGGTTATAAAAACCAGTCTCTTAATGTTTTATAAGGCAAAAGTTGCTGTTTGTTCTGAGATCCGTACAAAACACATAAACGCAATGTGGGCACCACGTAGAATTTCTTAACCTTTTAAAGACGAAGCGTATCTGTTTTATATAAGGACTCAGTGCGTACCGCGCTGTAAACACTCTCCACTTCGGTTATAAAAACCAGTCTCTTAATGTTTTATAAGGCAAAAGTTGCTGTTTGTTCTGAGATCCGTACAAAACACATAAAAGCAATGTGGGCACCACGTAGAATTTTTTAATGTTAAACCTGGTGGCGTGTAAAGTTACCGCTAGGCTTTAAAGGGTTAACCACGCACCATTTTTCTGCGGGTACAAGAATGTTCAAAGTGCGAACATAACAATTATGCCAAGTGCTATTCTCTTTGCATTTGAACTTACTCAGTTGTTCTACTAAGGGGAATCCTACCATGAAATATAAATTCATATTTCGCTGAGAAACGTGACGTCATTTGAGGCCTGTAATACCGCTGATGACGTAAGTCAACGATTATTGTCTTTTCATGGCTCAGCAACTCTAGTGGGCCACGGCTTCTTCACTGTCGAGGCTTCACGACGACATTGAGACGTATCACACTCGGTAGGACTCCTCTGGATGAGGGATCGGCCCGTCGCAAAGATCTCTACGTGAAAACACACAACATTCACAAGATACAGATATCCATGCCCCCGGCGGGATTCGAACCCGAAATCCTAGCAAGCGAACGGCCACAGACCCACGCATTATACCGTTAGTGTTACTTGTATATAGGATCGTGATGCAGAATAGTGAGAATGAGTGAATGACATATTGAATATTCCTACAAACCTCTCCTTTCTTACATTATTCCACAGTCGTTTTAAGATAGCAGCACAACTTTATAGTGCTAGCACCAGAGACTATGTAATATCCTATATAAGAAAATTATCTTATTTCCTTTAACATCCTGGAATTTAGACCGACGTGCCTCACAGAACGTGAGAAAATTTCTAGCCACCGCAGGTTCGTTATACAAGAACCATAACCACACATGCCTCCTTTTCATTCCATGTGGTAGCGGGAGCCGAAATTGGATTTTAAATGTCTGAAACCCGTCATAACATCAACGTTTATTAAATGAAGAAGAAAGGCTGGATGATAGTGTTCATCCCACGTGCTCACTTATTTCCATGAACAATCAAATGTGCAGTATAGCAGACAGGCAGGCATTCAGAACAGGAACTGACTTCTTTCACATGCAGACACAAAGGTACGTAGTACACAGGGTAGAGATAGAATCTGACATCCTATTTACTGTGTGGTGAAGGGTTTATGGTCTTTATCCATCGTCCGAAGAGTAAAATATTAACCTTTTAAAGCCTAGCGGTAACTTTACGTACCACAAGGTTTAATATTAAAAAATTCTACGTGGTGCCCACATTGCGTTTATGTGTTTTGTATGGATCTCAGAACAAACAGCAACTTTCGCCTTTAAGAGATTGCTTTTATAACCGAAATGGAGAGTGTTTACTGCGCGGTACGCACTGGGTCCTTATATAAAACAGATACGCTTCTTATTTAAAGGGTTAAAAATATTAAAAATTTTTTAGTTTTTAATATTTTTAATATTTTACTCTTCGGACGATGGATAAAGTCCATAAACCCTTCACCACACAATATTATACACTATCGTCGAAACCTTTTAGAATTTATCCTATTTACTGACTCACGACAAAGACAATTTCAGTGTTCCACAATTGTCTTTCTAAATGAATCGAACGAATGTGTCGCTGAAGTTCGTGGACAACTCTCTTTCGTTTTGTTGCACCGAAAGTCTTATTACCTTCTTCACAAGAACGTATTATTGGACCCTGTCCTGAGCCAGATGAGGCCAGTCCACATAATGAAATTGTGATAATTTAATATTCATTTTAATATTATTCTACCACCATCTTCAGCATCCCCCAAGTCGTAATGTTTCTTGAGATTTTTGAACTAAAATTCATTTGTAATCTCCAATTCGTGTTACTTGCCCCGCATATCGTATTTTCCTTCTTAGGATAAACCTAACAGTGTTTGTTGAAGCGTATATATCGTGCATTTTCCATTGCAGAATTTTTTCCTGCCTTCTGTTACTTATTCCCTCTTTTGTCCAAATATTCATATTCCCCTCAGCAGACTGTTTTCACCCCTCATATTGTGTTATTACCTTGGGTTGTGAGACCAAGCTTCGCATCCTTATTAAAAATGTGTTCAGTTATATTTTGATTGACTTTAGTCTTTGGGGTTTTAGATAGGAAAAGGCTCGACAAAAATTTTGTACACTGAATGGTAGAAAGAATTAGATTTTATTAGATACTTTTATATTATGACTTACATAAATTCCGTGGAGTTTCGACAGGAAATTGTTTAAAAAACATTGAAAAATACACAGCGTTAATAACTTGAAAATATTTGTAAAGATGGCTAACTTTATTCTTACTAAGACTCTACACTTACAGAATAACAGTACGCCTTATCACTAAGCGGTGCTGCCATGACGATAGATGGCTTTAGGCAAAGACAGGCAGTAAATAATAATGTTCATTGTTTGTGGTGTTGCAGTTGGAGCCATATTAACCGTTTAAAGACGAAGCGTGTCTGTTTTGTGTAAGGACTCAGTGCGTACCGCGCTGTAAACACTCTCCACTTTGGTTATAGAAACCAGTCTGTTGATGTTTTATAAGGCAAAAGTTGCTGTTTGTTCTGAGATCCGTACAAAACACATAAACGCAATGTGGGAACCACGTAGAATTTTTTAATGTTAAACCTGGTCTTATGTAAAGTTACCGCTAGGCTTTAAAAGGTTAAATTATGAGGGTCTGAAGAGGTGCACTGATTTCGCCTGTCTCAGAATGGTCCTTGGCGGGTTCTTGCGAACACGAATATGAAATTCGGGATTCCATAAAAGTTGAGAATTTATCGCAGTTCAGGTTTAAATTTCTTATCTGTAAATCCTGCTGACATGGATAATAAGGACGCACATATCTGGGTCCCTGTATATCGCAGTATATACATTTTCTCGTTCCCTGTACCAATTCAGAAGCTGTCAGAAACAGGAGAGAAAATCCATCCACACCTTTTGAACATGGGTGAAGGCATTAGGGTAGAATAAGTTGCCACTAGCTTTAACTAAATTCTGTGACCTGTATTTGACAACCCGCTTGCTACGTCGTCGTTACTGCTGCTTCGCAAACGGAAATAGAACGCGTCCTATACTTAAACACGAATAGTCGCTTTTGAAATTTACCATGCCTTCACTCGTGGGTTTGAAACTTGGGGACAGTTTTACTTCCTAGCGGAAGAGATGGGTAAATGCATGGGAAGAAAGACACATAAAAGACGCATAGGAAAGAAGACAATATATGGTATACACAGGAAATATCTTTCCTCTAAACGAAAGAGGATGAAAATATAAGAGATATGAAAGTAGACTTTATGACGTGGAAGCAATGTCCGGAGAAGCAGCGAGTGTCCGGGATAGTGAATACGGTACTGTAATGGCGCAATATATTCCTCGTTTAGAGTCATGTTCTTTGCTTCTATTCATGTTCAGAATTTACATTCTCGCTAGTAAAAACAGCTGTTTTATGCTGTTTGTACTACTCTAAATTTGTATGAGTCACTTGGTTTTATTACATCTCTCTAAATGCATAATTCAGTGAAATTTGCGAATTTTACATACGTACATGTTAGTAAATACACATGAAAGAACATTCGGGTCTGTTAAGAGTGAAATTCGTCATGACATCGAGAAAAGTTAAAATGAAACATGGCGATACAGATCAGCGTGTAACATAGGCTTCTTGTAACCACAAGTAGTGAAAATTATATTCTTTGTTATAATATGTGAAAATAATCAACCATTCATCAATCTATCATACGCTGCTTGTTGTCTAAGTAAAACGTCATCTCTGATGATGGCCAAATAATTTGCGGTCGAAACACGTTGGAGATTATAAAATAGTGCATATTTGGTTGATTAATAATAAGATCTGTGTAATACACAGCTGCACGGAAGAGGTACAACATTAAATAGTTAAAGTGGCATTTGTCCGATATACGGACACGTGCCAAAAATAATTGGAGAAAACAATTTCGCTTTTTGCTGACTTCGTTTAAATGTGTTTTGGCTGTCGCGAATGCCCAGAGCAATTAATCGACTTCTAAGCCATCTATCAGTCTCCTATGGGGCTGAGACCGTGGGCTCTGCGGCTATCCATTTGCTGACCAAACAAGGCCCATAGAGCGAAGTGATAGATCTGCACCATCCGTCAATTAATCTCTGAATTCGCTTTTAATCCAATGTAATAATTTTCTTACTTTAGCTGCAGCGGGTTCTCATTTCGAGTCACGGTGGGTAACCGACAGTCGTAGTACTTTGTTCAGTTCGTAGGTAGTGACGTACGGAAATAGTGACTTAAAAATACCAGGAAGTTTCAGCGTCATTAGTCGTTATTATCGTGCCTTTCCTCAGAACGATACTGTTTCTAATTATTATACAGGAAAACACAACTTATTTTTCTTACTATTTATTACTACGCTGCTACATGTTTCGGCCTAAGCGGCCATCATCAGACATACAGATATAAAAGAAAGGTGTTTAGGATAAAGGCCACTCCTTTTTACATAGAAGTGGGTTATTTACAGTGTATGGGCCCTAAGATTTTGCAAATATGTTTAAATTATAAAATTATAAAATGAACCCGTATAATGTCTATTTTCCGCTGTATGGGAATACTATAATGTGATGTGTTGTCTTTATGCCCATTTCTATTTCTCTTCCGGAGTATAGTGTGTGAACACCTCCCTTGCGTTTCAATAAAGTTCATAAAACTCGTCAAAAAGATTGAGAAGAATACAGTCTTAATTTGGGTCATCCCGGTGTGTTATTTCAATGCCAGTAATGATAAACACAGTTTTATATATATATATATATATATATATACACACACACACACACACACACACACACACACACACACACACACACACACTGTGATGTGTCTGGCTGTGTTTATTATTACTGGCATTGAGAACAATATGTTTGAAAATGTACCTTACTGGACAAGAAGAACCGGTACAGCGCAGCCAGGGACTGGACTATCGAGGAATCATGGTTCGGTTACCGGTAGGGACAAGAATTTGAACAGTGGGCATTTCTCTTCTCCAGCTCTTCCATACCGTCTCTGGCGCCCACCCACCTCCTGCTCAATGCGTATCGAGGCTCCTTCCACTGGAGGTAAGGCGAGTAAAGTTTCGAGGATAAGAAACTTTGGAGATGCATCATAACTCTCCCACATGTCTTCATATTCTGCACGGGGAGCAGATTTACCTCTAACCTAACAGAAAATTTTGTAGTTTATGTATTACTGCGCGGACACTGATACATGTGGATCCATAACTATGCATTTCTATTCCGCGATACGGGCTGTTGGATTTAGCGCAAGGGCACTATATGTCATATTGTGAGAAAGGCGATGGATATGCTAAAGAATTTGTTGGACAGAGAAATATTTCGAAAGGACCGTGATCACTCCAGTCACCGGGTCTACAGTGACTTTTGCGGATTTCTTTATTTAATAACGTGTGTACCAATGCAGTAGCATACAGTAACTAAAATTAAATAGTAACAATAGTGCCATTTGCGTTATTGTCTATTACTGACGTGTCTTTTCGTGAAAAAAGGACCATGAATAGAGACAGCTTTATAAATATAACAGATGTCACTTTTATTTGATTTACTGTTATGAGATTCGGTGGTTTTGTTGAATTGGTTCTTTGCATCAAGAAACTAAAGTCTTTAAATCTATTTTTGTATGGAGTTAACGGTCCTTGAATTTTCGTGTATGAACGAGAGTTTCTGCCTTTTAGGCAATGTGGTCTTCAGAGTTTCTTCTAATTCACATGTGATGTAGGCCAATGTTCGAAACGCGTGTAAAATGCTAAGCAGATCAACTCGGTTGGTTTGTGCAGAGAAGCTCTGTGAATACTCCAGTTGGAAAAATGGAAGCTTCAAATACCTGAATGCCTCTTTTAGAGGCTTCCGACCGAAAATGTTTAGAAGTAACGTATTCGTTTAGGAAGATGGAACAGAAGCTTAGTTCTATATCATCGGATGACAGAACCCAGGAACAGCCTATCCTGACCAGAAAGTACGTACAGGGGGTTACAAAACTTATTTCCCGATTCTCTAGTTATAGATCAATGGGTGGAAGGCAACCTGTCGTACCTGGTTCCGGTAGGCCTAAATTGTGCGCACTGTTTTTTCTCTTTCGCATTAGTAAAATAATGCAGACTAGTGTTTTGGTTTTAAACAGTGGCAAATACTTGCTATGAGCAATTCATTTTCTTTTGGCGTGGGGGGGGGGGGGCGGCTGCTCATAAGTTTGTGACGTCACTTTGGAAGGGGGTCAGCTTTTAGTGACGAAATATGACGACGAGACGGGCGGCGAAGGTCAGGTTTACTCCAAAATCTGGGACATTTATGGACGACTCCCAAAATACCAATAATTCTTTTGGGTCTGACGGTGGCGGGCTCTGTTCATTCCTAACTGCAATGCGGATGATGTTTGTGATGCTGTAACAGCGGTGTGCAGTGTGTTGTGGTGAACTGCGTAAGGGATGGCAGATCTGTTGTGCGCTGCAGCGACAGTGGAACCTCCAAGCCGATTTTGGTCACTGTGGCATTATATAGCATGTTGGTTTAGTGTTGCAAACCTCTAGGGATTCGTCTCAATGGGCATGTAGTAGACTGTTCGGTTTACCCTTTCAAGCGTATTGTTTATCTAAATAAAATACGAGTTGAGTCCATGCCTGTCACAAAGCGCATTGAATTCCTAATACACAAAGGTGAAACGGTTAATCCTCTGTAGGGAAGTAATTACTCTTTATTCTAAGAATCATACTGAACCGTAAGTGCATACTGTGGATAAAATTTAGATATTTTTTTACATTATAATACGTGCTGCAATTACCGGTGTCCATTTTATCCTGTCCCCTAGCGCGGTTTTTGTTACGGGAAATTTGTCACATTGGAAGACTGCATCTGCCGGGTATCGAGGATCTATGTTTCTCGCAGTTCAAATCACGTACGTTTATTTTCTAAGCGAGTCTCGAAATGTTCTAAACTCCTGGCAGATAAAGGCTTCCTAAGCGATAATGCTCCTGCACACGGGGACGCGTTAAAACGGACAACGTTGTTTTGCCACTGTGCCTTGACAAACTTTGTCTGCAGTTAGTTCAACGAATAACGGATCTAATCTATGTTTGTAAACTACAGTCGAATTCCGTTATAACATGATGAAAGGGACTGAATATTTTGTGTTGTTATAAGCGAGTGCTGTTATAATCGAGGGGTTAACAGTGAGGAATTAATTTGTAGCACACGATATCTGACGCTGTAGACGAGGTGACGCATAAATGGATGTCGTTATAAGCGGGTTCGACCGTACCTTGAATTAGATTCTGGTAACAGTTACTGTTAACAAGTTCTGTTTTTTTTTAATTTCGTCAGGTAAATTTGGTATCCGAAGTAGGCTTGTAAAATGTACCAACTCAGTACTCGAGAAGAATCCGATCTTGAGGCCCGGGAATTATATTGGTATAAAAATATCCATAAATGGATATTTTTCTTTGTTGTAATTCTGAAATTTCTTTGCCATTCATTCCCGCCTATATCCCCACGCGAGTCTCCATTCATTTATACCAACATATGGGCATAAGTGAAATTAAAAGTTGTACATAGGCCTGCATCCTCTACATGTTTCGGCAATTAAATCGCCATTTTCAGGGAGATCTAAGTACAAAATTCTATTACATTCAAAGCCTTTGAAGTAAAGACTGATTTATTTGAAGGCGCGTCTTTAAGTAACACGCTTAGTTTAACCCTTTAAAGCCTAGCGGGTACTTTACGTACCACCAGGTTCAACATTGAAGAATTCTGCATGGTGCTCACGTTGCGTTTATGTGTTTTCTGTAGATCTCAGAACAAACAGCAACTTTTGCCTTATAAAACATTAAGAGACTGGTTTTTATAACAGAAGTGGACAATGTTTACAGCGCGGTACGAGCTGAGTCCTTATATAAAACAGATTACCTCTTGTCTTTAACGGTTTAATGTTGCTATAGACCAGTTAGATTCATCGCTATCCGCACACCTTTTTAAAATTCATTTTCATATTATCCTCCCATCTGCATGTAAGGGTTAAATATGCTGTTAGCGCAGTTCCGGTAGTCTTTGCAGCTTGTAGTGCACAGACAACTTCCAGTCGACAGCGCTGCCTTCCTAAACTGAATGTAGGATGGCTCCCCGCTGTCCTAGACAGGGGGGGCGATAGTGTCAGTGTTGCAGCACGCACAGCGCACGGTGGAGTGCATAATTTGGGAGCGTGCGGTGCGCAGGAACACAGGGCCGCAGATAAAGGATTTTCGCTTGCATGCCAAGACCCTCTTATGAATGTGACTGTTTTATTACAGACGAGAAAACAGACGGTAGTTCTCACTCGGCGGGGAATGGACACGAAGTCAGGGTCGCGTGAATTCATTTTTCAATGTGAATCGATGTGTGGGGCGACGAAGTGTCTGGCTGCAGCCCTGGTTTCTCTTGGTTCATAACTTGATTACAAAGATACTGGAGTGTGCGTGTCTTAAATCTATCAATTGCAATTGTGAACCCCCAGCCATAAGAAGTTACTAAAGGCTATCTTCTCTGCGTCGGAATGATTTCGTTTTAGTTTTTATGAGAATATGAATGATTATATGTATTAACCTGACGTGTGCCGATCCCACTGGCCGCGCGGTCCAAGTTGTAGGTCTGCGGTCGCTCGCTTGCTGGGATTGTGGGTTCGAATCCCGTCGGCAGCATGGATGTTTGTCTCTTGTGAGTGTTGTATATTGTCAGGTAGAGGTCTCTGCGACGGGCTGATCACTCGT
Source organism: Coptotermes formosanus (assembly GCA_013340265.1). Taxonomy (NCBI): domain Eukaryota; kingdom Metazoa; phylum Arthropoda; class Insecta; order Blattodea; family Rhinotermitidae; genus Coptotermes; species Coptotermes formosanus. The sequence goes on along the minus strand of BLKM01007732.1, from coordinate 1,408,856 downwards.
CTAGAGGAGTCGTACCGAGTGTGATGTGTCTTGAGTGTGAACGTGAAGCCTCGATCATAAGGAGGCCCTGGCTCCCTAGGGTCTGTTGCGCAATGGAAGAAGAAACTTGATGTTTTAAAAAGTTTGATAGAAATTCACTGTGTAATTTAAATCTCACAGGAGAACAGTTCCTAAAATTTCTAGTTCTTTAATATATGCATGTTTAATGGAGACAAATTTGTCCCTGTGCTTAATCTTTTAAAGCCTAGCTGTAACTTTACCTTCTACCAGGTTTAATATTAAAAAATTCTACGTGGTGCCCACATTGCGTTTATGTGTTTTGTACGGATCTCAGAACAAACAGCAACTTTTGCCTTATAAAACATTAAGAGATTGGTTTTTATAACCGAAGTGGAGAGTGTTTACAGCGCGGTACGCACTGAGTCCTTATATAAAACAGATACGCTTCGTCTTTAAAGGATTACTTAAGTAACATACAATGAAGGCGTATGGGGAACTGGAGGGAAGTCAAGAGTTTGTTCTGCCTTCCTTTGTATACTTTTATAACAGCTTCACCTGAGAAGGGCCTTATTGGCCGAAAAATTTAGAGAATTTCTGTAAAAAATGTTTTTATAATACAAGTACTTGCGTTTGACTGGATTGCGTGTGAAATATTTGAGTCACGATGACACAACTAGTTTCCATCTCCAAACAAAGCATATTTTATACTCCTGTTGACATTAAATACATTCGATCAAGACATTGTGTTGCTTTTTCCTTCGAAGCAGTGCTGTTGCGCCGTGAGTTTGCCACCATTGATCTCCCTGCAAGATCTTGTCCCTTCCCCTTTATGACATGACACACGTGCGACCGATTCTTTCCTATACCCAATAAAGTATTCTGAATGCCGGGAGTCCCATTCTACAAGTTACAGAACTGGCGTATTGAACCAAAGCCAGATATATTTACCGCGCTTTGATCATAAGAGAGTGGAAGAAGCATATCGGTCTTAAAAACGTAATAGTTCAACGGTATTCACATGCAACAATGTCACTGAAAACTAGAAACAGGGCATAGGAGGCGTTGCTGTTTGCACTACCCAGTGACATAGCCGCAATGTTTGGCCTATGGGTTCTCTGTGTTTAGTCTCGGTGGTGATAGCATCATTTAGCTTAGCATTTGTGGAAAGGCAACTTTCTCTGCCTTTCTCTGGAATTGGAAACTGGGTATTTTGGAGGCACTCACACTATATTTGCTTAACCCTTTAAAGACGAAGCTTATCTGTTTTATATAAGGACTCAGTGCGTACCGCGCTGTAAACACTCTCCACTTCGGTTATAAAAACCAATCTCTTAATGTTTTATAAGGCAAAAGTTGCTGTTTTTTCTGAGATCCGTACAAAACACATAAACGCAATGTGGGCACCACGTAGAATTTTTTAATGTTAAACCTGGTGGTATGTAAATTTACCGCTAGGCTTTGAAAGATTAACTTGAGGCCATAATTTTGTCCTTCGTTGTGGCAACGAGACACGAACATTGATGTAGTTCTATCTACGTTTATTCCTAGACCAACCCCGTTAGTATCTTGCCATACAGCTTCTTTTTCACTGTCAGTAACAAAGTAACATTCTGCTTTATAAAGAAAAACGGATTCGGCAAGGTATAAGAATAGGCTGCAGACACAGAACATCGGCGCGTCTGCAGGAATGTCACCCTGCAGTCTGCACATCGTGTTCCACAGATTCGAGGATGCTCTTTGATACACAGTCAAGAAGGGGATGGAAAAAAGCATAGTTGCGGGAGGAGTTAGCTAGATAGCAGTGCATCTAATGGCAGTGACAGGGACAGACTGACTGTAGGGGAAGGGAGGTATCATTCCTACTCTTAATGTATTGAAACAAACGAGCGTTGCAGTGCGTTGAGTGAATGTGGCCCACTGAAGCTGAAAACGACTTCTTAAGGATTAAATCTAACAGCAAAGCTCCCTTTCTACTGTCGATAGAATTATCTCCTTTTCTCGGAGAAGAGGGAGAGAGAACTGTATGACACGAAAAAACAAAATAATAAAACAGAACAGTGGCGCAGTATTTGATACGTGAACATTTTGTTACCCTACAGGGTTTTTATTCTCGTATGTGAGTAAATTCCTGCAAACGTTTACTGCTCGAAGTGTAAGTTTCCTTCATACGCACGTTCTTAAAATCAAGTGTTGACCCTACATGGTAAGGTGCAGGGAAAGTTTGAGGACTGTACAGTGCACTTGAAATGCAATACCGGTGCTGTAGGTGTACACTGGTTAGAAGCTGCACTTATGTCGTTGTTGCACGCAGCTTCAGGCTTCGAGGAACAGAACCGTAAATTGAATGCTTCAGGAATAGGGTGTGAGGTAAGTGCGAATTCAGACAGTAGAATAATGGTGGTGGTGGTGGTGGTGGTGGTAGTGGTGGCGGCGGTGGTGGTGGGGGTGGGGGTGGTAGTGGTGGCGGCGGTGGCGGTGGCGGTGGCGGTGGTGGCGGCGGTGGTGGTGGTGGGGGTGGTGGTGGTAGTGGTGGTGGCGGTGGCGGTGGTGGTGGTGGTAGTAGTGGTGGCGGCGGTGGCGGTGGTGGTGGTGGTGGTAGTGGTGGCGGCGCCGGTGGTGGTGGTGGCGGTGGTGGTGGTGGTAGTTGTGACGGCGGTGGCGGTGGTGGTGGTGGTGGCGGCGGTGGCGGTGGTGGTGGTGGGGGTGGTGGTGGTGGTGGTGGGGGCGGTGGTGGTAGTGGTGGTGGTGGTGGTGGTGGCGGGGGCGGCGGCGGTGGTGGTAGTGGTGGCGGGGGTGGTGGCGGTGGCGGCGGCGGCGGCGGTGGTGGTGGTGGTGGTGATGGTGGTGGTGGTGGTATGTTCCATTAGATTGCGTTGACTGGCAAAACTACCATTAGCACCTGTAGTGTTTTCGCAGACCTTTTCTAATTTAGTATTCATCACCCTGATCTTTCATCTCCCTTCAACCAGCCCAATTTCTTCTGGTGTTTAGCTCTAGAGTATTTAGATTTGATTTAAAATACCACTTTGCGGCGAATTTTGCAATTTAGGATATTGCTTTCTGTGAACCTCCAGTTGTAAAGGATGCAATGACCAAATCATCTGGTAATAGCAGTTCTCTATTTTCCTTTTCTCCCTCTGTAGCACATATAAATTATGGTCACTACTAGCATAAGCGTAACTTGGCAAAAAAAGACTGGGGGGGGGACAAAACTGACCATGGGTATTCGGAACTTTATTTTACAAAGGAGTCAAATTTGAAAGAGGGTAAAATTGGTCTCATAAAACACAAGTTTTTCATTTTCTTTTTTCTGTCTGTTTTTATTTGCCATCATTCAATTCAGTAACCAAACAAACTATTCCTATGTTCAAAAAACGTTGGGGGGGCATTTGTCCTCCCATACCCACGGGGGGGGGGGGCGGAGGTGACGGGTAGGACTACCAGGCTATAACCTTTGTATTCCGTGCATAAAAATATTAACCTTACATCTTTCCGTTAAAACGGTAAGTCTCTGGGCAGACTGAAAGGACGTCCCGGAATCCAAACAACAATACAGTGTGATGTCGCGAGTGCGCCTGTCCCTTCCAGTTCTAAATTCCCGAATCAATGTTTTACGTATGTGTCTCTCCCTCTTTAGAAGACACATACTTACACACTCACCCCCTTTCCCTGCTACACATACTGGCATATACATTACTAGCTACTAATGGATTCTGATCCACCCCAATTTATCCCTGTCTCTTGCTTGATTCCTACCCTCGTTTTATTCATCCCCTTCCTCGCCCATCTTTACCATTGCTGTCCTTTATCACTTAAAATATCGGGATATGGTTTCCACTTCACATAAAGGCTACTTGAAACAAGTAAGTCACATATTGAATATAGCACGCGTCTATAGTATTTCAAAAGCCACGACGTCGCGTTTTGATACTATATTTATCTGCAGTACCTGCTACTAAAGACGTAATTGTGGGTAAATTTAAGTGCATATATCGCCGTGTCTTGGTACTAGAATCCAGAACAAACCCGTTACACATATATTGTTGATAATGCGTAAATATGTAGAAATAATGTACGGAAGTGGGCCAGGATGCCGTAGTCGGTGTATAGCGACTCGCTGCGGGCTGGACGGTCCGGGATCAAATCCCGGTGGGGGGGGGGGGCGAGATTTTCCGCACCCTTCCAGACAGGACCTGGGACCTACCCAGCCTCGCGGATAAAACGGCTGGGGCGTGGCGTTGAACACCCACCCTAGTCTAGCGCCAAGGTTAAAACAAGAGTCGACTTATACCTCTGCTTCTCCTTGGGCCTCCATGGCCTGTTCTGGGGTGAAATTTACGTAATATGCAGAAACTATAGCAACAAAAGAAAGAGGTCCGGGGAAAATTGCTCCCTTCACTTTCCATAGTCTAATCTTCCTGTATTCCATATAAGAGCTTGTACATAAAACACGCGAGTATATAATTTTACCTCTTTCTTGTTTTGTATGAAGACTGTTATTTCACACACAACACAAAAACATGTATTGAGGAAGTGTGAGAAAAGAGTGTTGAGGAGGAAATATGGACGAAAGAAAGAGGCAATAAAAGTGTGACAAACAAAAATATCATAATTTTACCCTTATCCAAGAATTCTTAGTGTGTCGATTCAAGGAAGATAAGGTGGACGGCAGTTGTAGCACGTATGAGATAAATAGGAAATGCATACTAAATTTTTGTCGGAACAACTAAATGGAGAGCAGCACTTGGGCAAACCTCAATGTATATGATCGGATAATATTGAAAGTGATCTTAAAGTAAAAAAAAAAAATTATGAGAGCGTGAAGTGGGTTCATGTTCTCAGAGTAGGGACCAGTGACGAGCTTTTGTGAATGCGGCAATGACACTTAACTGCTATAGCAGTGAGGATATTCGTCTCAGTCGCTAATAGCTTCTGAAGAAGGATTTGGTTAATGGAGTTGGTAGAAAAGAACGTTTTCATGTTAGGTGCTAATAGCCTTCCTGTTAGTGCGTAACGTGATATATGACTGTGCAATGCAATATCCGTTCTGTTGATTACATTTTGTCAACAACGAATTTATTTCTGTACGAACGTGCAAAATTGCAAAACATACTTGCGCCAAATCTGTAAATGCTCGTACCCCATACGTTTGTGAAGAAAACTAGACGTTTTGGCTATTTTTTGTGTTATTCTTATAGTTAATACAGTAGAACTCGGTTATAACGTCATGAAAGGGATCGAATATTTTGTGTCGTTATAAACGTGTGGTGTTATAGCCGAGCAGTGTAATGTTATGGTTAACCCTTTAAAGACGAAGCGTGTCTGTTTTATATAAGGACTCAGTGCGTACCGCGCTGTAAACACTCTCCACTTCGGTTATAAAAACCAGTCTCTTAATGTTTTATAAGGCAAAAGTTGCTGTTTGTTCTGAGATCCGTACAAAACACATAAATGCAATGTGGGCACCGCGTAGAATTTTTTAATGTCAAACCTGGTGGTATGTAAAATTACCGCTAGGCTTTAAGAGGTTAACAGGGAGGAATTAATTGGTATCACAGAATATCCGACACTATAGACGAGGTGTCGCATAAACCGATGTCGTTATAACCAGGTTCGAGAGTACATCAACCAACTTATGCAATTAATAAAGTCGATTCAGAAGCAATCTCCTACATGTTTCGGCACCGGCGTGCTCATAATCAGGGAGTTTTCGCTCTAGTTGAAACGCGCGGAAATTCGACTCTGTCCGCATCTGTTTACCTGTTTATCTTTATACCGAATGCAGTGGGTTTATTCTGGCTGTTTGTTATTTCTTTGTGCCCCTCCCTCACTTCGCTCGATGGTTCCTCAACCCCCTGTGTATTCGACATACCGCAGTGTCTTTTACAGTTTCATCCGTCAGGCCGTTCACTTCTTCTGTCCTCTGTATTCCATTCGTTCTTCCCGTTCGCATCCCCTCCTACTTTCATCCCCTATGAGTGTATACGCATATCTCACGCACCCCACGCATTCCGTCACTGCTTCACTTGACTTCTTCTCATCTCGCCCTCCATTTGAAAACCATTGTCATTTTGCTCTTTGAGGGCGAGAAATGCGCATACTGACGACCCCAGCTTGTTCTGATTTAGGATCGACTGGAGAAGAGGCGTTCCCACACTACGCAAAATATTCTGACATAGAGGAACACCCTTAGGATAAGTCGCAAAGGGCACTACCTGGATTCTCTGTCATGGTTTGACAGCTATAGTGTGCCTAGGCCTCGTTTGTGAGGTTCCTCGATCACACTCAGACACACACCACACTCGGTAGGACTTCTCTGGATGAGTGATCTGCCCGTCGTAGAGACCTCTACCTGACAATACACAACATTCACAAGAGACAGACATTCATGCCCCCGGCGGGGTTCGAGCCCGCAATCGCAGCAAGCGAGCAGCCGCAGACCCATGCCTTATACCGCGCGGCCACTGGGATCGGCCAGGAGCTGGATTAGGAACTAAAAAACTGAAACGTCGGGTATTATTGAGGAGGGAACCACAAGGATTAAGGCTGAAGCCCTCTAAGATGTGGCATTTTGTATACTGGTAGTTACCGACGTTTCGAAATATTATTCTTCGAAGCGTCGATAAAATGACCTAAAATCACAGAAAACTTGAATCTTCAAGAGCATCACTGGGAGAACATTAAATCTCGCAGGCAGCAGCGTGTCTGTACGCTCGAATTGAGGAAGGTGTCTCCACCGTAAGGGAGGGCTGTAACAACACAACTCTACACCTGCCGACACTTTACCGATACCTTGTTTTAACTCAGTAGGGCATACTGATTACAAAACCAAGAGCCAGAAATTTTTAACATGTGCAGTTTCTTACCGTTTTGAGCGCCTTCGCAAAGTGGAGAAAAGCGACTATTAGTTTCGTCGTATCTGTCTGTCTGTTCGTCCGCTGGAAAGATTTTGACGAAATTTGATATTTCAGTATTTTTCGAAAATCTCTGTCCAGAAAAATCAAGTTTCTTTAAAATATGACAAGAATAGCAATCTTTGGACAGGCCTTCAGGGCTCCAGGAGTTTGAGGCTCCCAGATTTCCAGACAATCTGCACATGAAAGTGGTAATGTCAGCGCTACGCACCGGCCATCTTTACCCCCAGGAGATATTGCTGGTATTCATGTCTGTTAGAGGCTGAGTCGAGGTTTAATTTAATGAAAAATCCCAGTGGTCCCATTGGGAATCGAAGCCGCGGCCTGCCGGGTTTTATCGCAGTGCCTCATCCAACTGACCCACCGCTTTAACGCTACATTTCTTTTTTATTTTGTCCGGTAAAAGTATGTAAATGTTAATTGTGAGTCTCACAATACGTACCGATTGGAGACTGTGCTTAGTGTGTGGTAAGGGTAAAGGTTCACCCCATAACAGGCCCTGAGGGCCCAAGACGGGGAGTAGAGGTATAGCTCTACCCGTTCGTGAGCTTCGGCACGAGAAGGGGATGGGGTGGCGAGCCCCACGCCCCGGCCGCTTTACCCCTGGGAAAGAGACCCGGTACATATTGTACAGGAGGCTGGGTGGGCCCCAGGGCCGGCCTGAACGGCTGCGGAAAATCTCGCCCGCACCGGGATTCGGTTCCCGGACCGTCCAGCCCGTAACGAGTCGCTATACCGACTGAGCTATCCCGGCCCACTAGTGTGAGGTGGGAAGTGAATAATTGTGTATTTTGCACGTGAAATTCTTCCTTCAAAGGTTTTTTTCTGTGCGCCAGAAGCTGTTAGTCACAATCATTGATTACATCATGGCCACTGTAGGACAATCGGGGAGAGAAATGTCTCCTGGTGGCTTCCATCCCAACACGTTCGTATCTACACAATCACAACCGTCGCTATAAACCCCCTGCTGTCTTATCTCCACAACCAAGAACTACGAACAGATGAAATCACTGGGGAATTTTAAATGGTTTGATATGCAAATTTCACACAAATTGTTAATGTCATAAATATTCATGTTTCTTTAACCTTTTAAAGCCTAGCGGTAACCTTACTTACCAAAAGGTTTAACATTCAAAAATACTAAATATTGCTCACATTGCGTTTATGTGTTTTGTACGGATCTCAGAACAAACAGCAACTTTTGCCTTATAAAACATTAAGATACTGGTTTTTATAACCGAAGTGGAGAGTGTTTACAGCGCGGTACGCACTGAGTCCTTGTATAAAACAGATACGCTTCGTCTTTGAAGGGTTAATGTAATTTTGCGTACTGTTTAAGTTATGGACACGTTCTTAGGTACTGTATCAAGTTTTAATCTTATGTCAATTTGAAAATATATTCGTATTCACCTAGGAATTTATTACACCTCCCTTTCACTTAGCTACCTTTACATTTGGGTAATTTGTGACCTGGAATATTTTACAGCATGGAGTTCAGATGTTTTAATTAACTGGCTAAAATGTGATGTATAAACAGGGACACGGATGTTCCAGTACAATGTATAGGTTAGGATCGTTAGAAGATGAGTCACTATGATGTAAAACGTAGAACTTTACGTAACGCAGATTGATGGAGCTTCGTATAAAAGAGATGAATAAGCCTTGCGCTGTACTAAATTGTTAAAAAAACTTCCCTCCTTCGGATAAAAGAATTGTGAGGGCATATTTAAATAGTGTGAATGTGAGTGCGGGTGCGTTTGTTTGTGTGAGTGACTGAGTGAATGAAATGAATATATGTGCGTAAAATTCTATTTTGACATAACATATAAAAAAAGCTCCAAAAACAGACAAAGCTTTCAAAATGCAGTGCGTTAGTGATTATGCATGGACTGCTTTCCTGGAGGGCGCGCGTAAACAAAAATCTGCTCGAATTAAGGCAACAAAAATCACTTTATAATGAAAACACACCTTCACTGCTCTCACAGAACTGGTCACTGTGGCTGCTGGCGCCATCTATTGTGAAAAATGTCACTCACTATCTTGAGTTCTTGAGTTAGCCATCTGTAAGCGTTTTTTTGCCCTGGATGAAGCGTAGAGCGTCTTTTTAATTTTTAAGCTTATAAAAATATATTATTATTATTATTATTATTATTATTATAACTTATTCTATAAGGGAGCGTTATTTCAAACCCGCGTACAGTAAGACTACATAAGTCGCTACCGCAATCTACAATAGAGCAGTTAAAATATGCGACGAAGTATAATGCCTGTTAAAAACAAAATGTACTGTAAGTAGCAATCAATTGGCCAACACGGAGTAAAATACTAATACGTGACTGTTCAACGGACGGATTAAGACTTGTCTGTCTGTGTGCGTATGTATACACTTTGTGATTGACTGTGTGTGTGTGTGTGTGTGTGTGTGTGTGTGTGTGTGTGTGTGTGTGTGTGTGTGTTCATGAATGTAGATCACTCAATAACACAAAAAATTGCCAACAATAACGTACTGTAAGCGAAACCTGTACTTCAGTCAGTATTTAAACCACGACCTTTGCAGTGAAAAGTAAATATACTGCATATTCAGTGAAATCATGATATACAGGATGTCTCAGGAGTACCGTAACGTTATGACAGTGGAAGGGTTACCTGAGAGAACTGTAGTTAAACATGGGAATTGTCAAAATTTACTGGTAAATGTTTAAAGTAGGTTAATTTTAGTACGGACTTTTAGCTTTACTAATTTTTTTGTTATGCATACCGTACGCGTCCCCACAATTCTTACATTATTTTCGATTTTTAAGATTTTAATCATTCCAATAATGGCAATAAAATACATAGATTAGTTAGTTGGCCTTGTACTCATTCGTTCTAAATAATTCCCTGATGATGGCACCTCGGCGTCGAAACATTTAGGACTTTAATAATTGTTTTGAATTGTATTTTATTAAGTGCGTGTGTTTGTTGATGTACTGATTCAGTTTTACTAGTTATAGCATTATAACGTAGAGAATTTTGGAAAAAAGTTGAGAAATGAGCCAATTTAAAGAACTTGAGATCGTTTTATGTTTCAGAGTAATATTAAAATGGATATTAAAGAAATCAGCTAATATTGCATGGAAGGGATTTATCTAGCTTAGTATAGAGACCACTGACATGTGCTTTTGTATATCATAATAAACCTTAAGGTTCCTGCTAAGCTAATTTGTTGAGTTGCAAGCTGCTGTTAACTTCCCAGCAGGACCTCCTGCAGATACAGCTACCCACCTTACATCAACTGCTTTACGGTGTCAAAGTAACTGTTTTTAAGTTCTTAAGTTCAGTAAGGGCTTTAACCGCTCGAAAACCAGGATCGCAGGATCGAATCACCGGGATCATGGATGCGTGTTACTAGGCACTTGCCTGTAAAGTACCCGCTTGACACTCTAATAATAATAATAATAATAATAATAATAATAATAATAATAATAATANGCTTGACACTCTAATAATAATAATAATAATAATAATAATAATAATAATAATAATAATAATAATAATATGACTCCTCTGGACGAGGGATCGGCCCTCGCAGAGACCTCTACCTGACAAAACAAACACTGTACAAGACAAATATCCATGCCCCCGGTGGGATTCGAACCCGCAATCCCAGCAAGCGCTCGGCCGCAGACCTACGCCTTAGACCGCGCGGCCACTGGGCTCGACAATAATAATAATAATAATAATAATAATAACAATAATAATAATAATTACTATTATTGTTTTTCATTTTGTCTACGGCATTTGCGTCTTTGTGCGTGCGCGCGCATGTGTAATCGGTTGATCTGCGCGAGGAGTGCGGCTAAAAATAATTCGCTATTTCTGAACATTTTTACGGAGCAGAACCTATGAGCTGCTGCGTGACACATGAATGACGCTTTGTAAAGATGGCAGTCTACAGCAGTGCTGCACATTCCCGCGGGTTGTTAACACATCTGGATCGTGTATTAGTTTTGGATTTCGTCATTTACCGTTAGAAATCCGATGTCTATACGTAATATCGCTCTTTATTCGACTTATTTATCTATTTATCGACGCCTTAAGTGACTGAGGTTATACAGTGTTTATATTAACCAGCTGACATAAGATTTTTACTTAAAGGTAAAGGTAAAGCAATACCTGTCGAGGCCTATTACAGGCCCTGAGGGTTCCAGGACGTTGAGGGTCCCAGATTTCAAGACAGTCCACACATGAACGTGGTAAGGTTGTCAGCTCTAAGCACCGGCCATCTTTAGCCCCCCCCCCCCCCTCCAGGAAACATTCCTGTCACTCACTTCTGTTAGAGGCTGAGACGAACGCAGGGCCGTAGTGCGGCCGGAAGGATTATCTCAATAAAAAATTCCAATGACACCATCGGGAATCGAACCCGCGACCTTGCAGCTTGTAGCGCAGTGCCTTAACCAAGTGCGCCACCGCGTGCCCCTTCCATACTTAAAAGTACCCGAATCAAATCAATTCAAATATTTTAGAGTAAATGTTTCAGAATTAAAGCAGAACCCCAATGCAGTGTATATTCCCACCTGATGTGCAGTAAACTAAGCTAGTCAACCTTCGTTTGGGGTGACAGTCTAGCACTTCCAGTACTGGCACGTCACCTGAATGGGCGAACGTCCGTCATCCGTCAAAGTGTCACTGTGTGTAACGTAGTGCGGCTTATGACGTCGGCGGAGGCCAGCTGAAGTTAAGTATAACATAATAATGAAGGACGAAATGTGTCAGTTGACTGGTTGTGGCCGGCGGGCGCCCAGTTATTTCGGAAAGTTCAGTATTATGGTAAGTGGATATGAATTATAAATACGGATTTTCGAATGTGATGCGTTTATGCAGACTCCCTGACAAAATCTGCCATTTGTCTTCAGTTACTCACCTAAGTTGTATGCTGCATTTCGGACTTAACCATTTAAAGACGAAGCGTGTCTGTTTTGTATAAAGACTCAGTGCGTACCGCGCTGTAAACACTCTCCACTTCGGTTATAAAAACCAGTCTGTTAATGTTTTATAAGGCAAAAGTTGCTGTTTGTTCTGAGATCCGTACAAAACACATAAACGCAATGCGGGCATCACGTAGAATTTTTTAATGTTAAACCTGGTGGTACGTAAAGTTACCGCTAGGCTTTAAAAGGTTAATGTGGTCTGATGTAGAATGATATCAGGTTAGCGGAAACCTTGGTCTAACTTAGGTCTGTTGTCACGGCTGTGTTTTCTGTACAGACTACGGCTTCTTGTAACCTATTAGACGACACCAAGAAGACAGGAATTGTACGTATAAACGTAATATTGGGGCGCGTTCGCGTAACCATTTTGTCGTGGAAAAGCAAGACGTTTTACATATTCTGTGTGTGTGTTTGTAGCCTTAGTTATCCAGTACGCAAAGCGCGTGAGCCGTATTATATTGTCATCTGTCGCCTGTCTGGCTCTACCAAGGGCGCACCCAAGGGGGGGGGGGGGCGCGGGCTGCGTCCCCCCAAAATCCCAAAACATAAATGTAAAAAACATATTCTGTAGTTATTATGGTATCGAAAGTTTTACGGCCGAAATCAGCCAATGAAATCAGCTGATGACTAGTACATTAGAATTTTGAAAAATAAATTAATAGAATTAAAAAAACAAGGAGATAGACACTGTGGGCCATGGAACATGTGGTTGTATTCGTATGTATATAAATGCAATTGCAGACAGTGTTATGTTGTACTTACAGCATGATTTTTCTAACATAATTTTTTAAATCGAACATAAATTATATATAGCCTCAGTGTCAGCCCCCCCCCCCCCCAAAGAAAAATTCTGGGTGCGCGCCTTGGCTCTACCGTATTTTTCCCCATTATGCCATAAACGGCACAATTTTCGGAAGAAAGTTATTGAACATAAAATGTATTTTGATCTTCTGTGCAACGTCTGTCTGAAACATTTCTCATTCCAAGAATGATTCAGCGAGATATTGTCATACATGTGCATAGGTCTTCATGTAAAGTACCTGTTATTCTTGTCAGATTTTAACGAGACTTGAATTTTCATGACACATTTTCGAAAAATACCGAAATATCAAATTTCATGAAAATCCGTCAAGTGAGAGCTAAGTTATTCCATGCGGACCTACGTACTGACGGACGGCCAGATATGACGAATCTAACAGTCGCGTTTCGCAATTTTGCGAAACCGCGTAAAAAACGAAACATATGACATTCCTTCCGGCGCTTCTTTTTGTTAATGAATTCTCTCGGAAACAAGAAACCTGCTAGTTGTCAAAATATGCAATGTTGTGGTAAGTAAGGTGTCTGTGTGCTTAAATCTAGCAGCTGTGAGGTGTTTTCTTTCCTATTTGTGGTTCAGATGAGCTTGATAGGGCGAGAAACGAGAGAATGCTGCCCAACGGGATTCCCCGCCGGAGCTGATCTGCTGAAGCTGACGATTGCATTGTCCCCCAAGACGATAAGGACTCTCAAAGGAGGGAAACTTCCAGCACTAATCTCCATTGATCCTTCCCTTCTCATCCATTCGGTTGTTCCCAGGATGCTTCTTTACTTCCCGACTTCTTACTAGAATTATACTTTCCTTTCTGCTTTTCTTTCGTTTTTCTTTTCTTTGTTTATCTCCCCCTTTCCTTTCCATAATACTTTTTTTTCTCTATGAATGTTTTGTCTTTTTTATTATTTCTGGTACATTCCTTGTCTTATTATGATATTCCAATTTGAAGTTTACTGTCTTTTGAATTGTCTTTTGAAATATGCTCTTGTGAATGCGGCAATGAACCTCCGGTTTTCATAAAATGCGGGGAATTTCTTGACTAGCTGAGAAACTGTTAGCTTCTCAAGAAGGCCTCTGCTCCGTGGAGTTAGTTTCTTTGAAATATGGGGTGCATTTCTGTTTGTGTCTTCTGGGATGTGAGGTTGTGTAGAGTTTTATAAAGATAACAACGTTTTGTAGGAACCTACTGCCCCCATTTTCAAGGCAGCGATTCCCGAAACGTCTTGCATATTGCATAATCTTGTAAACTGGACAGTATTTTCGCCAACAAGACGCTTGGTTAGGAGCTGCTGTTTCCTGCCAGTTGCGGACTTCTGACTTCACGTCTGTTTTGTTTCAACCATCTGTAATATTTAAAATATTTCAGTGACTAATTTATGTCTTCCCATTGTAATTAATTTCTGTGCCCCATACTACGGTTTTCTGAAGTTCTGCTTCCTACATCATACGCCGCCATTAACATATCCCTTCTGAAATGTATTAGTATTTCTAGAAGAAGCCGTAACTAGCCATATCTCCGAACAGTCTGTGTGGTCTTTTGTACTTGTTTGGGTAAAGCCATTGCATTATATATAATACATAATGTATAACGTATAAAATATGTATATATATTCTCCGAATGAAAAAAAAATTCAGTTTCACAGTTTGAGAGATGAGAATTTTTTGTCGCAAAGTGCAGTGATGTTTGCAGTTTTCTCGAGACGAAACATTGGTTTAAGTCTCTTAGAGCATTTGTGAAGAAGGCGAGCTTTATCAGTTGATGGTAAATCTTTTGCGTTCCTACACAGTGCGGTAGATATATTTTCCGACGTTTCGGAGGAACGTGCTGCCTCCGTATTCAGTCACCTTGAGGATGGAAGCAGTACGTTCCCCTGAAACGTCGGAAAGCACCATCTGCCGCACGGCGTAGAAACGCAAAAGAAACTGTAGGCGTAGTTGTACGCGCTGTTTTATCTATTAACCCTTTAAAGACGAAGCGTGTCTGTTTTATATAAGGACTCAGTGCGTACCGCGCTGTAAACACTCTACACTTCGGTTATAAAAACCAGTCTCTTAATGTTTTATAAGGCAAAAGTTGCTGTTTGTTCTGAGATCCGTACAAAACACATAAACGCAATGTGGGCACTACGTAGAATTTTTTAATGTTGAACCTGGTGGTACGTAAAGTTACCGCTAGGCTTTAAAAGGTTAAAGACGAAGCGTATCTGTTTTATATAAGGACTCAGTGCGTACCGCGCTGTAAACACACTACACTTCGGTTATAAAAACCAGTCTCTTAATGTTTTATAAGGCAAAAGTTGCTGTTTGTTCTGAGATCTGTACAAAACACATAAACGCAATGTGGGCACCACGTAGAATTTTTTAATGTTAAACCTGGTGGTACGTAAAGTTACCGCTAGGCTTTATAAGGTTAAACATTCAGTTTAAGTTAATATTAACCCTTTCAACGCGAAGCGTATCTGTTTTATATAAGGACTCAGTGCGTACCGCGCTGTAAACACTCTCCACTTCGGTTATAAAAACCAGTCTCTTAATGTTTTATAAGGCAAAAGTTGGTGTTTGTTCTGAGATCCGTACAAAACACATAAACGCAATGTGGGCATCACGTAGAATTTTTTAATGTTAAACCTGGTGGTACGTAAAGTTACCGCTAGACTTTAAAAGGTTAAAAAGAGACTAAGTAGAAATACTTATTTTCCTTTCCGGCTCCTTTATCTTTTTCGCTTTGACACCTGCTTTGATTGGCATTTGTATTCACTTTTATCTGTATTCTCTTCGAATATTTTTTCTTCCACATGTCAGCTCATATTCATTCTTTTAGGGTAATTTAAAGATAACTTAAATTGTGCTCTGCAATTTCTATACTTATGCTTCAAGACGTCCTAAAAACCGACAACATGGCTTCCATTTATCTGATATACGTAATAACATCTAACTAAATTCATAGTCATGAATGGCCTGACGTGGTGAAGTGTAGATAAGGCATGTCATTGTCATTACGGCCCTGCGACACACTTTAACAATGTAAGATCCCACACGTCTGTGTTGATTTGAGGGGTGTTGTGTGGGTGCTTCCCTTTACGGCTTGAGGGTATTCTATCGTAGGTTAGGTGATATAGACTGTGTAAAGACAAACCCCTTCACTATTAACGAAGTTTTCATTGTAGCCGAGTGGGTATTTCTTTTATGCTTTGGAAAATAAATGGGATTTTCTTATTGGTTTCGCTTCCCGTATTTATCTGCCTGTCGTATCCGGTTTAGTTCAGACTTGCAAGGCCAGCCTGTGACTCTGAAGTATCTTCGAAAAGTTCTGTCTGAGTTTTAACCTTTTAAAGACGAAGCTTATCTGTTTTATATAAGGACTCAGTGCGTACCGCGCTGTAAACACTCTCCACTTCGGTTATAAAAACCAATCTCTTAATGTTTTATAAGGCAAAAGTTGCTGTTTGTTCTGAGATCCGTACAAAACACATAAACGCAATGTGGGCACCACGTAGAATTTTTTAATGTTAAACCTGGTGGTATGTAAAGTTACCGCTAGGCTTTAAAAGGTTAATATCGAACTTGAGTACACTTTTGCGTAAGTGTGCCTCTAGTTTGTTATTGAAGTTTCTGTGATTGAAAGCTATTGAAAACTACGTGTTAAAAATTGTGATAACGGGTGTGGATTATGTGTTGATAGCGTTATTGCACATAAAATGGGAAGTGTGGAGCATTTCACAAGAAAGTGTAAAGAATTTTGATGTAAAAATCTAGCGGCAGATTTTCATAAAGACAGATGGGAAGAAATGGTAATATTTAAATTTAATGTTGGACACACCTGCTTGCATACACACACAATGTACTTAATCCTCAATTCCTTGAAGGAAATCAGTCACGACCAAATTTTATTTTCGTCTTTTTATTTTAAGACCATTGGCCGAAACCGGTAGCCCAATGGTTTTAAAATGAAAAGAAGAAAATAAAATTTGGTTGTGACTGATTTCCTTTAACGAATTGAGGATTTTGTACATTGGGTAATATTTAACTCTTTAAAGACGAAGTGTATCTGTTTTATATAAGGACTCAGTGCGTACCGCGCTGTAAACACTCTCCACTTCGGTTATAAAAACCAGTCTCTTAATGTGTTATAAGGGAAAAGTTGCTGTTTGTTCTGAGATCCGTACAAAACACATAAACGCAATGTGGTCACCACGTAGAATTTTTTAGTGTTAAACCTGGTGGTACGTAAAGTTACCGCTAGGCTTTAAAAGGTTAAACCTGATATATCCGTGATTTCTACGGTTCCTCCATGTGAGTGTTGAGAAGGAATCTTAAAATATGCCCCTGCAACTCCGTCGCCACAGCATATATTCCGTCCATTCCTTATTAACTGTTACGTATCCCAGGATATTTCAGGGCGCTGTGGAACCTGCGAAACTGTGACCCTTTACTACGTACCTGACTTATTTCTAAGTGTAGTCATTGGCCTTGCGACAGAACAAAAGAAAGAGAACCAGCGAAACGCAAAATGTAGCGTGCTCTGAAGGAAACAACTGCATTTCACGGATAACTTGGATCTGTCTTATTGAATGTAACAAGCGGAAATGCTTCCTTAGTCTCGAGAACCAATCGGCGTTAATCACGTGACCCGATTCGCCCAGGAAACTGACCATTACAGAATTACTGCAAGGACAATTAACTCTCTGCAGTAAAAGGAAAGTAACAGGGCTTTTCCAATCGGGTGATCTGCCACACAACGCAGGGTTTGGAGCAGACTAGCGCTGGGAGCTGCACTGTCAGACACGAGAACAAGTGTAAGAACGACACGCGTCGATGAATAGCGTTAAATTGGACAAGATGAAAAATGTCATTGTAGACAGTAAATGGAAAATATGTTTATAAAAAATACAAGTAATCGTCTTACAAACTCGTGTATTGACCGACACTGTAGAGAAAAATTCTTGTACAGAAGCTGATAGT
Organism: Coptotermes formosanus; assembly: GCA_013340265.1. Classification (NCBI taxonomy): domain Eukaryota; kingdom Metazoa; phylum Arthropoda; class Insecta; order Blattodea; family Rhinotermitidae; genus Coptotermes; species Coptotermes formosanus. The sequence continues at coordinate 1,391,199 of BLKM01007732.1, read as the reverse complement.
TGTACTGATAGACGAGAAGTTGCGTTCCTTTTATACAACCCGAAAGTTCATTACCGTACTAACGACAGTACGTCACGAATTCCTATTATGAGCCAACTTAATCCATCTCACATATTTGAACCATAATTCTTCGGGCTCCATTTTAATATTATTACGAGGCCGTGCCGTGGCTGAGGCGGTTAGTCGCCGCCTGTTACCACATAGATCCTGGATTCAATCACAGGCCAGTCCATGTGGCGTTTGAGATGGGCGGAGTGGCAGCGAAACAGATTTTTCTTCTTCTACTTCTGTCTCCACTGTCAGTATCATTCTGCCACTGCCCTACACTTATCTTAATTCAGCTACCGTCGAAGCGATATAATCCTAGCAATAGGCAGCGTCGTTAAATGAAACTCTTCTCTCAGTATCAGTAAGCCATACTGCATGCTACATGCCGAATCAATCTCAACCTTCGTAATCTGGTAATATAATTCACCTCTATGCAGTCTGTGTAAACACAACACTTAAACGTATTATTTTCACAAAAAATCAGTCACAGCCAACTCTGTTTATATCTCTTTATTTCGAGATTTGAGCTACAAGTTTCGGCCTGTTATGGCCATCATCAGGTTCCTCTAAAAAATGAACATTGAAACTCTACTTTTCAGAAAGGGGAAGGCCTTCCGCTTCACAGTGGGTTAAAATATACGGTTTTGTATATGTATAAAATAAGATAAAAATGAAATAAAATATACAGAAGACATATGAAGGTATAAAAGGTGGAATGGGCCGTGCCATGGTTCAGGCGGTTAGCCGCCGGCCTCCCACCTTGGAGTCCCGGGTTCGATCCCGGGTCAGTCCACGAGGCCCGGGTTCGATCCCGGGTCAGTCCACGTGGGATTTGTGGTGGACAAAGTGGCATTGGGACAGGTCCCCCCCCCCAGTACTTCGGTTTTCCCCTGTCAATTTCATTTCACTGGTGCTCCATTACTGGGAAAAGGACAAAAAATAATCATCATCATCTTTATCTCCATCACAGGGTTGCACAATAAGCCACAAGGCTGCGGTGCGTCCGTAGCGTCCGCTGCGGGGCCCTTCACTACTTTAAAAAAAAAGTGGAAGATAAATTCACAGTCGACCATAAGATGAAGACGTGTATAATAACTAATTTTAGCGCTAGGACCTCCCATCAAAGTTGTGACTGGAACTTTATTCCACGGTCATGTCGTGTGTGCAGTGCGTGATGTGCTTTTTACTTTCTTGGACTTTTTTGACCTCTGGAGTTTTGATTTGGTTGTTAAGTACAGGCCAAATTTTCGTATTCCGTATGCAGTTCATGTTTTTACTGTGCACCTGCGAAACAGAGACTGCTATACGTCAGCACTGTGTATACAGGGCCTCGGGCGAACCCTGCTCTGTGTTGTGGTGTCTTCGTAGCTTATGGTCTGTCTCTAAATAAATACATATAAACAGGGTTGGCTCTGACTGATTTTTTTGTGAAAATTGAAACATTCTCTAACGGGGATGTTGAGCATTAACCCGTTAAAGACGGAGCGTATCTGTTTTATATAAGGACTCAGTGCGTACCGCGCTGTAAACACTCTCCACTTCGGTTATAAAAACCAGTCTCTTAATGTTTTATAAGGCAAAAGTTGCTGTTTGTTCTGAGATCCGTACAAAACACATAAACGCAATGTGGGCACCACGTAGAATTTTTTAATGTTAAACCTGGTGGTATGTAAAGTTACCGCTAGGCTTTAAAAGGCTAAAACTGTAAATGTATTATGCTAGTAAGGAGTAACATAGCGTAGTTGGTACAGCGATTAGGCTAGAAGATGTACAACCGAGGGTTTATGGTTCGATTCGATGCAGGGACACGTGCCTTTTCTTTTCTCTGAAGCGCCCAGACCGGGTCTGGGTCCCACCTAGCCTCCTTTTCAATTGGTACCGGAGTCTCTTTTCCGGGATATAAACCGGCCGGAGCTTGAATCTGGCCAGTCACTTATAGGTTAAGAATGAATGGAGCTGTACGTACCTTCACGGCATGCAATGGACAGGTTTGTTTTAAAGGTATTCATTGAAATGCAGCAACCTGAAGCAATAGACCACTGATGATATAGTCTTCATTTGATGTTGATGTATAGACGCTTGTCAATGTAATATGCTTCTAGCAGCAATACTTGAGCACCTTACTGCAGTTCCGAACACTGCATGATGAAGGCTAGGCCTGTCCTGACAGCCTGTTTTGATAACTGCCCTGAGAAGTTCGTTAGCATTGGCCTCAATTCGCCAGAAGTCGGGGGTGGGGGGGGGGGGGGGGGGTTGTAGCCGGTTCAGGAGCCGCGACCGACTTCTCCGGTAGACTGTTAAAGGCTTATGTGCTTGGCAACGCACTTACACACAGTGATACATTCCACAGAGCGCAGCACTGTTTCGCCTGTTCCTCAATCATCAAATTTACTGCATATTGGCCCCGTTAATTCACCTTGTTTCTCGTTGTTTTCTTCGTTTTTATTTCGTTATTTGTCTATTCATGTTTCTGTTCTTTATTTCTCCTTTAATTCGTTTATTTCTCTCATCCCATCGTTATTGTTTGTTTTTTCTTTGCTTTCTTCTCTTTACTTAATTCGTCTTTGTCTTTTGTCACTCTTTGTTAGCTTCTTTTCCTCTTTCTCTTTTTTCTTCTGCCTCGATTTTCTCTCTTTCCTTCATTACTTCACGTTATTTCCGCCTCTTTTCTCTAGCAGTTTTTATCTTTCTTGCTTTCTCTTTCATTATTTTATTGTCATCGTTTGTTTCTTTCCTGTTTTCTTTCATTTATTATTGTTTGTTTACTACTTTTCTTTTACAATCGGAACGACACACAGTCTACCCGATAAACAAGCATTGTGTACGACGCAGTCCACTGAATTCTTGCGTTGATTTTCGCTTGTTTGTTCCAGCAACACGCGCCGAAGTGGAGACGGACGTCGCTCTGTATATCGGACTAGCCGTCGCTTTTGCAGTCTTCACTCTGGTGGCGGTACTCATCTTCCGTCTCCTGAGGAGGAAGGGGCGGGACCACAGCATGTATAACATGGCAGCTTCCGGTAAGTGGACGGGATCTGTGGTGGCACAGCATTAATTTCGGCAGTCATGCATTATCAAAATATAGCGTTTGGCGGGGGGAGAGGGGTACATCATAAAACATAGCTGTGAGTCATAAATAGTCGCGACAGAATCGAAAGCAGTTTAAATTCGCACAATGCTTGCTACAGTTACTGCTGTTGCGGATCACACCTCCGTAATAACCGGCAATTCCTGTCACGTGTGAACCACTTGGATCTACCTACATGTATGTACTACATAATATGGTAGATAGTGAAGGTGAACAAAGCAGGAAGTTTTAAGTTGGTTGGGACACCTCCGCAGAATGCAGGAGCCAGCAATTGCATGAAGCCAGCGTCCCACAGACCTGAGTGCACTAGACGGGTGGGCAAACCTGCTATTAAGTCCCTGGATTAAGTGGAATAATATCTGACCATAATGGGTCTTGAGAAATTGGACGCTAAATGCAGGATCAGGATACGTGGCCAAGGTTCTTGACGGACTGTAGCGCCGGCAAAATACTATTACTGCTGCTGCTGCTGCTGCAGCTACTACTACCACCACCACCACCACCACTACTACTACTACTACTACTACTACTACTACTACTACTAATAATAATAATAATAATAATAATAATAAAATGGTACATAAATCCAGCCTTATAAGAGATACCCGATATTAAATCTTTTTCGATTTATCACGATTTATTAATCAGCACGTGATTTACTATTTTTAAGGGGAAAGGATGGGGAAGGAGTCACTTGTGGCGCGTTTCGGGATATTATTTCAACATTCGCCTGTAGTAATAGAAACATTCGGTAAGGATAGTCAGTGTTCAGTGTTAGTTTAGAACCGGATGCACACATCAGTCTATTGCCGAGTTTAAGAATCTAGGGATTTATACCTACGTAACCCCCTGATCTCATCATGGCATGGTGCTGAATTAAGGAGAAGGACAGCATTTAATATATCTCCCCAAAATAAAACGCTTGGTATCCGTTTGTGTGCAGGAACCGGTTAATGTGACTCACTTCACATACTTCTTTCAGGACTTTTTCGATTGTCACCACCAAAATAAAAACACTAAAACACTAAAAACACAACGTTTCGGAAGAAGCTTCTTCCTTCCTCAGGTCAAACTGTTAAAAATCCGGACATCCACATATTGGCCTGGGGCCGCGGTGGCGCAGTTGGTTGAGGCACTGCGCTACAAACCGGCAGGTTGCGGGTTCGATTACCGATGGTGTCAGTCGGTCGCACTGTGGCCCTGGGGTCGACTCAGCTGCTAACAGAAATGAGTACCAGGAATATCTCCTGGGGGGTAAACGCGGCCGGTGCGTATGGCTGACAACCTTACCACCTTCAAGTGCCGATTGTCTAGAAATCTGGGAGCCTTAACCTCCTGGAACCCTCTGGGCCTGTCCAGGCCTGTAATGGGCCTGCTTTTACCACATATTGGCCCTGAAACATCAACCACATCAAACCAACCATAAGAGATACCAAACCTAACACGTCACAAACTGTAACAATATCATTGCATTTGAATATCCGTTACGGACGCGGTGCGTTCCTGTTGTTACGATAACTGGAGAGTCTGGGCAAGAAGTTGGCCAAGACGATTAATCACATTACTTTCCTGAGGAGATGCAAGCTTCAGAACGTCATACCGAAAGGGGTATTGTTACAGTTTGTGACGTGTTAGGTTTGGCATCTCTTATGGTTGGTTTGATGTGGTTGATGTGTCAGGGCCAACATGTGTATGTCTGGATTCTTAACGGTTTGACCTGAGGAAGGAAGAAGCTTCTTCCGAAACATCGTGTTTTACTGTTTTATTTGCGGTGGTGTAGGACCCGAGGAAGGAAGAAGCTTCTTCCGAAACATCGTGTTTTAGTGTTTTATTTGCGGTGGTGTAGGACCTGAGGAAGGAAGAAGCTTCTTCCGAAACATCGTGTCTTAGTGTTTTATTTGCGGTGGTGTAGGACCTGAGGAAGGAAGAAACTTCTTCCGAAACGTCGTGGTTTTAGTGTTTTCTTTGCGGTGGTGTAGGGCCTGAGGAAGGAAGAAACTTCTTCCGAAACGTCGTGTTTTTAGTGTTTTCTTTGCGGTGGTGTAGGGCCTGAGGAAGGAAGAAACTTCTTCCGAAACGTCGTGTTTTTAGTGTTTTAGTGTTTTCATTTTGGTGGTGACAATGAAATGTGTAAAGAAAATGGTATACAGCCATTGTCAAGAGCAGTGATGTTGAACCAGTTTAATGTGATTGTGTATAAAGTGGATGAATGTGTTTTGTGTTGTGGATGAATGTGTTTTGTGGATAGCTGTACCTGTCAGAGATCTTGATAGCCTTCGCGACGTCCTGGACCACCCCACTACAACCTCGTGCTCCTCATTAAACCAACAAACTGTCAGATTTCAGTGTTGGCTTCAGCCCCATCCTCACACCCTGTAAGCTTATTCCCTCCCCCTTGCACCACCCCCTATTTCCTCTTCACACGTGCCGCCGGTCTCGCCTTCTAATTAGGCTTAGCGTCACTCACTTTGAACAGTTATTTTTGGGGTGAGTTCTAGTTTTGAAAATAGAGACTCGAATATGTTTGGCATTTTAATAGGAAGTTGTTGTGTACCCTACACTAAAGGGTGACGAAAATAAATAGGTTTTGCTGTATCAAATGACAAATGAGTTAGATATATTTTCCTTTCGCTTTTGCCCCCGTGAAATTCGAACGTATTTAATTGAGCGTCATCGTAATTATGAAAGAGTAAACAGTTTCATATAGGCTAGTTTATTAGGTACAGAGGTCAGCTAGGTATGGAACAATGCGAGCTGCAGTGCGGAAGATGGCCTCAGGGATCAGCAATTGAAATTTCGCTTGGTTGTCGTACAAGATGATTAGAACACGCAGGGTGGGAAGGGGAGGGGGAAACATTGCAATATATGCCGTGTGACCTCTTGACCTGGCTTGACGAACTGAAATATGATGCTGTATTTTTCTTCTGCTTATACAGTATATCCCTTTCATGTACGCACATTTTGTTTCATACGGAAGGACTTCGGAAGTGTGGGGAGAAAATATTTTTTAGATCAAGATTGTGGCCGATCCCAGTGGCCGTGCGGTCTAAGGCGTAGGTCTGCGGCCGAACGCTTGCTGGGATTGCGGGTTCGAATCCCACCGGGGGCATGGATGTTTGTCTCTTGTGAGTGTTTGTGTTGTCAGGTAGAGGGCTCTGCGACGGGCCGATCCCTCGTCCAGAGGAGTCCTGCCGACTGTGGTGTGTGTCTGAATGTGATCAAGTGAAAACAAAAACCCTCTACACCTGCTGTGAACAAGTAGGTAGAAGAGGGAAGGGCTACGAAACCAAGATGGTGTACGTTCTTCGTGGTCCTGTATTCACAGAGTAAATTAGTTGGTCAGTTTGTATGAAATTCATTGGTGTCCACTACTTACTTAACCCTTGAGAGGCTAATGGTTACTTCACGTAGGCATACCACTAAGTTCAACACTCAGAAATTCTACGTTCTGCCCACAGGGTACGTTTAATGTGTTTTGTGTGGTGATCTCAAACCAAACAGCAATTGTGTCCTTATACAGCACTAATTGATTAGTTTTTCATAACGGAGAAAGAATGTGTTTACTGCGCGGTTCGAACTGAATCTTTAAGTGTAATTCAGGGTAATCTTAGCCTTTAAACGGAGCTGACATCGGCCAAATACATACAAAAATTACGTCACGGTAAGATTTATAAGAAAGAATAACCGAAGCTGCAGTACACAGAAGTGCACATGGTAACAACTGAATTACAGGTTTTTTCAAGTGGTGAAGGGCCCCGCAGCAGACGTTACGGACGCACCGCAGCCTTGAGGCTTCTTGTGCAACCCTGTGATGAAGTTGATTATTATTTTTTGTCCTTTTCCTAGTAATGGAGCACCGGTGGGATAAAATTGACAGGGGGAAGCAGAAGTACTCGGAGATAAACCTGTCCCAGTGCCATTTTGTCCACCACAAATCCCACATGGACTGATCCGGTATCGAACCCGGGCCTCCGCGGTGGGTGGCCGGCGAATTATAGGTTGAATGTATGTAGAGTGGCAGACGGAACTCATGTCGATACAATACACGTAAAATAAAAGAAATTATTTCCTATTTGCAGGTAACGATTTATTTTGGTGCCCTACGTTACCGCCTCAAACATTTTTGTAAGTGCTAAATAACCGGCATTGTTGTATAGGGACAGTGTAGGCAACATTCATCACAGTTAGCCACTTTACGCGTGATATCACTGTCTTTCTTTGCCAGTATATAACAAGACACGCAATGTACATAGCTGTAACATAACACTGAGGCGCGTTCGCCTAACCATTGTTGCCATGGAAAAGCAATAAGTATTAGACATTCTGGGTATGTGTTTAGGTATTCAGCATGTAATGCGCATGTGCCGTATTGTCTTCTGTGGCCTGTCCGCTTCTACAATATTTTTCTATACTATCTCAAAAACGGCACGATTTTCGGAAGAACGTTATTGAACATAAAATGTGTGTTTTGATGTTCTGTACAATTTAAATCTGAAATATTTCTCGTTCTAAAAAGAACTGAGCGAGATGTGATCATAAATGTTTATTGGTCCTCATGCAACGTATCCGCTATTCGTGTCAGATTTGAATTTTTCTTTGAATTTTCTCTACAGATTTTCGAAAAATACTCAAATATTAGATTTCATGAAAATCCGTGTAGGGGGAAACGAGTTGTTTCATGCGGACGGACGGACAGACAGACAGACATAGCGGGTCTAGTAGTTACTTTTCGCAATTTTTCGGAAGTGCCTAAAAACTGTACCCCCTAAATCTGCAACCTATTTACTTTGTGTTGTAAAAATCACACGTGTCCAGCTATTACTGGATGCTGTCACTTCCTCTTGGGTCATTTATCTTGGTCGGTATGCGTTCCTTTAAAAAGAAATGTACGAAACGCCCTCACAGACACAAACAAAACCATTTACTAGGAAATGCCATTTACTGTTAAATCTGTTCTCTTTTATTGGCAGGCTCTTCACGTTGCTGGATAAAAGCAATGCGCTGTGGACCAAATGTCGCGTGACTTAGCTCGGCACTCTTCTAATAAATGACGCCTCCCGTCTGCCTTGCTTATATTACTGTGAGGTCTAGTTGTCGCAACCCACCGACGTAGGGCGCTCTTTCCAGCGGCACTTATGTCACGGCGCTTATTCACTATCCGTTCACCAACTGGTCTAAATCAAAAATGGGTCTCACAGAAATACGTGCGAAGATGACATGTATTCTCTGGAATAGGGAGTATAGCAGGGGTTTGTCTTGACTATCACAAGGCAAAGGTCTCCGCATAACATGCCATGAAGGCACAAAGCGGGTCCGCGCCGCCGGGGGGACTAGAGGTATGTACGTGCCCAGTTTGAAACGCAGATTATCGCTGTACAGTTTACAGTTAAAGAACCAAGCTGCCGCAACTGATCTTCCACCCTTGCAAGCACTAACTTCATGTAACAAATGTCTGTACCTCGCAGAAAACACTGTGTCTACATTACAAAATCCAATTGGTTGATGATGTTGAGGCAAATAATGTCTGTTTTTTCTGAGAATTATGCGAAAACGTAACTACATGTGTGCGTAAAATTTATTTTTTAACGTTGTAAACGTGTAGTACGTATAATTACCACTGTTTTAAAGGGTTACATTTATTTTATTGTTTCATCATGTACTTTTGTATGTTATTGAATGTAATGTTGATTCTTGGTTATTTCGTGGAACCTAAATTTGTGCAGCAGGAAATTACGTTTAATGAGTTGTACCCGGTCACTTACAAGTACGTTGTCTACAGACTATCAGCCCGAGTACTTCCCGGAGGACGACAAGAAGAATCTTTCTCTGCAACATCCCTCGCAGCAACCCGACTTGACACAGACCGTTGTAGGAGTGACGGTACCTCCTTGTTACGAGTATCCCTATTCGGACCCGCCGAACAGCAAGCACGGGCTATCTCGCTCCTGCAGCGAGCATCACTACGATGTTCCACACTTGAGTAGTCCCCCGGGGGATCCCCCAACATCCCCCTCTACCTCTAGCCATTCCATGGACAGTAGCAGTTGCCCTGTCACTGCGACACCACCAGTAGAGACATCTAGTGAGAAGCCTCTTCACTCGGAGTCTAACCATAGTATCAGCAGCTTCTGTTCGTCAAGTAAGTGACGTACTCTTATTCGTGGTTTGAGCACCACATTTGTGTGATGTACAGGGATGGATGTTGAGAACAGGGTTTGGAGTTCACAAAGAAAAGCAAACCTTACAAAAAAAAATACCAAACCTATAAAGGTCTGTTATCGCAAGCCAGCTCCGACGGTAAAGAAGAAAATATATCAGTGAATTCAGTAAAGTAATTGGTTTGGTGTCTGGAATACAATTGTCTCAGCTGTAACAGTGTAATTTCCTTAGACCTTTGTCTTTCAGATTTTTAGAGTTAATCATGTATACAATGAATCAGCCAGATTGTTGTACTGGTCTGTTGTGGAGTCTGGTTAATCCCAAATTGGCAACATAATGAGGTAAAGGTCTGGGAGCATGCATGTTTAAATAGCATTACAACAGACATTTCTAGCATTTTTTGCTTATGTGGGGCCAGGCACTGATCAACATTTTATGAAGCAGTCTCATTCTTGCAAGCATGAGGCAACAAACTTACCATTAAGTTTCAAATGCATTTAACATTAGCAGATGAATGAACTGCAGCACAGTATTTGCAAATGGGCCAGAATAATGTGCCCTATGTGAAATCTCCAATGCAAATGAGCCACAGAATCCCAATTATTTTAGGATTTTTAATGCTAAGACTTTTAGAATTATATTTACAATTATGAGTTCCAGTGAACTGTTCTTGCTGACCCCACATTACTGATATTTTTTTTTGTTAATAATCAAGAAAATAAATGTTTGAAAGGTAAAGGATAGCTAGTGTGTATGACTTATATTTTGTTATTATTTCCCCAGCAGCCTCCAGACCTGATTCAACATATGATGTTGCAACACAATCTGCCACACCAATGGCCCTTCCAACATCACTCATTACTGGTGTAGATCCAGAATGTATTGTTTCTGCAACTGTAACATCAGCTGGGACAAGACTGAGCCTACCAGAGTCCGGAATTTCACTCAGTGTGCCTGAAGGTGCTTTGGCAAGAGGTCACAAAGAAGATGTGTTCATTGCTGTGCTCCGGGAAGACAGACATCGGCCAAAACTCTCTGGTGTGTTGTTTTCAATGCTGACAAAGAAATGTGGTATTGTTTGGCTATTGGATTAATGATGGTTTCTGTTACTGAAGCACAGATATGTCAAATATTTATTTTTATTGGTGTTAAAAAGGAGCCTTGAAAGAAGCTTTAGACAGTGGCATTGCAATGACATTTAAGCTCCGTAGACTGGACATTTGAACATTAGTATTTATGTAGGATAACACAACCAGTTTATTTACATTTACATTTTGCATATAGTATCACTTAACCAACAGTCTCTGCTTGGGTGACATTAATCCACTGGTTATGATTTATCATGATACTTGTGCACAAAATGTGCTCACTTGTAAGATAAGGATGTCTCATGATAAAAATAATATTATTTTCTGCACTTCACCCCCCACCCCCCACAAATCACAGTCAACAATATTCTTATACACCATGATCAAAATACTTAGATTTGACGCAGCTTTAAGTTTTACCTGCTGTTTTGTATGGGTATGAAATTTTGCTTGTCAGTCAAAGTGAATATGGACTGAGTTTCAGGACAGCAAGGAACATTTTATAAGTGGCATCCAGCACAGTATATTATCATACTGTGACACCTTAGAATCTTGAAACCACACTGACTGTGGTATACATTGCCTAGCTTTCAGTACATATTACAACCATATGTTCTTGGAGCATTGTTTTCATTTATCACAGCAAAGGTGGCAACTATTGTCATGTTCATCCTATGACCATGCTGCATGCCTATTTTCACTGCAGTATGATCACCAGTATCAAGGCTATTTATCTGGCATTGTAGCAAGGGGAAACTTTTAAACAACCACCAAATTTTCCTAGCGCGAGCCCCTGTGATATCAGTTTTTTTTGTCAAAGACGAAAGAACCTCTCTGAAGAAGCACTTTCACTGGAGAGAGAATGGGTAGCCAGTAGTAAGGTGATCTGTTATAGACATGATTAGAACCAGTCTGCTGCTGACCTTAAATGAATGTGGGAAACAAGTTGAATGCATGAAGAGGGACTGTGTTGAGGATCTGCTAATCCTGCTGGATACTGATTAGGAAGTATTCATATACCAACCATGTTGTTATTACTTTCATCGCAACCAGTGGCACAGATAAAGCCCCAGCACATGGGGGAACACCATAGGTCAGCTGGACCCTCAGATGTAGAAAATGTTAGAGTTTGTTGTGGGTTATTTTGCACTGGATTCCCTTCTTCTAACAGAGGGCAGTAATATAGATCTGTGTTATGAAATCGGGGCATAAACTTCACTAATAATTATAGGCAGGCCCCCTGTTATTGAGACACAGGGGGTCCCAGGGTGGTTATCTATGCTTCTGATCCCAACCCTCATATATTTTATACAAACATGGCAGGACACTGTAATTCAAGTGAATTTGAATCAGCATGGCTCAGGCAGTGAGTTGCTTGCCTGTAACAGCTGATGCCTGTGTTCCATCAATCCCACTTGGGATTTCTGAAGGTATCTTTATACCCAAAGAGAGAAACAAGCCGAGTCTCAGTATGCCATATTGAGGGAAACCAAATACAATTAGGTCTCTCAAGTAAGCCACACTTCTTGTAACAGGCCACGGTCAGAAGTATTTACTCTGTTTTCTTTGTTGGCAGATCGCCAGACACAACTGAGTCCTGTGGTGATTTGTGGTCCAGCAAATGTAGCATTCAAGAAACCTGTAATTGTAAATTTTCACCACTGTGCAAGTCTGAAACATGGACACTGGAGTGTTTCTGTTTGGTGCAGCTACTCACAGCCGGAAGAGACACCTGTGTGGCAGGTCAGTATTTAGCACAATTGTCAAACTGCCATCTGCTTAATAACAGTATCATCTTCAAAACCTTTCAGTGAGCAAATGTAATTTTGATTCATATTATACTTCTACCATCATAATGGAGGCAGCAAGTTTCTTCAATAATTGGTAATCATTCATGGAACTACATAACTACATGGTATTACAACCCAAAACACCACAATTTCAATTTATATTGGTCTGTAATAATGTCTATACAAATACCAGTTTGATCTTTATACACTATCTTAAGAAATTAGTGCATGAAATTACAGATTTCACCCACGAATTTGAAACAGTACATGTATATATGCAGAGTATCCCACTTAACGTGGAACCAGCTGTAAATTAAGAGCCTGTAGTTTATGATTGTGTACAGCGTACAAAAGCAGGTTTTGGAAATTACCACTACAAAAGTTAGATATGTATGGCACCAGGTGAACATATTGCTAGAAACTGAAGTTTGTATTTAGAAATTGCAAATACTGTGACAGTTTGAACTTTGCTGTGTTCAGCCCCTTAGATGAAAGTAATCCCTGTCTCTGGGCACAGAGGTTAGCTCATCTAAAAGACCAAACAGAGAAGGTTTCATAATTTTACAGGTTTGTGGAAGCACAGCAAGCTTATAAACCACTGTTTTTTTAGCCAAAACAAGGGGACAGAAAATGTTGAATACCATATTTACTTGAATCTAAGATGACCCCCCAGCATAAAACACCTCTGCAAGGGAAAATGTATTTATCCAAATCTAAGACAACCCCGCAAAAATAAAACATCTGCTAAGAACAAATATTTTACTATTACTTTCATACACTGCACACAGAAAGCATGTCAGTTTCTGTCTGCCTTTACCAATCAGTGTCACTCTATCCATCTTCACAGTCAGTGCCTTCATCTTCCTCACACTCACTCCTAACATTCCGACCCTCTTCACTGCCATTACACAACATACACCATTGTCAGTCCCATACATTGCATTGGATATGCAGCACTTCTGAGATGCATTACCATGCCATTATGATCCACATTGACTAAATAACACATTTATATTTCTTGGTTTATAAACTTATTTGAACTCATAAAGATTCACAGTTTTTTCCACAGGTGGTGTTAGTGGTGTTAAGAATTTTAAATATGTGTGCTCCAGATTTTTCTATTGTGTCTGTGGTCTGATCAGTCTGAGTTCATGGCTCTTTTTATAGTTTTTAATTTGTAGATTCATCCATATTTTATTTTGGAGTCTTGTAGTTAATTTTTAGTGTTCCTGTAGCTATTTTCCTGTTATTACCCTCAGACTAGATTTGTTCTCAGGTGCATATCTTAACCAGTTGCTAGTTGTGTGTTACCCAACGAGTCGGAATAGCTTCATGTAATGGTTCTACCAAGTTAGGTGATTCTTTGCTTCAAAACAGAAATGGAGCCAGCTTCAGACACATCCTGCTTCTTTAAAAATAGGACCCTTCAAAAATAAGACACTGGATAAGGCTATATAAAAGGGAGATTGTGTTAGTATAACTACAGTTGTGCTGTGTTCTTTCTTTTGTTTATACATGAATGGCTTAGTTTGTTGCCTTTGTGGGGTTGGTTTGGCTCCACATAGTCCAGTTTAGAGCAATCTGGTTTGGCAGGGTCCAGTGCTTTATATGTGAATTTAAGGTGATCTCACATATTTAAGCGCCAAATTTAAGGTAAAAACCTTGTCTTATATTCAAGTAAATATGGTATATATAGCAGTATAATGACACACATTCATCACAGATTTTTAAGATGTTTCAGTGTTTAACATTGCAGAAAGTTGTGACACTGGGTGAGGAGACAATCAACACGCCAGTATTTACACAATTGGACCATGGTCAAGTGTATCTGGTGACAGATCAGCTCACTCGCTTTGTACTGGTTGGGGAATCAGCTGGAAGCTGTAACAAGGTTGTGAAGATGCTTAGACTAGCGGTATTTGCCCCATCACCAATACTCCACCCACAGTCACTTGATTATAATGTTAGAGTATACACATTAGAAGACAACATGGCAGCCCTGGAGGTAAGAGGAATGGAGATAACATGATATAATATAGTAGTCCTCTACATTCAATTTGAAATGACAAGAATTCACAGAATAATAATTCTTTCATCTTCTCTCTTTCTTAACGGACATAAATATGACTGGAAATTTATCGGCCTATTCCTGTAGTACAGATAATTGCCCAAGAAGAAAGATTTTGCCATTGAGTTTTTAAATATACATTCAAATTTTGTTATTTCTGTAAGACCAGTCTTTATGCATTTCTGTGTGCTGTACTGAGACAGCCACACTGATAATAATAATATTCAGAAGGTTAGAATATTTGTATTTTGCGTATTTGTCGGCAATGTTGAAAACAAATACTATATATTTTCAGTATAACCATGCAGGCACTATACACATAAACATAACATTGAGGTGCATTCGTGTAACCATTGTTGCCGTGCAAAAACAGTGACTATTACATATTCTGAGTGTGTGTCTGCAGCCGTAGTTATCCAGTATGCAATGCATGTGTGCCATATTATGTTGTCATATGTGGCCTGGCTGGGTCTACCACATTTTTCCACATTATCTCATAAATGGTACGATTTTCAGGAAAAAGTTATTGAACATAAAATGCATATTTTGATTTTATATGGAAAGCATAGCATGATTTCAATACAGTGTTATCTCCAATAGCCAGGTCAGAATCAAATGTTTTGGACATCTGCTGGCTCTTTCATCAGGGTCAGCACTGATGATGGACACAGAACATATCTCTGAAATGCCTGATTATGACCCAGCTACAACATGGTGCATATTGTCAGAACATTTAAATGAACTCATGCACCACAAAATCCTCAAGTCCAATATAGGATAAATCGTAAATTGTGTCTAGAAAACATCTCATGATCCCAAACAAGAGTGCCAGCTCAATTTCTTGCAAGATGGTGCTTAGTACATGTATGTCAATAATCACTACTGGACAACAGAGTAACATAACTGTTATTGCATTAAATTCATGAGTTAGTCCTTAGACCAAGAAATGTAGGAGCTGTATAAAATTCAGTTTGTTTTTGTAGATTCTTTTCATTTTTTGATTTCATAAATTATTAAATATCAAAATAATTTCAAGAGCTGGTGCATTTGCACCACCTTACACATTGATTCTGACACACCTAATCCCAGGAAATAGTCTGTGATTTTCTTGGGTACCAGCAAGATGCAACTTTTTGGTTCCCAGATGACAAAATGTGTGCAGCAAACAAGCAATATGTCTGATCTAATTCACCCAAAATAAAATTTTTCCATCTTCTTTTTCTTGAATCTGGAAAAGCGTTCACATGTCCCTGAAGAAGCAGTTGTGTGTACTTGTTTTGTTCATTAACAGTTGCTAGGAATTTGATTGTCAGAAACAAATAAAGTAAGTCAGAGCTCATGAAGCTGCGGGTGGGACATGCTTTCATTCCTGCAGCTCTCATATTGATTCTTGGTGTGTGGGTGGAAGTCAGTCCCATCCATTAACAGCCACTGCCTTCGCTACTATATCATAAGTAGTGAATCAGAATTTATGTTTAACTCTGATTATCACTGACTAGAATACATGTACAGGGAGTAGTTCTCTTGTTTGGAGGGAGAGGGGCATATTTTGATGTAATATGGATTTTATATTATCTACATTGTCACTGTCACATCACAGATCTTTTCCAGCATATCATCATTTTCTTCTCCAGCTTCACCTACTGGCTCTTTTTTGTTACATTGTGTTCCATCTTGCATTAAGAAATGTGCATAGGGAGTTAAAATTTATATGGGAAACACAGTGCAAAAGTGCATAATTTTGTGTGGTGACACAAATATGGATCTTCAAGAAACATCCTGTAATAAGGGAATAGTTATGGAAGAATAATGCAGTTGGCATTTTAGCAAAGTGCGTTAATTTGTAAACTTTCATTCTGTGTAGACAATGTATGCAGTAAATGGAACATGGATCTTCATGAAAATACCTGGGATAGGAACTGAGTTACAGAGGAATATAACTACATTTCCCTTCATGTGAAGTGCTTAATTCTAGACTGGTCTCAAACAAATTAGGATCATGTGTAGCCAATATGCACAGTGACAAAGATATGGATCTTCATGAAGATTCCTATAATAGCAGCCGAGATACGGAGGAATAACCGCTTTGGACTTCATGTAAAGTTTTTTATGTTATTCATTTCTGTGCATATGATCAATATAGCAAAACAGATCTAACTTATGCGCACTTATGTGCATAAGGTGGATCTGTTTTGCTATATTCATGTAAAGTATTGCTTATTCTTTAGGGATCTAAATCAAACATGGTCCCTGGATAGGCAATATGCAGTGTGACCCAGACGTAGGTCCTGATGGAGCTTCTTCTACTAGGAGCCGTGTTACAGGGCAGTAACTACTTCTGTCTTTATATGAGGCGCCCTTAATTTGGGACCGATCTAAACCAAACTTGGGTTATATGTAGCCAATGTACACAGTGACCAAGATATGGATCTTCATGAAAATTTCTGTAATAGCAGCGAGGATTTGGAGCAATAACTACATCGCCCTTTCTTTGAACTGCCATCTCTTCTACATGGATCTAAACCAAATCTACAACATGGAAAGAATGTGCACGGTGTGGTACCGATATGGATCCTCTTGAAGCTTTCTATACAAGGAGTTAACTTATGGGGGAATAAATCCTTTGGCCTTTATGTAAAGTGAACGTAAATCTTCAACATTCTAAACCTAACTTCACTCATGTGTAGGAAATGTCTGCACTGACACAGATGTGGATCCTCATGAAGATATCTCTACTAGGAGCTCACTTAAAGGGGAATGACTACCTTGGTATTTGTGTAAGTTGTCATTAAGTCTTCACCTTGCTAAACCAAATTTGGGTCTTGTGTAGCCAATGTGTGCAGTGACACAGATATGGATCTTCATGAAGATTCCTATAATAGCAGCGAAGATGCTAACGAATAATTACTTTGCCCTGTATGTAAAGTGTCATGTATTCTTCACAAATCACGACCAAACTTTCGATCACGGACGGCCAATGTGAGGTGTAACCTAGATGCCAATTTTCATGAAGCTTTGTGTGCTAAGTGCCGCGTTATGGGGTAATAACTATTTCGGTGTTAGGTTAAGCACCCTTCATTCTTGACCATTCTAAACCAAACTAGGGCAGAGTGTAGCCATTGTGTGCATTGACACAGATACGGATTTTAATGAAGTTTCCTGTAACAGCAGCCAAGATATGGAGGAATAGCTACTTTGGCCTCCATGTAAAGTGCCCTTAATTCTTGAACTACTTAAAACACTTGTGTGTCATGTGTGACCAGTGTGTGCCGGGACAAGGATGGGGATTTTCATGAAGATTCCTTTAATAGCTGATAAGATACGGAGGAATAATTACTTCAGCCTTCATGTAAAGTGCCTTTAATTCTTCACTAATCTGAACCAATCTAGGGTTGTGTAGCCAGTGTGAGCAGATGCAAGGATAAGAACCTTCATAAAAATTCATTTAATACCAGACAACATATGGAGGAATAACAGCTTCAGACTTTATGTGAAGTGACCTTAATTCTTCACTGATCTAATCAAATCTTATGTCGTGTGTAGCCAGTGTGTTCATCGACACAGATGGGGATCTTGATGAAGATTCCTGTAATAGCAATCTAGATATGGACAAATAAGTACTTTGTCCTTTATGTAAATTGCCCTTAATTCTTGACCAATCTAAAGCAACCTTGGGTCATGAGTAGTCAATGTGCACAGAGGCACAAATGGGCAACTTTATGAACATTCCTTTACTAGCTGACAAAATACAGCGGAATAACTACTTTGGCCTTTAGGTAAAGAGCCCTTAATTCTTGACTGATCTAAGCCAGTCTAGGGTTGCATGTGGCCAGTGTGAGCACAGGCAAGGATATGAATCTTCATGAAAATTCGTTTAATAGCTGACAAGATATGGAGCAATGAGTATTTTGGCCTTTAGGTAAATTGCCCTTAATTCTACACTGATCTAATTAAATCTTATGTCGTGTGTAGCAAATGTGCGCAGTGACACAGACATGACCTTCATTAAGATTCCTGCAATAGCAGCTAAAATACTGAGAATCAGCTACTTCATAATTCATGTAAGGTGCCCTTAATTGTTGACTGATGTGAACCAAAGTAGGGTCAGATATAGCCTATGTGTGCCACGACCAAGATGTCATTCTTCATGAACATTCCAGCAGACGAGATACGGAGGAACAACTACTTTGGCAATCATGTATTGTGCCCTTCATTCTTGTTATATGTAAACATCTCTTGGGCCATGTGTTGCCAATGTGGGCAGTGACATGGATGTGAATCTTTCATGAAGATCCCTTTAACAGCTGAAAAGATACAGAGGAGTAACTACTTTGTCTTTCATGTAAAGGGCTCTTATTTTAGACCAATTTAAAACAAATTAGGTTTGCATGTAGATAGCTTCATGTAAACAGCCCTTAATTGTTGACTGATACGAAATAAACTAGGGTTGCATGTAGCCAATGTGCTTTGTGACCAAGATTTCGATATTAACCCTTTAAAGACGAAGCGTATCTGTTTTATATAAGGACTCAGTGCTTACCGTGCTGTAAACACTCTCCACTTCGGTTATAAAAACCAATCTCTTAATGTTTTATAAGGCAAAAGTTGCTGTATGTTCTGAGATCCGTACAAAACACATAAACGCAATGTGGGCACCACGTAGAATTTTTTAATGTTAAACCTGGTGGTACGTAAAGTTACCACTAGGCTTTAAAAGGTTAACCCTCTAAAGACGAAGCATATTTGTTTTATATATGAGGAGCTAATTCATACCATGCAGTAAACACTCTCTGTCTCGGTTACAAAAACCAATCTGTTAATGCTGTATAGGAAAGTAATCACTGTTTGTTCAGAGATCCATACAAAACACATAAATGCAATGTGAGCACCACATAGAAGTTTTTAATGTTAAACCTGGTGGTACGTAAAGTTACCGCTAGGCTTTAAAAGGTTAATGAAGTTTCCTGTGTTAGCTGTCCAGATAGAGAGGAGTAACTGCTTTCTCCTTTATGTAAAGTGCCCTTAATTCTTGATCAATCAAAACCAATCTTGGGTTGTGTAGCCCATGTGTGCAAGGAGAGATATGGCTCTTCATGCAGATTCCTGTAATAGCAGACAGGATACAGAGGAATAAGTACTTTGGCTCTTATGTAAAGTTGCCTTATATCCTGAGCAATCTAAACCAGTCTTGGGTCAAGGGTAGCCAGTGTGGGCAGAGATTAAGATTCCTGCAATGTTACACAAGATGTAGCGGATATATTACTGTGGCCTCCACGTAAAGTGCCCTTATTTCTTGACAAATAAAAACCACTCTTGTGTC
This sequence comes from Coptotermes formosanus, assembly GCA_013340265.1. Taxonomy (NCBI): domain Eukaryota; kingdom Metazoa; phylum Arthropoda; class Insecta; order Blattodea; family Rhinotermitidae; genus Coptotermes; species Coptotermes formosanus. Next base: position 1,371,638 of record BLKM01007732.1, on the reverse strand, counting down.
TTGTGTAGCCAGTGTGGGTGGAGAAAGGGATATGGATGTTCATGAGGATTCCTTTAATAGCAGAGTAGATACAGAAGAATAACTAATTCATCCTTTGTGTAAATTGCCCTTAAAGCTTGAGCGATATAAACTGTCTTTGGTTGTGTGTAGCCGATGAGGCCAAAGACATGGATATGCATCATCATGAAGATCCCTTTAATAGCAGACAAGATAAGGGGAAATATCTACATCAACCTTTATGTATAGTGCCCTTATATCTTGAGTGGTCTAAACAAGTCTAGGGTCGTTTGTAGCCAATTTGGGCAGAGACAGGATTGTGGATCTTCATGAGGATTCTTTCAGTACTGGACAAGTACAAAGGAAAAACTACTGTCCCCTCCATGTGAAGTGCCCTTAGTTATTGACCTATCTAAACCAATCTTGTGTCGTGTGTAGGCAATATGGGCAGACACATGTGTATGTACGTTCATGAAGATTGATTAACGGCATATGAAATACGTAGGCAATACTAGTTTGGCCATCATATAAAGTGACCTTAGTTCTGGACCTATCTAAAACACTCTTGGGTAATGTGTAGCTAATGTGGGTAGAGACATGGATATGGATCTTCATGAAGTTTCCTCTAATAGCAGACAACATACAGAGGAAAGATACATTAGCCTCCGTGTAAAGTGCCCTTAATTCTTGACCTATTTAAAGCACTCTTGGGGCAAATGTGGGCAGAGACATGAATGTGGATCTTCATGAAGATCTCTTTAATATCAGGCAAGATACAGAGGAAAAACTAGTTTGGCCTCAATTGGCGAGAAAATTACAAAAAAATGTTTCGGCCTCTCGAGTAAATTTCCTTTCTTTACCAACTTATTTCGACCAAACTTGCACTGCTTCTAGCGCAAGTGGAGGGAGTGCCAGGTGTGACTTTCGGCCACCCTGCTGCAATGAGATGTGAGATGGGATGGAAAACTATTTTGCCATCACAAGTAAAGTGGCCTTCTTTGCAGTCTGATTTCTTCCAAACTTGCAAAACTTGTAGCGCTTGTGTAGGGAGTGCCAGGTTTGACGTTTCGCTCACCCTGCTGAAATGCGACGCAAGATAGGAACAAAAGACTGTTTCGTCCTCACGAGTATAGTGCCCTTCATTTCAGACTGATTTCGACCAAAATTGCATTGTTGTAGTGCATGAGTACGGAGTGCCAGGTGTGACATTTCGGGAACCCTGCTGCAATGGGAGGCGAGACAGGAACGAAGAACTATTTCGACATCAAGAGTAAAGTGCCCTTCATTACCGAGAGATTTCGGCCAAACTTGCACTGCTTGTAACGCATGGGTAGTGTGTGCCAGTTCCGATGTTTCATTCACCCAGCCGCAATGCGATGCAAGAGAGGAACAAAAAAACTTTTTCATCCTTCGAGTAAAATGCTCGTCAGTAGAGACCGATGTTGCCCAAATGGCACTGCTTGTAACACATGGGTAGGGAGTGTCAGGTGCGACGTTTCAGTCACCCCTACAATGGAAATCGAGGTAGGGACGGAAAACTGTTTCAGCATCAAGAGTAAAGTGCCCTTCATTACCTTCCCTTTTCGAACAAACTTGCACTGCTTATAGCACATGGGAAAGGAGTGCCAGGTGTGACATTTCGGTCACCCCTCTGCAATGCGAGGCGAGATATGGACGAGAAACTGTTCCAACCTCTGGACTAAATTGCCCTTCATTACCGACGGATTTCGACAAAACTTACACAGATTGTAGCACATGGGCAGGGAGTGCCAGACGTGACGTTTCGGTCACCCCAGTGCAATGCAAAGCAAGGTAGGGATGGAAAACTGTGTTGGTATAAAGGATAACGTGCCGTTCATTTCTGGCCGATGTTAACCAAACTTCCACAGCTTGTAGCACACTGGAGCGGAGCACCAGATTGGACGTTTCGGTAAACCCGTCTGCAAGACAAGGCAAGGCAAGGTAGGGCCGGAAAACTGTGTCTGCCTGTCGACGAAAGTGCCCGTCATTACCGACTGATTTCGAGGAAACTCACTGCTTATAGCGCATGTAGAGGAATTGCCAGTTGTGATGTTTCGGTCACCCCGCTGCAAAACAAGACGAGATAGGGACGAAGAACTGTTCTGGCCTCACGAGTAAAGTACCCTTCATTACTTAAAGATTTTGATCAAAATTGATCTGGTTGTAGCACATATGGTGGGAGTACCATGTTTAATGTTTCGGACACCCTGCTACAATGCGAGCCACGTACGGATGGAAAACTCTTTCGGCATCAAGAGTAAAACACCCAATTTTACGTACCGATTGGACAAAATTTCAGTGGCTGTGGAGCATGTGGAGGGAGGATAAGGTTTGATATTTCACCCGCCACCCTGCAATGAATGGCGAGATAGTGAAAAACAGTTTCGGCCTCAAGAGTAAAGTGCCTTTGTTACTGTCCGATTTGGACCAAACTTGCTGTGCTTGTGGAGCATGTGGAGGGAGGATAAGGTTCCATATTTGAATGACCACCTTGCAGTCAATGGTGAGACAGTGTCGAAAAACTCGTTCAGTCTCAAGAGTAAAGTGAACTTTGTTACGGTCTGATTTCGACCAAGCTCGCAGTCGTTGTGGAGCATGTGGCGGGAGGGTAAGGTTTGATATTTGAACCACTGCCCTACAATGAATAGCGAGATAGTGACGAAAACCTCTTTCAGCCTCAAGTGTAAAGGGTCCCTTCTTACTGCGGGATTTGGACAAAACTTGCAGTGGTTGTGGAGCATGTGGAGGGAGGGTATGCTTTGATATTTAAACCACCACCCTGCAATGAATGGCGAGATAGTGACGAAACCCGTTTGGGACCTAAAGAGTAAAGTGCGCTTTATTACTGTCAGAATTGGACCACACTTGTTGTGGTTGTGGAGCATGTTTTGATATTTGAACCACCACCCTGCAACGAAGGCCGAGATAGTGATGATAAACCGTTACGACATAAAGATTAAAGTGCCCTTGTTATTGCCCGATGTGGACCAAAGTTGCAGTGGTTGTGGAGAGTGTGGAGGGAGGGTAATATTTTATATTTGAACACCACTGTGCATTTTATGGCTACGGAGTGACGAAAAACCCTTTCGGTCTCAAGACCAATGTACCCTTGGTTACCGCTGGAATTAGACCAAACTTGTAGTCGTTGTGGAGTGTGGATAAAGTTTGACATTTGACCCACCACCCTGCATTGAGTGGCAAGATAGTGACGAAACATCGTTTCGGCCTCAAGAGTAAACTGTCTTTTGTTACTTTCCGATTTGGAACAAACTTGCACAGGTTGAGAAGCATGTCGTGGGAGGATAGGGTTTCATATTTAATCCACCACCCTGCAATGAATAGCGATTTAGTGACAAAAAAATATTTCGGCCTCGAGAGTAAAGTGCCCTTTGTTGTTTCAGGGTTTGGACCAAACTTGGTGTGGTTGTGGATCATGTGGAGAGTTCGTATGTTTTTGTGTATGAACCACCATGCTGCAATGAATAGTGAGATAATCAAACCCCATTAGGGAATGGAGACGAACGTACCCTTTATTACTGTCTGATTTGGACCACACTTGCAGTGGTTGTGGAGCGCTTGGTGGGTGGGTAAGGTTTGATATTTGATCCACCATCGTGCAATGAATGGCTAGGAAGTGAAGAAAAACTCTACCTATGTCAAGAGTAATGTGCCCTTTCTCACTGTCGGAATTGGTCCAAACTTGCAATCGTTGTGGAACATGTGGAGGGAGGGAACATTTTGATATTTGAAACACCACCCTGCATTGAATGGCGACATAGTGACGAACAAATTGTTTCGGTACCATGAGTAAAGTGCCCTTTGTTACATCCCGATCTGTACCAAACTTGCAGTGTTTGTGGGTCATGTGGAGGGAGGGTAAGCTTTGTTATATGAACCACCATCCCGCAATGAGTGGCGAGATAGTGACGAAAAACCGTTTCGGCCTCAAGAGTAAAGTGCCCTTTGTTACTTCTCGATTTGTAACAAACTTGCAGCGGTTGTGGAGCATGTGGAGGGGGCATAAGGATTGATATTTGAACCAACACCCTGTAACGAAGGGCCAGATAGTGACGAAAAACCCTTTCGTCCTCAAGAGTAAAGTGACCTTTGTTACTGCGCGATTTCGACCAAACTTGCAGAGGTAGTGGACCATGTCGAGGCATGGTAGGGTTTCGTATTTGAACCACCACACTGCAATGAATGGCAATTGAGTGACGAAAAATTGTTTCAGTCTCAACAGTAAAGTGGCCATTGATACATCCCGATTTTGAGCAAAGTTGCACTGGTTGTGGAGCATGGGGAGAGTGTGTAAGTGTTGGCATTTGAACCACCACGCTGCAATGAATAGCGAGATTGTGACGAAAGACCGTCATAACATCAAAATAAGGTGCCTTTTGTTACTGTCCGACTTGGACCCAACTTGCAGTGATTGTGGAGTGTGTGGGTGGAGGGTAACGTTAGATATTTCAACCACCACCGTGCAATGGCTGCCAAGGGAGGGATGAAAACTTTATCAGTCTCAAGAGTAATGTGCCCTTTGTTACTGCTGGAATTGGACCAAACTTGCAGTGGTTCTGGAGCACATGGAGTGAGGGCAAGGTTTGACATTTAAACCACCAACATGCAATGAGTGGCGAGATACTGACCAAAAACCATAGCAGCCCCAACAGCAAAGTGCCCTTTGTTACCTCCCGATTTGGACCAAAGTTGCAGTGGTTGTGGAGCATGTGGAGGGAGGGTAATATTTGATGTTTGAACCACCACCCTGCAACAAAGGGAGAGAGAGAGAGAGACGAAAAACTGTTTCGGCCTCAAGAGTAAAGTGACATTTGTTACCGCTCGAATTCGACCAAACTTCCAGAGGTTGTGGAACATGTCGAGGGTGGGTAGGGTTACATATTTGAAGCACCACACTGCAATGAATGGTGATTGAATGACGAAAAACTGTTTCGGTCTCAAGAGTAAAGTGCCCTTTGTCACTACCCGAATAGGACCAAAATTGCAGTGGTCGAGGAGCATGCGGAGTGTGTACGTTTTGGTATTTGAACTACCACGCTGCAATGAATAGCGAGATACTGACGAAAAACCGTTACTGCATCAAGATTAAAGTGCCGTTTGTGACTGCCCTATTTGGACAACACTTGCAGTAGTTGTGGAGTGTGTGGAGGGAGGGTAACGTTTGATATTTCGACAAACACAATGCAATGGCTGGCTAGGGAGTGACAAACTCTATCGGTCTCAAGAGTAATGTGCCCTTTGTTACTGTCGGAATTGGCCCAGACTTGCAATGGTTGTGGACAATGTGGAATGTGGGTAAGGTTTCACTTTTGAACCACCACCCACCGATGAGTGGCGAGATAGTGACGAAAAAACTTTTTTGGGCCTCAAGAGTATAGTGCCCTTTGTTACTTCCCGATTTGGACACAAATTGCAGTGGTTGTGGAACATGGGATGGGGTGGTAAGGTTTGACATTTGAACCAGCACCCTGCAGCGAAGAACAAGATTGTGACGAAAAACTGTTTCGGCCTCAAGACTAAAGTGACCTTTGTTACTTACCAGTTTGGACCAAACATGCACTGGTTGTGGAGTATGCGGAGTGTGTGTAAATTTTGGTATTTGAACCACCACTCTGAAATGCGTAGCGAGATAGTGACGAAAAATCGTTACGGCGTCAAGAGTAAAGTGCCCTTTGTTACTCCCCGTTTTGGACGAAACTTGCAGTGGTTGTGGAGGGTGTGGAGGGAGATTAAGTTTTGATATTTCAACCACCACCGTGCAATGAATGGCTAGAGAGTGATGAAAAACTGTGTGGGTGTCAAAAGTAATGTGCCCTTTTTAGTGCCAGAATTGGACCAAAATTGCAACAGTTGTGGACAATGTTGGGTGAGGGTAAGGTTTGACAATTGAACCACATCCCTGCAATTAGTGGCGAGATAGTGACGAAATACCTTTTCGGCCTCAAGAGTAAAGGGTCCCTTGTTACTTCCCAATTTGGACCAAACTTGCAGTGGTTATGGAGCATCTGTAGTGAGGGTAGGGTTTGACATTTTAACCATCAACGTGGAATAAGTGGCGAGGTAAGTGACGAAAGCCCGTTTCGGCCTCAAGAGTAAAGTGACCTTTGTTACTTCCCGACTTGGATGAAACTTGTAGTATTTGTGGAGCATTGGTTGGGTGGCTAAGTTTTGACAGTTGAAGCAGCCCCCTGCAACGGAGGGCGACATAGTGACGAAAAACTGTTTCGGTGTCAGGGCTAAAGTGACCTTTGTTAGTTACCGATTTGGACCAAACTCACACTGGTTGTGGATCATGCGGAATGTGTGTCAGTTTTGGTTTTTGAACCAGCACTCTGAAATGTGTAGCGAGACTGTGACGAAAAATCGTTACGGCATCAAGACTAAAGTGCCATTTGTTACTGCCCTATTTGTACCAAACTTGCATTGGTTGTCGAGCGTGAGGAGGGAGGGTAAGGTTTGATATTTTAACGACCACCGTGCAATGAATGGCTAGGGAGTTTCGAAAAAGTCTATCGGTCTCAAGGGTAATGTTCCCTTTGTTATTGCCGCAATTGGACCTAACTTGCAGTATTTGTGGAGCATGTGGAGTGAGGGTAAGGTTTGACATTCAAACCACCAACAAGCAATGATTGGCGAGATAGTGACGAGAAACTCTTTAGGCCTCAAGAGGAAAGTGACCTTCGTTAATGCCCGATTTCGACCAAACTTGCAGAGGTTGTGCAGCAAGTAGAGGGATGTTAGGGCTTCATATTTCAACCACCACACTGCAATGAGTGGCGATTGAGTGACGAAAATCTGTTTCGGTCTCAAGAATAAAGTGTCCTTATTTACTTCCCTATTTGTACCAAAGTTGCAATGCTTGTGGAAGATGGGGATAGTGTATAAGTGTTGCTTTTTGAACCACCATGCTGCAATGAATAGTGAGACAGTAGTCAAAAACCTTTACGGTATCGAGATAAAGTTCCCTTTGTTACTGCCCGATTTGGACCAAACTTGCAGTCGTTGTGGAGTGTGGGGAGGGAGGGTAACTTTTGATATTTGAACCACCACCGTGCAATGCTTGGTTAGGGAGTGACAAAAAACCCTAACGGTCTCAAGAGTAATGTGCCCTTTGTTACTGTGGGAATTGGACCAAACTTGCAACGGTTGTGGACAATGTGGAGTGAGGGTAAGGTTTGACATTTGAACCACATCCCTGCAATGAGTGGCCAGATAGTGACGAAAAACCGTTTCGGCTTCGAGAGTAAAGTGCCCTTTGTTACTTCCCGATTTGGACATAAGTTACAGTAGTTGTGGAACATGTGTTGGGGGGTAAGGTTTGACACTTTAACCAGCCCCCTGAAACGAAGGGCGAGATAGTGGTGAAAAAATGTTTCAGCCTCAAGACTGAAGTGACCCTTGTTGCTTACTGATTTGGACCAAACTTGCACTGGTTGTGGAGCATGCTGAGTATGTGTAAGGTTTGGTATTTGAACCACCCCTCTGAAATGTACAGCGAGATAGTGACGAAAAATCCTTACGGCATCATGACTAAAGTGCCCTTTGTTACTGCCCTATTTGGACCAAACTGGCATTGGTTGTGGAGCATGTGGAGGGAGGGTAAGGTTTGATATTTTACCCACCACCGTGCAATGAATGGTTAGGGACTTACGAAAAAAACCTATGGGTCTGAAGATTAATGTTCCCTTTGTTGTTGCCGCAATTGGACCTAACTTGCAGTGCTTGTGGAGCATGTGGTGTGAGGGTAAGAATTGACATTTTAACCACCAAGATGCAATGAGGGTCGAGATAGTGACGAAAAACCGTTTCGGCCTCAAGTGCGAAGTGCCCTTTGTTACTTCCCGATTTGGACCAAACTTGCCGTGGTTCTGGAGCATGTGGTGGGAGGGTAAGTTTTAATATTTCAACCACCACCCTGCAACGAAGGGCGAGATAGTGACGAAAAACTCTTTAGGCCTCAAGATGAAAGTGACCTTTGTTACTGCCCGATTTTGACCAATCTTACACTGGTTGTCGTCCGCCTCCAGTGGCTCCCACGTATAATATTTGAGTCAATGTGCTGCAGTGCCTAGCGAGATAGAGATGTTAAACTATTTCGGCCTTGGGAGTAAAGTGCCATTTGATACCAACCGATTTCTACCAAACTTGCACTGGCTATGGCGCATACGAAGGGAGTGTCACGTGTAATGTTTGAGTCATCCCGCTGAAATGCGAGGCGAGATAGGGAGGGGTAACTCTTTCTGCCTCAAGAGTAAAATGCCCTTCGTTACTGCCCTATTTCAATAAAACTTGCACTGATTTTGTCGTATTTGGAGCAAATGGCACCTGTTGTGGTTGATTCACCCTGCTGAAATGCGAGGCGAGATAGGGATGAGAAACTGTTTCGGACTCAAGAGTAAAGTGACCTTTGTTACCATCTGATTTCAACCAAACGTGCACTGGTTTTGGCGCATGTGGAATGATCTCGGCTCATGTCTCGCCAAAGAGCAGAGGGACAGGGATGTGGATCTTCGTGAAGATTCATTTTAAGCAGACAAGTTACGAAGGAATGAGTACTTGAGCCTGTACATAAAGTGCCCTTAATTCTCGACCGATCTGAACCAAATTATGTTTGCTTGTAGCCAATGTGCGCAGTGATCGAGATATAGATCTTCATGAGGCTTCCTCTAGTAGCAGTGTGATTGTGGGGGAATAACTATTTTGGCCTTTGCGCTTAATTCTTGACTGCTCAAAACGAAACTTTTGATCAGTGTAGCCACTTTCCTCAGTGGCTGAAGTATGGATCTTCATGAAGCTTTCTCTGATAGTAGCGACTTTATGGAAGATTGACTACTTTGGCCTTTATGTAAACAGTTTATAATTGTTAACAAATCTAAACGAACCCTGGCTGTTGTGTAGCCAATGTTTGCAGTGACCGACATTTGGATCTCATTACATTTACTGTTACAAGAGCCGATTTACAGAGGAATAACTAGTTTTTTATGTAAAGTACCCTTAATTCTTGACTGTTCTAAATCAAATTTGGATCATGTATAGCCAATGTGCAGTGTGACGGAGATGTGGATCTTCATGAAGCTTCCTTCAGTGGGAACCGAATTAGGGGTGAATAACTATTTCAGGCGTCATGTAAAGTGCCTTTAACTCTTGACCGATCTACACCAAACTTGGAACATATGAAGCCAGTATGTGCAGTGACCCAAATGTGGATCATCATGTAGTTTCCTCTAATTGCAGTCGAGTTATGGAGGAATGACTTATTGGCCTTTATGTAAAGTTCCGTTAATTCTTTACTGATCTAAACCAAACTTGAATCGTATGTAGCCATTGTGAGCAGTGGCCCAGATGTGGATATTCATGAAGAGTCCTGTAATAGCAGCTGAGATATGGAGGAGTAACTGCTTTGGCCATTATCTAAATTGCCCTTAATTTTTGACTGATCTATATTTTAAGTGAATGTGAAACAGCAGTTTATTATGGCCAGATGGAAAAAGAATATTTGAAGTATCTTTGGAATGTACTAAAATCTAAGATCTAATAAAACTGGATTTAGCAGCATTTAGAAAGAATGACTTGTAGTTAACTTGGCAATAGTTTTAACAGTGCACCCATTCGAGATCTGTTGACTAAATAAACATGTCTTTGTTGCTTCTAACATGTATATAATCCTTGTTTCATGCAGGGAGTGCTTCAAATGGAGAAAAAGTTGGGAGGATGCCTAATGGACAAACCAAAGACCTTGTTATTCCAAGATGGTGGTGCTAGTTTATGCCTCAGTATGGAAGATATTGGTCCAGGTTGGAAGAGCAAGCCCCAGGCTGATTATCAGGTATGTATATCTGACAGAAAAAAAATCATTTGTTGATAGCATCTTTTATAATTATTCAGTTAATTATAATGCATGCCCTTTTAGAAGTTTTATATACGTCATCATTAGGTGATTCATTGATATTTACTGATATACTTAGATAATAAGTCAAAAACTTAATATAATAATAATTCTAAGATATTTTGTTATGTTTGGGAATTGCGAGTTTGAGTTTCATGAAGTTGATGAATTTCGTGTTCGGTGCGGTTATACTGATCCATTTTGTTGGACACAACTTGGCATCAAAATGGCTACCATTATGTTAATCGGGATCTATTCCTGTCGTACCAACTGCACGAAACTTGTCTGATTTCTATTTTTCTACAATTTACTGAAAAGATTTAAGTGCACAGTTCCAAGAGACATTTAAAGAAGTGTGTAAATAAAAATCTTTGCAAGTATACACATTCCTACTAAATACATCTGAAGGCAGTAAACAGGAATGTAAGGAATCAAGAAGGTTTATTGCCTCCTTCTAATTTTCTTTCCTATATTGGAATTCAATAAGGTGTGCCAAACTTCATTATTCAGGGGGTTAAAAACATTTATGAAGACACAGATAATGTGCAGTTTGTCATCTGGAAGATTAACTGTTTGATGTGAAAGAAGCATCTAGTGTGTGACGGGTGTATGACTATAATTTGACTGCTTGATGTCTTTCGTTACACATTCGTTGGCATTTACTTACTTGGTGCTCATGTGTCCTTATAGACTGAATAAAACAGAAATCCATAATCAGAGAGTTACAACACAGAAGGAATCTCTGTGGAAAGGCATTAACAGTTTATGTAAGTTGTCAGGCTTTTGCTGTGAGTATGGTTCTGGATGTCTGAACAGAAGCAGTTCATTAGTGGTGTTCTGTACTACATTTAGGAAATTCCATTCCATCACATATGGAGCTCATCGCACAATCACCTGCACTGCTCCTTCACATTGGAGCGCCCTGACAGGCTGATGCATACAGTGGCCTTCCGAATACTGGCATGTCAAAAGGGAAGCCAGACGCACCTCCAGATGTTTAGAGTTAACACTGATCTTCACACTTCTACTCCCAGCATAAATGTGGTTTGTATTAGCTGCCTTATTTCATTAATATGTCCACAATGTAGATCATAGATTGAAAGATGTCAGATGATCATGAATTCACTTAAAACTTATGGAGCTTCATTACCATGCATCAGAGTTAAAAGCTATGTTTCCTTGTTGCATGTATGATACATTGGTCATTTACTGAAGTGGTGTAAAGATTTTTCATTCATTCATTCACACATTCATTCATTCATTTCCTTTCTCTTTTCTTCTTTATTTTTCTTTCTTTCTTTCTTTCTTTCTTTCTTTCTTTCTTTCTTTCTTTCTTTCTTTCTTTCTTTCTTTCTTTCTTTCTTTCTTTCTTTCTTTCTTTCTTTCTTTCTTTCTTTCTTTCTTTCTTCTGTGGGCCAGGAGAGCGAAGTCAGTATAGCAACAGGCTGGACAGTCCGGGGATCGAATCCCAGTGATGGCAAAATTTTCAGCACCCATCCAGAGCAGCCCTGGGGCCCACCCAACCTCCTGTACAATAGGTACCGGGTCTCTTCCCAGGGATAAAGCAGCCAGGTTTTGATTTTGATGACCCACCTCCATCTAGTGTCGAAGTTAAAGGAAAAAGTAAAGCTATACCTCTACTCCCCCTCTGGACCTTCATGGCCTGTTGGGTGAATTTTACATGTACTTTTCTTTCTGCCCACCCTTAGTGTGACAGCCCCCTTAACATGCACCATGCCCATAGAATGTTTACTGTTTAATCCCTGGATTGACAACGTGTTTTGTTTCCCATTTGATTATGTCTTCTCATCTTCTACTACAACTCATTTACCACTGCATAGGGAGTGTTACATGAAGAAGACATGTGGATTCTGTGCTGTATATGATTATAACAGAATAGAATGTAAAATGGGTTTGAGCTCTTTATAAAGGCCCGATGCACATAGGCCTTTATATTAAGAGGCCTATTGTGCCCCCTTATTCTGTAAACTTTTCTCTCTAGGAAAGAACCTTATCCAAGTCCTACAGCCTTACTGAAGGCCAGGATTGATCTTGGATGAGTTTTCCTAATAACCTCTGGGTCCAGCTTACCTGAGCCCAGAGAGAAACATCGAAGTGTGGCTAAAGCATCACATTCATATCATATATAGAAAGATGACTCAAAGTCTTTCTCACTCGTACGTGTGAGATAATCACAAAGTCCATCACATGAAGATGCTTTCTTATCGTGTTGTGGCCAAACATAAGGCCACAAAGCTTCTAAGTTATACATAACAGAACAATACATCAAGTACACGTTCCAGCTCAATAAATATATTGGCCAAGCCCTCTCTTGCTAAGTGTGTTCAGGTCCCCCTTATGGAGCCTGTATAAAAGGAAATGCTTCATTTCCAGAGCCTTCTATTACATGTCTCTCAGAGTTTTCATTATACAAGCCCTCCCTCCAGTTCCCCTCATAGAGCCTCTATAATGACAGAGATGCTGCACTGCCAAAGCCTTCTTTTACATATCTTTCAGAGTCCCCAGTAAAGGTGCCCACCCATTAGGTTCCTGTTGGAGAGCTCCCAAAGATAGAGACACTCCATCTCCAGATCTTTCTTTTACCTGTCTCTTAAAGTCCCAAGTAAAGGAGCCCCCCCTCCATGTTCCCCTGATGGGGCCCCTATGGAGAGATATGCTTGTTTCCAGAGCCTTCTTGTACATATCTTTCAGAGACCCTGGCAGAGGAGCTGTCCAAATAGTTACCCATCTCTCAAAGTCTCCAGGTTCCACCAGTGGAACCACCTATGGAGAGAAATATCCCTTTCCCGAGCATTCTTTTACATATCCTTTCACTCAGGGAAATGAAGACCCTAGTTTTAGGTCCACAGATCCCAACCTCAGTCCCCTGTTCTGTCCCAGAGCCGTCTGTAGACCAGACAGACCCTTGGACATTCATAGGAGCTTTTGGGCCATGAATTCAGTCTTCCCTGGAAAGAGAAATAGCCATATAAAACAGCTCATTTATGACAATGCTGTTGACTACTCCAGTGCCATGCAACGTTCACAATGCCTTCCACCTTGGCTTGGGAAGACCAGAACCCCATTGGCCAGCAAATGTCATGGTAACCCTGTACAGGGTATCCCCTCCACACCTGTTAACACCTCCAGCATAGCCCAAGGTACGGCAAGGGGTTGGATTTATGGGGCGCACTGTATGTATGGCCCAATTTTAGAAGACTCCTTTTATGTTGCTGTTTTTTTAATATAATCAATAGATGAAGCAGGTTTGTCATCTCATAACACCTTCAGAAGTGAAATGAAAATACATAAGACACACAAAAAATTGAAACTTGAAATTACAAGATGTGGGCCTGGCACACAAAGTGTATGAAGGAAATTCCACACATATTTCTGTGAAAGTGATTTCTGTAATTAGGTTCCAAGTAGCCCAGCACTGTCACGCCCACCACGAACCCTCACAGTGGCGACCAGCAGCGGCTGTAGTTCAATGGTAACAACGTTGGATCCAAATATGACATCACCTTTCAGGTACCTGTATGTTCTATTTGTCAAAATTATACTGAAATCAGTGTTCCATGGTGTATGCAATCACCTTTTCTTCTACACCTCCTGGTTCCAAGCTCCAACCTGCAAGTATACCCGTCAATGAGAAGTTCAGACTTTTTCTTCAAATTAGTATGAAACTGACTGCCATATACTGATACAGAGAACATGAACTTTTTATTACAAGAATATAATGACTCCAGTAAATTTGTGTACTACCATTTGCACCAAATATTTGAACTTATTTTTTAGAACACTTTGATATCTTTCTCCAGCATTTGTCTTATAAAAATATTTATCAATTTATATATTTCTCATGTAAAGTGAAAAATAATATCTTGAATATTAGCACAGATCTGATTATGTGGATCTCTTAGACATATTTGTATACTATTTATGTGAAGTCCTATTTGAAATCTGTATGTTTATTAGAAGGAAGGAGCACATTAAAGCATAAAATTTCTTCTCTTCTTTGCATATCCTAGACTACAGCGTTCGCTTCGGAAACAGTTGTGTCTGTGCTTGGATCCTCCTAATGCTCGAGGTAATGACTGGAGAATGCTGGCACAGAGCCTGAGTGTAGATAGGTAAGTCCATGTCATCACAACTGTAGGAGGATTCCACATGCAACACGAAAGTGTGTCCCGCATAATTATAACTCTTAGACGAAATTTTATAATGAAAACTCCCCATAACTTGTTTTTAATGCATTTGTGCATGCCTTTTCCTAGGCTGTAACCATTTTCATTTCACCAATAGTAATATTCACTCAACCACATTTTTGGTTTCTTGTTTCATTGATTGTTTTTAAATTGCATAGTTTGAAATTTACCAAAATATAAGATAAAAATATTTTCTGAATTGTCTGAAAAGGGGCAGGTGGCACCTTATGATTGTGCATGAATTTACACATGTTCAGTATACACATTTTCCTGGAAAATAAAGATTGTGAAGGAAGTCATCTTATATGAACCTTCATCTTATATGTGGGGTAAATACAACACTCAGTGTTTTATTACAGAATTAAGATATTTTTATTTAATTGTTATTATTTGCATATTGCACTCACTGACTGAACAGAATGTACATAAAAATTCCTGATCTGCTTTTGATTTGTATGTGCATCACTTTGTATTTCCACTTGTTCTGTAACTGGGAACTAATAATCCTTACCAGGTACATCAACTATTTTGCAACGAAAGCCAGTCCAACGGAGCATATTTTGGATCTGTGGGAAGCAAGGCACAGAGATGCAACAGCTGTGACAGATCTCCTCAACATCTTGAGGGTTATGGGGCGTTCTGATGCTGCATCGCTACTAGAGAAGGAGATGGGCCCCTGGATATAACAAGTAGTCACACAGATCAGTGGACCAATGTGTACATATGCATTTAAATAAACAGAAAGTTTCATGTACAGTATTTCAAGTGTACTGAAGCTCTCACGATGTAAATTTAGACTTCAGTGACTTCAGGAACGTATGTATTGTAGTGTCACAAAGAGGACCAAATGATACTTGTGGCTACCAGATAAAAGTGGTGTTGATATTTGTACTGCAGGAATATAACTTTAGTTGCATGTTTGCCTGTGATTATAGGAGGTTACAGGTTGCTGAAATAAGTGTTTTAGGTTCAGACTATAATGATTTTTAGGACTACTTAAAAACACTTTTCAGTGCTCATGGAGATGCAGATGTGGTGCTAAATCTGTCTTACTGTAGAAAACTAAATACTTGCCTTACATAGGTAGTACTGGCAAATACACTGTACTGAAGATTGTAATTTTTATGTAAACTAGTGCAGTTTCCATTACAGACATACGCCTGTGTTTGTAAGAGATACGTTCCTGAGATATTTGTTAATGTCATGGACTCTGATACATGTGTATTTTTATCATTTTAATGAATTATGTATTATTATTTTCTGCATTTACAGCTTTTTCATTTCCACTTACATTGCTGACATAACTTATCCTTTTTTGGGGGGGGGGGGTAGCCACAGATGCACAAAAAACAAAAGAGAAAAGTCATGCTTTGCGTTATGTTTCTGATAAAATCATGAGGCATGGGCTGAGGAGATCCATGGTGTGACATATGTGGGCCAGATACATGGAAGCTGTATGAAGACTGCAATGATGTACCATTTGAAATATTTTGAAGACAATTCGCTGTAATGCATTGCTGGAGATTCATTTGAAGGTAGCTGAAAACATGAATAGCAAATTTACAGGTATAAAGCAATGACTGTGTCACAATTCTGCCATTGGCACAATTCATTTTTTTCCTTTTATGCCAACAGCAATTTACAGTGGTTTGTGTCACTTTGATAAATACTCATACCAAGTGTCCATTCTATATCACTTTCAGGCTCATTTGCAAAATTGCAAAAAGCAACTATTACCTTTGTCATGTTGCCACGGAAATGAAATAAGTATTACACATTCTGAGTGTGTGTGTGTGTGTGTGTGTGTGTGTGCGCGCGCGCACGCGCTTAATTATCCAGGGTGCAATGAGCATGGGCCATATTATACTGTCATCTGTGGCCTGTCTGGCTCTACAATATTTCTCCACATTATCTCGTAAAAAGTGCGACTTTCAGGGAAAAGTTATTGAGCATAAAATGTGTTTTGATCTTCTTGTGCAAATTTTCTGAAACATTTCTCATTCTAAGAAGAATTCAGCAAGATATTATCAAAAACGTACATAGGTTTTCATGTAAAGTACCCATTATTCTTGTCAGATTTGAATGAAACTTGGAGTTTCTCAATAGATTTTCAAAAAATACTCAAATATCAAGTTTCATGAAAATCTGTCCAGTGAGAGCTGAGTTGTTCCCTGTGGACAGACAGACAGACAGACAGACAGACAGACAGACAGACAGACAGACAGACAGACAGGCTGACAGACATGATGAAGCCAATAGTCACTTTACACAATTTTGTGAACGTGCCTAAAAATCAAGGCAGCCATACCCCTTTCCCATCTACTTTCTTGGCATACACAGAGACAACCTCTTTTATGACTTCCTACACATACTTGGAATATAGGTAAATTTTGTTATGTTTTTTTGTTTCGTGGCATGCCATTTCTGTTAAAGTAAATGTGGCTTGGAATACTGACACAGCCGTGTGAAACTTCCTTCCACCAAAATTACAAATACTTAACCTGCGAAGAAATGTTTCTTCTGGAATTTGATACATGCTCTTGCATTGCTCAGTCTTCTTTAAAGGTGGCAATCTCCTTTCATGGTCTCTGTACTATTAAGTTTCAATTGTTTGAAGTCAAGGTCACAAGAGCACCCCACAGATTAGTAAAAAATGTTCCTCATATTTTTGCACGCACATTTCAAAAAGAAGATTAAATCATTCTCTTTTCACCAATCTCCTCTGCCTGTCTGTGTTGTCGTATTACTTCAGTAGTAATTTGTTTACACAACTTCAAATATTTCAGTTTCCAAAACAATTTTGTGCAACAGAGATTTGTATATTGTCCCACGCTAAACATGTTTCCTTTTTTAATAATTCTAAATACATATATAAACATATTTTGTCCAGTTTCACAAAGTTGGAATTGCATATTTTTCAGTTTAGTCAGTGCTGAATGAATTTTGTTTGTCAGGTAAAGTGGATTGATTTGCCAGTTCATAAGTTGTAATTTTGTACTTGCATTTAATTTGTGAGCCAAAATACTAAATTATGCCAACATTTTTAACAGTGTGAATATTTTTCTGGTTTAAGATCTTCAATTCCAAGTACAGTGGTAGTCTAAACTGCACAGGAAGAACTGACGTAGTTAATGCTGTGAATAATGTGTGTCAGTGCTGAGTTTCATTCCAAGTTCCATTCAGGCAAAGTGGCATACATATGTCCTTTTATTTTGTTTTATGAAGAAAGTGGGATACTTTTGCAATACCTTGAACTTCAAAACCAACAGATACATTAAGTTCACAACATTTCACATTTTTAACTTTCTCACTATCCTCAATCTGGATGCTTTCTAGAGCTTCTTAATGTGTAACAAAGATTGCTTATCTGTCCTATTTACATTCATTTTTTTGACCTCATGACTGGAATGTGATGAAATATGATATGAAAGGACATTACTAAAATCTGTTGGCAAGTTTGGTCTATAATTGCCAACAAGGACTATCACTTTACAAGTGTTCTTAATTATCTCATGGCCAAATAAAAATATTTTAGCTAAATATTGTGTAAATTCTAATGACACCAGTATTTCATGTAGTGTGCATTTATTAAGCATAATCTGGAGAAAATTAAACATTATTAGCCACATTTGGGTGCTTTACAAATGCTTGCTTCAAATCGTTTTTCTTGTTTCCTTCCTTGTGGGGTATCCACAGATTTGTCACAACCTGACATATGTTACTGAACTGTGTAGCTCTGCATCCAGGATAATTCAAAGCCAGGTGGTGGAAAGTGCTGCATCTCAGAGGCCTCATTCTACTGCACATCATAAATGCATGAAGTCAGTGTATTTCTTACACTAAGAATTGCAGTAGGTTCAGATATTCACTGCCAGCTCCACATTATATTAAGACTAGAATTTATATACACTTCTTTGTTAATTCAGTACTATGTGAACGTCTTATTAAGGAAGATGAGGCTATTTTGCAATGTCATCATGCTTTGTGTTCCTTGTTTGTAACAGTAGCAATTTCTCAAAACAAAGAACATTTACTAAATTCCTTTCTGTATGGCATTTTATGTATTCCAGTTCTTTGCAACAGTACATTAATTTGAAATGTTAATCACTGCCATTCTGATCCTCAAAACCAATACTTTACATTTACTTTTATCTGTATTATATTAGTTTTTGCATGTATATTTATGAACTGTTAGACATGTTTTTGACTAAATGCTGACATTTCTTTTGTGCTCTTAGTAAATAGATGGCATGTGACAACAGGGCGTATGTAATACATTGTGGCAATGTTTCATGTACACATACACAAGATGCATTTTGGACACTGTATTCCATTAAGATGCAAAATTATGCATAGGGAGTAATTACAGTAATTAACTAAAATTATGCATAGGGAGTAATTACAGTAATTAACTTTTTTAGACATGATTTTTTGTTTTTACAAGCAACTGTGACAAATATGGACTTTTTTATGTTCAATATGAGAAGCAAGCAAGTTTTTATATTTTTCTACAATTGATCCATGATCTGAATGTGGCAGTTATATGAACAACTGTAGCAAATGTGTTATTTATGTCAGAAATGATTTTTGATGTGAACTGTGAAAGGAGAGTGCATAGGAAGACAACCTAAAATAAAGACTTTACACATCTAGTGTAAATTGTGGTGTGATGTGTAGTTGTGTATATATTTTCATAAGCAGGACTGGTGTAACAGTACATGAAAACGGTCTTATAAGATTAATAGATATACTATGCAGCTTAAACTGTTATTAGTTTATATAAAACTGTCAAATAACATAAAAAAACTGGGAAGAAATTTGAGTTGCTTTTATGTCACTTGTTAGATCGTTGCACATTTAGAAAATTTTTGTTTCTTTATAATGAATAAATAAGTATTTAGGCACATTTTTGTGTTAATTTTATATGATAATGTAATCAGAAGTCAATTACAGAAGCTGTAGTTATAATAAATGCATAACTATTAATAAAGTATGTTTGTACAGAATTTATACATCAGAACAAAATATTTTGAATGTAAAATATGTAACATTTGTGTAAGAGAATCATCAGAGCCTCGTTACTGTACTAACTGTATGTAATTGCAGCAGAAAACACCTCACAAAATTGAACATAACAATAGCATTGTATATGCAGTGATCATGTAACTGTTGATGTAATAAGTAAGAAATGCCAGAGATATCAGGTTTCCTGCAGTCTCTGGGCCTAAGATCCACAAATTTCAGTGGTCTCATATGACATAGTTACTTTATATTATTACAAGCCTTTCTAATATGATTTCTCAAACATAGGAATTGTAGTTCTATCTAGGAATAATTTGTTAAAAGCTAAACGAAGGAACTAATATGAAAAACTGAGCAGTTCAGGAAATACAGTGATAAGTTTGCTATTTAAATTGTCTTTATATTAGGTTTCAGCATGTTGACCATTGTTATACATACCACGGACTGGAATAAAATTGCAGAGATAGTAATGTTTTTATATTCTTATAATACCTTTAGAGTCCAGCAAGAATTTAAGATTGTGGTCTAGGACATTGTGAAGTTTCCAGTGAAACAGTTATTTGTACTCTTTATCTGCATTACATATATTCTATGAAGTTTTAATAAATGTTGTCATTGATACTACAGCCTCTTCAGGTAACAGTTTTTGTCAGTATGAAACTCAGTTCACTAACAAAATCTTACATAAATAGATATCCTCTACAGAACCAGATAACAAGATGTAACACCCATGAATAATAGAAATGCAGAGCCGCATTTTATCATCTTGTTGGGCTGTTACAAAGGGAAATGGCACAAATTGGAACTGAATTATCTGGGGGTGTGCCTCAATGTGGGAGTGCACTTACAGCAATAAACTGCTTTGGAAACTGCAGTGCGAATATCCCATGTATTCTTCAAGCGAAGCCATTGATTACTGGCAGGAACAGACTGGTAAGTTTCTGCATGAGCCTGGTATACTGCTTTGGTTAAGGAATGCCACCTGAAGTTACAAACCTTACATTTTTTGTGTGTTGTTTAACCTTTTAAAGCTTAGCGGTAACTTTACGTACTACCCGGCTTAACATTCAAAAATTCTACGTGGTGCCCACATTGCGTTTATGTGTTTTGTACGGATCTCAGAACAAACAGCAACTTTTGCCTTATAAAACATTAAGAGACTGGTTTTTATAACCGAGGTGGAGAGTGTTTACTGCGCGGTACGCACTGAGTCCTTACATAAAACAGATTGCGTTCCATCTTTAAAGGGTTAATGATGCTGTCAATTGTGTAAATCGTGTAGCATTGCTAGGATAATACTGAGACAAAGTACAAAGTACTATGAGAAAAAACCTGTCTCAGTGCCATTTTATCCACCTCAAATTCCATGTGGACTGGTCTGGGATTGACAAAGTGACAGATGGCAGCTAACTGCCTGAGCCTTGGCACAGCTTCTTAGAGTGTTAATTATGCTGTGACTGTGTTAAGTGATTATAACATGTGACCTTTCACACTCCCAAGGCTACAGCTGTGTGTGACTGTGTCACAGTGTACATGTTCTCCATGCATGAACAGATTCCGTACTCACCCTACACTCCGTTATTATCTATGTGAAGTGTCCAGGCAGCCATACTACCATTACATCATGACAGGTGAATGGTATTCGTGAACAGCTGTGCAGATAATGGATTGACAAGAGGGTGCCATTACTGCTACAGAACCTGAAAACGCAAACAGTTCCAGTACAAATTACGAACATAAAATAACGCCATGTAATGCCAGAAATAAGAAGAATAATTGATGTTGCTGGTATCACAAATGGTGACTGCATATCAGTATCTGCCCTGTACATCAAATGGGAAGTAAGTTTTAATAATACAGTAATGACACATGTGATTCGAGTGGATTTGAAGGAGGCAGTAATTTTGAAAACTGAGAATTTCATGGAAGAAAAAATTTTAGTTGTGGACTTCTGGGTTACAGTGGTGTAGCTGTGTAGATGTTATGCTGCTACCATGAAGGTGGAGTTAGCAGTTTCCTTCAAAGTGTCAGTTACAATGGAAAAATGTTGCAAAGTTAATGTCCATCCTGCTGGAAATTATGCACAGACATACATGACTACATTGCCTAATTATTGTTTTCTGAAGAATACTGTCTTCTGGGATGTCAAACCTGTACTTTCATAGGATGCAGCCTTCAGTCACTGCTGTAACAACCTCAACTCTATTGTTACTGCCAGCCTTATCACACCAAATGAAGCATGTGGAAGATCACAACATCAGAATTCCTTTTCAGAGCTGCATAATGTGTGGGCCAGTAGAATATATATATTCTTTTCCAAGCCGAAGATAACAAGTTCTGTGAAGAATGCATGAGGTTTCAGTGTAAACAGAGGGAAGGACAATGACCAGAAACGGACATATTTACACAATCTATCTTCATTTACTTGATCAGATGATGCTATCAAAAATGGTTCTGAAAACAAGATACAGGTGGGATTCTTCAAGGACTCCTTGATCTTTGCAGATGCAGTGGTGCATTCCTGCCAAACATCTGGAATCAATAACCCTGCTACTCATGTAACAACACAAAACACCTGAATCCTCAAGGTATAACGTGCAAGAAATGTTGTGATTTAATCAGTGGAAATCCTGCATTCAGATAAAGCTGGGGATCAAAGTGAGGACATTCTAACAGCTCTGCCTACAACTACCAGGTCCAGATATGATAATATTAATAAAAAAGAGACAAATATTTGATGATAATTTCTTTATATGTAGTTAGAAGTGGAACGGCATTACCACAAAACTTTCCAGAACACACACAGCATTAAATACCAGGTTAACTTACATAAGTTCCACCTGTCAGGATCACAACTGCACAAGCTTAGCAACTGGATGCCATCTGCAGCTAACTTCAAACATTACTCCTGTTCAGTAACACAAAACATATTGCATAAAACTTCTTGGGCTATTTTAGCATGCAGTACTCAGTATACTATTTCTGGAGGATCTTTGAGCTCTGTAGCATTATTTGGGACCACACTTCTTGCAACAGCATTGCTTGCAGGTTCAGCTCTCATGCCTAGCGCTTCTAATAAAGGAAGTTTGGATTCATTATCAGTAACAAGACTTTATGTTGACTCTTTCTGGCCACCCCAGTGTGTTCCACCCACAGTCAAGTGCAGTCAAGTGTGTGCAGCTTGCAGTCATTCACTGGATGGCAGCATGTCACTGATTACAACAAACAAAACATGTAGTTTCAACATCTGTCACTAAATTTTCACTGGTTTCTTTCCTTTACATGCTATGATTTTATGAATATTCCGTACCCACATGCTCATGTGACAAGCAAAATGTTATAGCATGTGAGAGTCATACAGGAAACAGTTAACAGCTCTAAAACTTGCAGGCATAAGACAGTGACTACAAAAGGAAAAGGTAACATTCACCCTAGAACAGGCCATGAAGGCACAGAAGGGGGATTAGAGGTACAGCTGCACTCTATCTTTAAACCTTGGCACTCTATTTCATTATGATCTGTGTCAATGTTACACTCCCATGTGTGCCTGGGTCTTTCAAAGAAATATTTTACCTTAACGTTTTCTGACCAAAATTGTGAACGCATTTCTAATATCTCTCATGCTTGCTACAGACTTCACCAATTTTATCCTCCTTCATTGTTTCACTCTAACAGTATTTTGAAAATGGCACAAATCATGAAGTACCTACAGTATTTTCTAGCCTCCTCTAACTTCCTCCCTCATGGTTCCATATTCTCTCAATTACTTGCTGAAAATAATTTCAAGGAGATGACATATTTTAATGATCTTGAATAAATTAATGTTGTAATTTAAAACTGAAGTGACTCCAGAAATAATTCTGATAGGAATGACAATGTGAAATAATTGTGAGACCATGACCCTGCCACAGCATTTCATTTCATGCATTTTGCATTTCCTGAGTCAAGGAGGTTACAGCTTTGCTTTACTTTGCTTTTTGCACATGTCTGCTCCTGAATTCTGTATACAGCACGTCTATGGACACACACTGCTTCAGTTATTTCCAGTCCATCTGAGTGTTAAGCTGTCCATTCTGCTGCTATATAAACCATACTCTCACTGTGGGCAGTAAGATCAGTTCTCATAATGAAGATGTGTTTTCTCAGGGGCAGGAACTGAATTTTTAACTACTGTGTAGATGAATTTCAGACTTCAAAGGAATAATCCAAATATTCTTACTTAGCAATGTGTGTTGCAGTCTGCACTGGCAAGGAGAAGAATATTATATCTCATAAATAACTCCATACAAAAAATTATTTTCTTTGTGCCTGACAACAATTTTTGTTTTCGATGGTGATTACTTTCTTTGTCATCTGCCAAATTCCCCCAGGTACGGAATGGTCATATGGACAGTAAACTACTTTTGAAGTCTTTGTTGTAGCAAGTGGAGTGACTGGTCGCATGATAAAGCATGTTTGGAGATGATATTTTCAATATATATCTTCCAATTTGGGTTATAAAAAATTTACGGAACAATAAGTTTAACTGTTACTACTACTTCAATTGTTTCATCATAGTAACCTACACATAATTGAATAAATATTTTAGTGTTAGTGGCAAATCACACGGTTTGTCTTCTAAAAAATCAAATATAAGCTTATTTACGTCACACTACATTTTCAATCCACCAAAGGCATCATCAATGCAACTCTGAAAGTGGTCTCTTTGGAATGATATATGACACTTGTTATCAGCAGCAAAAAAATCATCAGAACAATGGCAGGCACTAAAAGGGGTGTCCTTATGGAGAAATACATTTAGAAGTTGAATATTCTTCCAGTTTCCAGTAAATCTTTATTATCAGTATTACAATTTGTTGTAGACATTGCAAATCTTTGGACCAGTTCAGACGCAACACAGAACCAAGACAATGATTCTGCCTTTATGTACCAAACACTCATTAAATATAAAAGTTTACTATACAGGAATAAAATTATTCAACCATTTTCCAGCTACCAAAATAGATTTAAATTACAATATAAAACTGTTTAAGACAGGATTAAATGAGTATAATTTCAAATTTAAAGTTGTCCAAACTATGTACATGTAAATTTAATTTGTATTATTATAACCAACATGTACACTGAAAAAAAACTTTCTTCAGTGTTTCAGAGTGTTCTAATACAGTTTCCCCTGAAGATGGTGTAGCCTACACCGTAACATGTCGGGAATTATATGAAACCTGATGTATTGTGTTTTTTAGTGTACGAGTTGTTTATAATAATACAAATTAAAGAGTATAACTTCACGTCTACTTTTTACAAGAATTTGACTGTACTGTATTATAAATTCTGTAAGATCTCGTAGGAATTATTGTGGTGGTTTCTCAAAAACACTGTACACATATATATTATACCTACTTGTATATGTATTTGTAACAAATGTTGTATTGGGTCAAAAATATTCTATGTCGAGGCTTTATGCTATGAAAGGCATAAGAAGGGAGAACTATGCGAACATGGTAGCCACTTTGTTAATTCTTGTTCACCATTCTTTGTTTTCATTTCTTTTCGAAAAACAATAAACAAGTGACCCAGAAGTAAAAGTACTTTGCCCTATAGCAATTCATTACACACACACACACACACACACACACACACACACTTGAAAAATCCTTCAACTCTGTTTCATCACACAAAATACAGCAACACTTCTTTCCATAATGGGTATCTCAGAAGAGTGGCACTTACTAGGTCCTTAGTATTACTCCAAAATGTACAAATATTATTTGGTATGTTTGTACTATTACAACTACATAAATCACTTCCAGAGATGCCCACAATTCTTAAAGACACACAAATCTTACCCTTTGTGTCTCCTTCGTCCCTTAGCTTGAACATTACATCAACATGCCACTTAACAGCAAGTCACACTTCTGCCCATTCATGCCAGCTCCTCAGTCAATAAGTTGCTAACAAGAGATCTAAAAGTCTTCATTTAAAAGGAAAGTCCCTAGTCTTAAAATTATATTGTCTACCAGGTAACAGATTCCGTAAATAGTAAAATAAATGCAACTAGAACAGGAAGTTCCATGCGCCAAACAGTTTCGTTTTGTAGTCCTTCCCTCTTCTACCTACTCACAGTGTGTGTCGAGGTCATTTATTTTCACTTGATCACACTCGGACACACATCACAGTCGGTAGGACTCCTCTGGACAATGCATCAGCCTGTTGCAGAGACCTCTATCTGACAACACAAACACTCACACGAGACAAACATCCATGCCCCTGGTGGCATTCGAACCCACGATCCCAGCAAGCACTTGGCCACAGACCTACGCCTTAGACTGTGGCGCCAAACAGTGAGAGTCTAAAATGTTTTTTGAAAGCTGTAGTGACAATTATTTGGTTAATAGAACTATTCTTTATACATTGTATTATACTGTATTCATTTTATTTATGTAGATTTAAGGCCAACTTGTTGGCAGTAAGCCATTTACTTATATGAGACAGAAATACATTTGGATTGTAAAGTAATCACAAATATTTTGGCTATAAAATAGCGCATTAATGTCATCAGCAAATATTGTGGGTTCTGATAAGACATTTATCCTTGGAGGGAAGTATGTTGTGTGTACAACAAAAAGTAAGGGATCTTCACTGGATCCTTGGAGAAATGCATGTTTCCGTGTTCCCTATTCTGAGAAAAAAATCTGAGCATCATTAGGTGATTTCATTTCAACTTCTTGATTTCTGTCTGTTAAATATTATTTGAACCAATATGCACCTGTCCCTTGAATGCCATAAAAATGTAACTGAAATAGCATCATTTCATAATTTACATGTCAAAAGCATTGGTAATATCCCAGAAAATTCCTCCAACATGACCTTTTTGGTTAAGAGATTTGTAGGTAGCATTTTTAGTGTATGCTGTATCCCTTTCCTGAAGCCAAATTGTCCTGGGATTAATACGTTACCAATAGGTAAATGGTGGCTTAACCTATTGCGCACATCCTTCTCGAGCATTTTAGAAAGAAACAGTTAATAGTGAAATAGGCCTATAAGAAGCTATACAGGTTTTATCTCCTTTTTGGTACGCTGGTTTTACAGTGGAGATTTTTACACAGTCAGAGAAAACACTTCTGCATTGTGGGTGATTACAGGCAGAAACACAGAAACACACACACATATGAGTGCCCATGCGTGAGATCATACTGACTCACATATAGACAAACAAATGCAAAGAATAATACACAAATAAATTTGAAACATACATACAGACACAAGAGGTTCATGCAGAGACCCAAGCAGACTCACTCACTCACTCACTCACTCACACACACTCACTCACTCACTCACTCACTCACACACACTCACTCACTCACTCACTCACTCACACACACACACATATTTGGGCACACAATGACAAGCATCCAGACATGCAGATGGACCATAAATGCTCTTGGAATCTGCATAGACACAAGCAGATGAACAGACATACACAATCAAATGTGCAGGTATGCAACTACATGCATAGAAACACAAAGAATGTGGGCATAAACAGAGACACAAAGAAAATATGTGTAATATGCATAGAGAAACACATAGGCATACATGCAATCACACAAACATATCCCTGGCACACATAATGACCAAAAAGCACCCACGATATACTAAAACAGATATAAACACACACACACACACACACACACACACACACACACGCAGACATATATTCACACCTGCAATGACATAGACACAGAGGTACACAAAGTGCGGACACACATACACACACCAAACACATGCATACATATATAATATGGAGCAAATCACTGATACATATGCGCACACAAAAAGACACAGGTTTTGCAATTATTCATTTTTTTATGGTGTAAAGCTTATACATATATAAATAATGAATCAAACATCATCTTAGCCCATTGGACAATATGATGAGCCTTCATTTAATTTTTACATTTACTGGCAACATATTTTGCTATATAACAAACCATCTTCTGTGAAATAATAAACACACAACACAGGGGATGGCTGTTGTGTGCGTGTGCGTGTGCGTGTGTGTGTGTGTGCGTGCGCGGTGTGCATGTATGGAGATACTTCACAGTACGCCTGTGTTTACTCAATTAGTGTTATGGTGATGTGTACTGGCTTTTATACAATCAATATTGCTGGCAGATATGGAGCCGTTTATTCAATTAGCAGATGCAGTTATATAGGTGTTTATACACCTAGTATTACTGGCAGCTGTGGATGCACTGATGTAGACAGCATGCCTACCTTTATATTATGAATATTTTTCATTTTCTACTCCCAGTTCTCTACATTCCTAATCCTACATAAACGCAGATTTATTGGAGTTGATTCAAGTACAGTTGCAGTTTATTAGAATGAAATTCATAAATAAATGAGAATGATTTGCATGATTTTAGTGTGAAGAGACTGAAGTTACACAAAGTTTGGCAGGGAGTATGAATACTTTATTCTTACATTTCAGTTAGCAGACATACATGAAGCGAAAGGCCCCAGTGACATAACGATTTTCAAAATGGACACCAAGAATACTGTAACGATATTTTATCCAGTTGATATTTACTGATATCTGAGGATAACACAATACACAACAGAAACATAACAGAGTGCCCTTTTTCGTAAAGTGACACTGAAAGCAAGTGGAAATCAAGTGCATTAATTTATCAAAATACTGCACGAGAATAACCTCAGCATATTTTGAAGCCGTAACTACAGCACTTGACAGCATCACTTAAAGGTATTGTGGGAAGGACAAATACACGACAAAGCACTCTGACAGATTAGTTCCAGTGTTTTAGTGGTCCATATGCGGAGAAAAATAGGGATGCAAAAACTTTACTCCCTTTTTGGAACTACAATCGTGACGTCACTGAATGAACAAGAAGTTCCGAACAGGTCTTGTAGGCCTAAGTCCTACTTCGCTATTGCGCCGATTTATAGCCCCACGTATCTGCTAAGAGTTTTTTTTTGTTCACCTTATTCCCGGTATTTCAGATTTTGAACGTGTTAAATTCGTCGGATAGACTACGTAACGAGGAGCTTTATGATCTGTACGGTTCGCCAAATATTATTCGGGCGATAAAATCAAGAAAAATAAGATGGGCAGGACATGTAGAACGTGTGGCAGAAAGGATAGGTGTACGCAGAGTTTTGGTGGGGAAATCTGAGGGAAAGAGTCCACTTAGAACACCTAAGTGTAGATGGAAGATAATACTAAAATGGATCTTTAAGATGTGGGATGGGGAAGCATGGACTGGATTGATCTGGTTCAGAATACGGACAGGTTGTGGGCGGTTGTGAATGCGGCAATGAACCTTCGGGTGCCATAAAATGCGGGGAATTTATTGATAGCTGAGGAACTGTCAGCTTCTCAGGAAGGACTCTGCTCCATGTAGGTAGTTAGTCAGATAATTTACTACCCGGTTTCATAAACAGTTATTGCATGATAAGTGAAATAAAAGAGAGGAGAAACTGCGCCATGATTCACTGTTTGGAACAACACACATATTCGACTGAACTGAACTGAACAGAGAGTTTGTTGAGCAGCTGACAGTGACAGTTTGTCAAGAACTTCCCCACATTTTATGGAACCCGACAGTTAGTCGCTGTGTTCACAACTTCAAGATTCATTTTAATATTATACTGTTATTCCAGCGGTTTATTCTCTTCCGGATTTTCGACAAGAGTTTTTTTTACGAATTTCCCATGGCTACATGTCCCACACATTTCATCCTGCTTTATTTTACCCCTCTAATAATATTCCGTGAAGGACACAATTTATGAGCTCCTCTCTCTCTCTGTGTACGTGCGTGCGTGCGCGCGCGTGTGTGTATATATATATAATAACTCTCTCCAGCCTCCCGTCGTCATCCGGCAAAGATTCGAACTCAGCATCTCCCGGACACAAGTCAGAAGCGTTACCGCTAAAGTTAGATCGTTAAGTGAAGATGTTTTATTCTTAGAACCCTGAACTAATCTTTTTACACTTCATGAAAAACGATTTCAGATTTAGAGGTGTACATCTGCAGACACCAACCTTAACTTCCCCTGAGTGTGTAGACCTGCTTCAGAAGGAAGGCCACATAAGCGGCTGCGAAGCAAGAACTTGTGTGCTCTGAATCTGCAGATCTAATCAAACCAACCAACTAAACGCACTTGAGACTTTGTTTTCACTGCGCGAATAATCTCGTCTTTTCCACCACACTTAGTCTTACTTCTAAGCTACGCTGATAAACTTGCATTTGGGGTTAGTGGGTAGAGAGGAGGCAAAACTTACGGAATTCCATGGAATCCCTTCTTTTTTGGAACTCCACAAACATCTCCACATAAACCCTTTAAATTCGGTACCAACGAAGTGATACGTGACGTGGGTTCACATGCGACTCGAATTTAAGATCCTGACTACAAGTTGTCAATGTGTCTGGCGCTTGCACCACGAAGGATCTGAGTTCACGGTTTGTATCACAGTGCTGGTTTGTCGGTAAGTAAACAAGCGAACAAGTAAATAAGTATCTAAGTGAATAAGTAAATAAGTAAGCAAATAAGTAAAAATCACATAAGTAAAGAAGTAATTACGTAAATAGTTATGTAAATAAGAAAAAATAAATAAGTAAATAAATCCATATAGAAACAAAGAAATATATGTCAACAAAGAAATACATTAATTAATTAATTAATAACCAAATAAACGAATTAATTAATTAATTAACAAATAAATAAGTAAATAAATATGTAAGTAACAAATGAAGAAGCCATAAATAATTAGATAAACACAAAAATAACTAGATGAATCAGTGAGTAAATAAATAAATAAATAAAATTTTAAAGAAATAATTATTTAAAAATAAATAACGGAAGTACAGAAATATGAAAATAAATATGTACGTAAATAAATATATAAGTAAACAACTAAAGAAGTACATACAAAAATAATATGTAAATATAGAATAAAGTAAAAGTAAACAATTAAATAAATAGTTAACAAATAAGTAGTGAATAAATAAATAAGTATATAAACAAGTATATTAAAAATAAACGAGTAAATAAATTAATAATTAAATAATTATATGTATAAATAAATAGGTATATAAGTACGTAAATAAATGGATAAAGGATCAACTAAATGAATAAATTAATAAATTACACACAAATTATAATAAATTATAATTTATAATTATATATACTTATAAATTATATATAAATACGTAAATAGCGAATAAATAAATATATAAATAAATAAACAGAAAAATAAATGAATAACTGGATGAATAAATGAATGAATAAATTAATAAATTATTACGTGAATAAATAAAGAATAAATAAATTTATAAATGAATGAATATAGAAATATACATATAAATAAGCAAATAAATAACTGGTAAATAAATATGTTAAATAAATAACCCAATCTCTCATCTTCTAACCTGACTTGACCTGACCTAATCTCACCTAACCTAACCTCACCTAAACTAACCTAACCTAATCTCACCTAACCTAACCACAACTAGCCTAAACAAACCCAACCAAACCCAACCCAACCCAACCCAACCTGACCTAACGTAACATAACAACTCTCCTTTACGAGCAACTTATTACTGATGTACCTGATACCGATGAATCCACAAAATTGGAGGAAACTTAAGTAGGTTTATTTCAGATAATATTTTGAATCTTTCACTGTAAACCTTGCCCTAGGATTCCGAAGCACTCTGTTTATACACGTTTAGCACGTAAAGTCGTTTACTAAATTTAAAAACAACGTAGTCGGAGTCGTAAATGCAGAGAAAACGAGAGGCTGTTCGCTGTATAATACTAGCTATAATAAATTTTCACTTTGTTTTTACCGTGCATTCTTTTGTATCACAAGTAAAATCATCAACAAAATGCACTGTATTTTTTACACTTATTCTGTCTTACCCCGACGTGTTTCGGCGTAGCATGACGCCATCTTCAGAGGGATCGTGCAGATTTAAGACACTATTCACTCGGGCGATGTTTACATAAAATATTAAAAGAAGTGGTTGCTAAAAACATAACATATACACATAATCAGTACTTTTTCAGTTTGTTAAAACTTGATAAGAGCTGGTAAAATGGTAGTACACAACGTCATGAT
>BLKM01007732.1:1158454-1335364 GCA_013340265.1 Coptotermes formosanus | reverse complement strand
TCAACTATAAAGTGCAACCTTAGTGTAAGGATAACAAAACGTTCTCCCTGAAGATGACCCAGCAGGGTCGAAACATGTAGCAGTGTGTTACTATTGATGATAAAACTCTCTTTGTGCATTTGTTGGTGATTAGTGTTTTTGTATAATATAGTGCACGGACATGGAACACATTAAATTTACAATTTCATTCTTGTGTGATGTGCACTTAATTACAAATGCTCAGCCATCCCTTCCCATCAGCTGAATTTCTCCGTCTTCTCTCCTTCTCTTTAGGTTGCGCCATGGCCCAGGTGACTAATCTCCAGCCTCTCGCAGCAGAGCCCCGGATTCAATCCCAGGCCAGGTCATGTGGGATTCATGGTAAACAAAGTGGCACCAGGACTGATTTTCCTCTATTACTTCAGTTTTCTCCTGTCAGTATCATTCCACCGTACTTCCTTCATCTTTCACCGACGCTATATAAATTTAGCAACGTACAACGCTCTTAAACAAACCACCTATTATTATTATTATTATTATTATTCGTTATTACCTCTATGCAGAGTGTTTACAATTATATACCTGAAACAACCCCTGTCTCTAGGGCAGGGGTCTTCAACATTTACTCGCTCAACGGTCACATTTTAATGGCAGAAAGATTCGCGGGCCACATTCACGTTTTACAAAGTACAGTCTGCATATTATTGCAGGACATGCCCACTAATATTTCCCTACATAAACATACATAGGATAGTCTTGTTATTTTACTTATTTATTTATGGTTTATGGTTTATTTTTATTATTATTTACCCTGCAAACATTCCCTACTATAGTCTTTCAGTAGGTACGGCGACATCAACCCTTTAAAGCCTAGCGGTAACTTTACATGCCACCAGGTTCAATATTAAATAATTCACCATAGTGCTCAAATCGCGTTTATGTATTTTGTACATATGTCGGAACAAAGAGCAACTTTTGCCGTAAACATCAGCAATTCATTCGTTTTTTATAACCGAGGTTGAAAGTGTTTACTGCGCTGTACGCACAGAGTCCTTATATAAAGCAGATTACGTTTCGTCTTTAAAGGGTTAACCGAGATTTCATATACAAAAAACAAAAAAATACGTTTAAAATTTTAGTACAAATGTTAAAATATTTCAGAATGATTTTTTTTTACATTTATTTATTTGAATTAAACTTTTTACACTGAAAATTTAAAATTTGTGCGAAGGCCGCGCAGAAATAATCTGAGGGCCGCATGCGGTCAGCGGGCCGCGGGCTGAAGTCCCCTACTCTAGGGCATAAATGTAGTGTTTCAACTATTTTGTAGATACAACTCAAGCCACATGTACTGTTATATCCCACGTCGAAAATTTTGCACTTTTACACCAGTAATTCCCGAAGTATGTGTGCAACGCCCCCGTGGCCACTTCACTACTACTACTACTACTACTACTACTACTATTACTACTACTACTATTTTACTGTAGTCCAGACGGCAAAGTTGCCTCCAAATAAACAAGCATTCCGTTTACCCTTCCCGCCACTCCATCCTATTTACTCCATTTAAGATACAGCACTATAATATATTTCAAGCACAAATAGAATTTTGTTTCACTGCCTTCACAGAAGTCACAATGTTTATCATCTCTATATTTTTTAGAATATGTATTTCCTTTTCGTCTTCTTTCACCACTCTTCCTCTTTCTTACATTTTCTCGATCAAAGGATCACGGTCCGCTTCTTCAAAGAAGCACCTTGAAGCCCAATAAGCTGAAGAAAGTAGCTGCTGGAAACCCTCTACTCTGCCTTTGAATGATAGGGAGATGAGAAAATTGAATGATGATGCCACATCCGGTCGACTGCCCGTCTCAACACCTTACTTTGGCGCGGAAACCTATTCTGTACTTCAGAGAAACCCAATCAAGCTTTCAGAACCGATCACCGGCAATTTGATAACGGCAAAAGGCAAGAAGAGTAAGGGAAGCATACAGAAATAAAGATATCGCACCGTAATGGTTAAAAAGAAGTAAATTCCACTAAGAATGTGAAATAAAGCATTACAGATAGAAGATACTACTTTATAAACTACCAGAAAATTTCTTTAATATCGAAGAATAACTGTAAATGTAGTTAATTTTCGCCAGTTGGCATTTAAACAGTGATGTAACATTTTTCTCCATCTTCAAAAATGCAGTGACGAAACTGCTGTAGTAGAATTGTAAAAATCAACGAAAGAATCGCCAGTCGCAAGCAGTTTCTGTAAGAGACTGAGGGTGTTCGAGGACAAGGCGATGAGTAGAATGTTAGGCTGAACATGTAGAAAGTGACTGAAAACTGAAGAAGTTAGCTGCATAATGAGCCTGGTAATTTGTAGTCTAACCCATTGTTATTAGGATGACTGAACCAAGGACAGCGAGAGCCAGAAGCATATGAAGGAGAGGGGCGAAGTGCACAACACGTTAATCTCGGAGACCTGTAGAGAAGAGGGTTGCCTTTAGGCATAGACGGATGGATAATATTAAACTGAATCTTTAAGAAATACATGGGAGAGCGTGCACAGAAGTAATGTGTTGTATGGTACGCACCAATGGTGAATTGTAAACACGCTACTAAAGTTACTGGGTTTCATCTCCATGCATTAAATAATATACAACAATGAAAACACCAATAAATGCACATTAAGTTTTAATGCTCTCTATTTTGTGCTGACACACACACACACACACACACACACACACACACACACACACACACAACAAGCAGGGTACGTATAGATCTGCGGAACGACTGTCGTCTAATTGTAGCTCTCCTCACATGGGTTCACTTTACACTTTCTCATATTTTTGTCTGTGTTTTCATGTTACTTGCAATATGGACAACTACGATAACCAGCCCCAATAGCATACCACAACCGTTTTACCGCTGTGACATCGGTAATTTAGTGTACTATCAGAAAGTCTCCCTGAAGATGGCCCACAACGGCCGAAACATGTAGAAGCGAATGAGCAGAAAATAGAGAGCATTAAAACCTAGTTTGCATTTGTTCGTGTTTTCATTGTTGTACGCTACTAAACCTTCGAGTGCCATAAGACAAGCGGAGGTTTTTTTGAATAACTAAGCGACTATCAGCTTGTCACGAAGGACTGTACTCTATGACGCTAATTCGGATTACTTGATCTGTTGACAGAGGTAACAAAAATTTTGATAAGTAAAGAACGTCCGTAGATAGATTAACGTATTATTTGGCGTCCTGTAGCCGTTGGCCCACGGGTCTGGCTGTCCCGGTGATATAAGGCCTGCATAACGCAGAGGGACTGACGTATTGTTTCAAAACTGTGCACATTGAATATTTCTATTCGGGAAGGGTGAGAGCGTGGTTTGTCTAAATGACTGATAAACACCGTCCCTCTGCCGTACCAGAGCTTGCTATGCGAGCCAAGTGGGATGCTCCCATCCTCAGCAACTTGGAGCACTGCAAACAGATCACGTCACTGTGAGATTTGAGGTTCTTACAGCGGCGTTGCTGAAGATTTACGATGCGTCACTGGCTAAAGATTTCCTGATATTTCGAAAAACCGTAGTGTTTTAATCTTCAAGGTCAAGTAGTCCAAAAAGAGTGGACTGTCCCTTCCCATTTTTCGACTGTCTGACGCTGAAGATGAAGGCAATACGATTCTTGGAAATGTCGGAAATTATCTACCTAACGACACAGCGCGACACCCAACAAGACTTGGACCTTCAACTTACTTAACCCTTTAAAGACGAAGCGTATCTGTTTTATATAAGGACTCAGTGCGTACCGCGCTGTAAACACTCCACTTCGGTTATAAAAACCAATCTCTTAATGTTTTATAAGGCAAAAGTTGCTGTTTGTTCTGAGACCCGTACAAAACACATAAACGCAATGTGGGCACCACGTAGAATTTTTTAATGTTAAACCTGGTCGTATGTAAAGTTACCGCTAGGATTTGAAAGGATAAGATTAAAATGTAACAGTTCTTGGCGCTAAAGACATTTTTACTGGTTTACATAAGCCCATGCGCATAAAAAGCAATACATTTCTTTTAAGTTCCTAAATCTGCACATAAATTTTTTTTACTTTAACCTTTCACTCGCGATCCTATTCAATTTTGTCATTTCATGTTGATTGTCTCATTTATCGTCATGAAAATCAGCGCTTTTTTACTTTATGTTGCCCTTATATCATTCTTCTATTTTTACTCTCTAATTTTGTTCCTGCTTTTGTCTTTTTATCTTCCTCATCTCCTCTTCCCTTACTTCGAACTTCCGGACAAACTTCATATTGGAACTTTTATATTTTTCCAGTTACTGTCGCCAATAAAATATTGCTGATCATCATCATCATCATTATCATGTCGTTTCTGAAATTAGTGATCATTTCACAACTTAACCAGAATTTTCTATGTGCCCCAATGGAAACCCCTTTTCAGTTCTCCATCCATCCATCCATCCATCCAGCTGACCATCCACCTCTCCGTTCATTCAACGATCCGCTCATTCAGTCACACAGTCTTCCATCCATCCTTCCGTTTATTCATCAACCAACCTCTCGGTCCGTCCATCCATCCGCCCACTCATTCATTAATCTCAACACCCACCCATCTGTTAATCTGCCCACCCGTCCGCCTGCATATTCATCCATCCAATTTCGTTCATACTTTCAGACACTAGCTACAATATCCACACACAAACTGTTAACATCCTCCGACTGTAATGTGAACACACAGACAATAAAATGGGACAGAACGGTTCCCTCTCAGTCCTTTCCCGCCAACTCGCGAACATGTTCCACATTCTACCAGAGTACTCGTTCGTGCAGGATTCTACTTTTAACATACCATCGACTGTGGATTTTGCGGTTTCGTGCCCAATGGTGCGGAATATCTCCTGTGACATAAACAGCGGGGTAGGGACGTAAGCGACACCCGACGCCAAGCGTCCAACTCCTGATGCAGAGCCTAGAATTATGAAGCCTGTCACAGCGTCTATCTGGCGAGCTGAATAACTTATCAATTTCATTCTGACATTCAATACTTTTTGTTATAGTTTTCTTTTTTCGTCTGTTTGTTTGCACATGGCAAAAAGTTGGGGTCCTTTCGCTATCTTTATTCCTCGAGCCTGCAGAAGGACGTGGCTCGGTGTGGTGCCACGCTGTTCAATCCACGCGACACCCGTACACACAGACCAGGTATTGTTTCTGTTCGTGTAACCCTTTAAGGACGGAACGTATCTGTTTTATATAAGGACTCAGTGCGTACCGCGCTGTAAACACTCTCCACTTCGGTTATAAAAACCAGTCTCTTAATGTTTTATAAGGCAAAAGTTGCTGTTTGTTCTGAGATCCGTACAAAACACATAAACGCAATGTGGGCACCACGTAGAATTTTTTAATGTTAAACCTGGTCGTATGTAAAGTTACCGCTAGGCTTTAAAAGGTTAAAGACCAAAGTAATCTGCTTTATATAAAGACTGTGCGTACCGCGCAGTAAACACTTTCAACCTCAGTTATAAAAAAAACGAATGAGTTGCTGATGTTTACAGCAAAAGTTGCTGTTTGTTCCGAGATATGTACAAAATACATAAACGGGATTTGAGCACTGTGGAGAATTATTGAATGTTAAACCTGGTGGTATGTAAAGTTACCGCTAGGCTTTAAAAGGTTAAGCAATCATATTCATTACTTCGTAATTCTTTCTGTAATGCAGTCTTGCCTCCTTACGTGCGCTCTATCCACCATGCCGTCTATACTCATTATTCTCTGTGTTTTCTTACTCTCTCGGTTTCATACCTCACGCCCACCATGTATTTCTCTTAGTATATCTGTTATTTATTGCTGTCTGTTTTTTTCTCCCATGGTGCAACAGCTTCCAGTAGGCCAGGGCCTCCTCATTATCGAGGCTTCACGATCATACTCAGACACACCACGCTCGGTAGGACTCCCCTGGAAGAGTGGTCAGCCCGACACATAGAACTCTACCTGACAACACACACAACACTCACAAGAGACAGACATCCATGCCCCCGGCGGGATCCGAACCCACAATCCCAGCAAGCGAACGGCCGTAGATTCCCACCTCAGACCGCGCAGCCACCGGGGTCGGCCAGTTTGTTACTTAACCGTTACATAATATCCAACTCCACGCAGCAGAGGCCCTCTACAGAAGCTATCAGTGGCCCCAGTAGCCAACACATACCCTCTAACACTACTCGCAACCTATCAAGAGGATCAATGTTTCTAGCACCCTTCCATCTACGCTTACATCTAACAAGTAAACACGTTCCTTCAGATTTGCCACGCATTCCTCATATTTCTCAAAGTTTCTACTTGTCTTACCAATCGTATATTACGGCGCTGTGGGTAGCTCACATCAGAAAGTGTTGTTAAACAGTAGGATGGTTAGGAAAAATTAATTGAAATGATGTGGAAAGAAGCAGTCGTGACCAAATTTGGTGCAGCATTCTACTCAGGATAGGCGTCTCCCAGCCAAGATGTTAATCCATAATCTCCCATATACGAAGCAAGACTGCTAACCCTTTCAGCAGCTCATTCTCCCTGATTGAATCATCCTAATAGTACGTCATGAACGGTGCCAATTATGCAGCTCCTCCTTATGCAGTTGTCATGTCCTCCTAAGCCTACCCAAACCTTCTCCACTGCATCCTATTTTTCAAACGGACCTCCACTTAACCTTTTAAAGCCTAGCGGTAACTTTACATACAATCAGGTTTAACATTAAAAAATTGTACGTGGTGCCCACATTGCGTTTATGTGTTTTGTACGGATCTCAGAACAAACAGCAACTTTTGCCTTATAAAACATTAAGAGATTGGTTTTTATAACCGAAGTGGAGAGTGTTTACAGCGCGGTACGCACTGAGTCCTTCTATAAAACAGATACGCTTCGTCTTTAAATGGTTAATATGAAAAATATAAGTTCCTAAAGTTCTCATTTCTGCAGCTTCTCTTTATTAGCCTTCAGTTCACAGCACTACATTTTTATCCAACCATCTTTACGGAAATCTGCAGATTAATATAACCTTAAAAGAACGAGCGATAAATCTATATAGCTTAAAGGTATAACGAAATTACAAAAAAAAAGTATATACATCATGACACAATACGCGAATACTGTGAAGCTCAGAAACTAAATACGATTATAGTAGTCCAATTATACATTAATTTCACACTTAAAAAGATAACAGTCGCTCAGCAGTAAAAAGAGATGGCTCTGCTAAGAACATCATTGGATTTGGATTCATTACGCATGGCGAAACACACCGTTCCGCGCTGTGTTCATATGTAAGATTCTGTACTGTAATAAAAAACCAACATGGAAACAGTTGCTGTTTTTTGTATAAAACATAACAGGCTTCTTCTATTTTCCTCACAAATCCGCTTTGTGTCAAGTAGACTTAGCATGACGGTCCAGTGCCTCGCGGAATTATACTCGGGGCGTGTATTTGTGTTGGCTCAAGTAGACAACACCACTTGTCGTCCCTTGCGTGGCCTGATCTGAAGTTCATATAAGCTGCAGCGCGGTATAAAATGTATTTGTGGCTCGGTAGCACTTGTACATATAAACATCAACACTTAATACTTGTAGTGTTACAAAATAACGAAAGTTCTGTAGAACGCGTTAAGAAAACAAGAAATGGAGGCCAGGAACGCACCCAAAATTTTTCGCTGGAGGAGGGGGGGGCTGACCCTGAGGCTATATATAATTTGTGTTTCATTTTAAAAATTGTGTTAAAAAATCCTACCGCAAGTGCAGCATGACACTGTTTGCAACTGCTGTACCAAATATAAATGTAACTACATGCTCCGTGACTCAGTCACAGTGTCCTATCTTTATATTATTTAATTTTATTAATGTAATTTTCAAAATTCTAATGTACTAGCCATCGTCCGATTTCAGTGACTGATTTCAGCTGTAGAGGAAACCACGTAAAACGTTTGATATCATAATGTATGAAAAATCTGATTTTTAAATTTCGGTTTTCGAGGGTTTTGAGGGGGCTACATCCCCGCAGCCCCCTCCCCTTGGGTGCGCCCCTGCTGTAGACTAACTTCAGAGTGTAAAGCCGAATGTAAGGAATACAGAAGGGTTTATGCTTGATTATGTATATTATGCTGTCCTTACGAATTTCTCTGGAAACGTAGTTTTCACGTAACGCAGGTGGAAGCTGTATGTTCTATACTGTGTCACGTGACGGATAAAGATGTAACGTAATTGGCTGTTTTAATGTACACAGAACACAGTTAGAATGAAAGAGGGAGAGCTAAGAAATGAGTGGTGGAAAGAAACAAAGAAGGATACTGGAAAGGAAGAAACTGAGTGAGTATAAAAATACAAAAAATTGATTTCCCATTTAATTCTAACGGGGATTTTGCATCGGAAACTTGAAATCTGGGCTTAAGCGAAAGATGTGTTGAGGATACG
The DNA here is from genome assembly GCA_013340265.1 of Coptotermes formosanus. Lineage (NCBI taxonomy): Eukaryota > Metazoa > Arthropoda > Insecta > Blattodea > Rhinotermitidae > Coptotermes > Coptotermes formosanus. The sequence goes on along the minus strand of BLKM01007732.1, from coordinate 1,326,921 downwards.
GAACTGATATCGACGTAAAATCGACTAAGGTTGGGAGACTGACACGTAGGCACAACAGCACATTGACCTCCGGCGTAGTATTTATATCGCAATGTAGTAAAAAAAAAAAAACGAGAAATTTGTGGAATAGCACGAATGTACTTTACTGTCCCATATATCGGGCAGACGCTTGCCAAACATTCGCCAACACTGATGACAGTGTAAAGACAGTGCCTGCTGCAACACCTGTGCCACACACAACAAGTACGGGACACAGACAGAGGTAAATACGAGTATACGGACAAAGTTCACATTCAAAAAGGATGGGCAGTTAACATAAATTAAAGGCCGTGCCATGGCTCAGGCGGTTAGCCGCCGGTCTCCCACCGCGGAGGCCCGGTTTCGATCCCGTGTCAGTCCATGTGGGATTTGTGGTGGACAAAGTGGCACTGGGACAGGTTTTTCCCCCGAGTACTTCGGTTTTCCCCTGTCAGTTTCATTCCGCCGGTGCTCCATTACTAGGAAAAGGACAAAAAATAATAATCATCATCGTCATCTTCATCACAGGGTTGCACAAGAAGCCTCAAGGCTGCGGTGCGTCCATAGCGTCTGCTGCGGGGCCCTTCACCACTAAAATAACTAACATAAATTAATAAAAATTGTAGTAAATAAAAAAAATAAAGTACACAAGATATTTTAATAGGTAGCCTACGTTCTTCCTAACACACAACACTTTTATATGAAATTAGGGGAAAAATTATATTAGCATTTCTATATTGTTCATCCCGTGTCTTGTGGATAATCAACCCCGAACACTCAGCCTGACACAATGCACTGTATTGTTACCAGATATTTTATATTAAAATATCACGTTGAACACTGCTACATGTTTCGATCCCCATATGGGATCATCTTCACAGAATTACATTCCTTGGTTTTCCCGAATTTATCCCAGCAATCTCACCGCAAATTCTACCCTTGTCTGTTACTAATGTTCTCAGGTGAGGGTCACAGCATCAGATTCTGAACGTAGCCTTTATCTGAATACGGAAACAACAGATGCCTCCATTGTATCACATCCCCGAAGACATAAATTCTCACACTGAGATCCTAAAGTCTCACTCAACTCATTTATAACCTCACCCACGATTCGAACCAATGGTATCGAGTCCACACCACCAGACAGCCACGACTACAATACACTAGGCACCTAACGGTCCTTTCCTCACTCTGAATCTCATTTTCCACTTTCCTACACCTAAGCTGATGTTTTGTTTTCCTCCAGGGGAAGAGATCGTCAGTAATGTAATTATCTTATAATATAAAATTTAATTATAAACGAAATCGGTGTTTAACCTTTTAAAGCCTAGCGGGTACTTTACGTAGCACCTGATTTAATATTCAAAAATTCTACATTGTAGTGACATTGCGTTTATGTGTTTTCTATGAATCTCAGAACAAATAGCAACGTTTCCCTTATACATCATTAAGAGACTGGTTTTTATAACCGAGGTGGAGAGTGTTTACAGCGCGGTTCGAGCTGAGTCCTTATATAAAACAGATACACTTCGTCTTTAAAGGGTTAATATCGCCTGTAACACCAGCACATTCATACAGCAAACAGTAGAGCTGAAATTAAAATTCAAGTGTTGTCACTTATTCATATTTTACACTGCATTAAATGTAACAAGTTTTGTCATTGTAATATTCGACTTCTGTCAACACTTACACAGTAGCTGTCTTCAGGAACATTTAAAAATATAGAAATTTCGAATTTTATGTTTTAAGAGAATTTTTTGATTGAGTCTTGTGTTATTTAATTACTGTCTTTCAGATGCATTAGTTACATAAAGTCCAGTGTTCAGATATCTTCTAATGATGAATTTCAAACTCTTGAATTAGACAGAGTTCATGGCCTCTTTAAGGTATATAACATGACCAGTGTTTAGTAAGGCTGAAGACAACTACACAGCAACTCAGACAGGACATAAATCGCAGGCGGGAGATTCGAACCCGGTACCTTCCATGCAGAAAGCAGGAGTTATAAAATGTCAGCTGTATCGTTCTTTACACGTACGTTCAAAACACTTTCGTAACTACTATCAAGGAATAAAGACTTTCTTAAGAAGCTGATAGTCGCTAAGCTAGCCAATAAATTCCCGGTCATTTATGGAACCAGAAGATCCGTTATCGTGTTAAGAGGCACCCTCTACTGGAACCTACCCTCAGTCGCATGTATCAGTTTCACACCGGCACACCTAACTTCTCAGACTAATTTTGATAAAACAATGTATGTGCTACATTTGTCTGGTGTCCGTCCCAACCGATAAGTTGCGCGTCCGTCTCTCACCCCTCGCTTTTATCATCGCAGTAATGTTTGGTAAAGATAAAAAATTACAAATGTCTTAATCATACTGTTTTCTCACCCTCGCATTATTTCTCCCAATCACCTTGTTCTCGCACATCCTGAATTTTTGTTGTTTCTTAAACCTATAAAGACGAAGCGTATCTGTTTTATATAAGGACTCAGTGCGTACCGGGCTGTAAACACTCTCCACTTCGGTTATAAAAACCCTTTAAAGACGAAGCGTATCTGTTTTATATAAGGACTCAGTGCGTACCGCGCTGTAAACACTCTCCACTTCGGTTATAAAAACCAATCTCTTAATGTTTTATAAGGCAATAGTTGCTGTTTGTTCTGAGATCCGTACAAAACACATAAACGCAATGTGGGCACCACGTAGAATTTTTTAATGTTAAACCTGGTAGTATGTAAAGTTACCGCTAGGCTTTAAAAGGTTAATATGGCAGACGAAGTTCCACACCCATATAAAACCACAGAAAAAATTGTTTTTATTTGATATTTATGTTTTAAACAAGGAAATACAAAAAAAATCTGAACTGAATCAATCGACGTGAGAAATGTACGGTAAAACACAAAATATGCCTTCGTAACCACAACACAAAGACTGCGGCGAAGAGTTTCAGATAAGTGTTATCCTTGGGATTTCTCTACTCTGCTGTATTCAAGGGAATAACAGAGTATTGCAATGCAGAAGCGACGGAGTAAAATCACGTCATTCATTATACCGCGTCTTAAAATAGTATAAAATGACACACAGGGGAGAGGAGAAGCGAATAACAATTCGTGACATTAAACTTCAAGCTGATGTAAAAACAGAATTTTAACCACACCACCCAACAAAAGTACTGTGTAATTCCATTACATAAAATTAAAAGTGTTAAACCTTACGTGGAAATTATATGTAAGAAGTTGCAGTGGGTTATGCGGGATCTGAGGCTTCCTCTGCAGAGAAAACGAGATGTTCGCTCTTCTGTGATGTTACGCAGCTTAAAATACTGTTAGTTAGTTACCGACGTTTCGGGACAACCTATCGTTCCTATTTTCAATGGTTAAGTAGTCCAAGAGCGGTGTTTGACCCTTGAAGATGGGACTGTGGGGAATTTCCTCCCCAGCTGAGTTACTTTTAGTCACTCAAAAACAGCTCTTGTCCGCGGCGTGCTAGAATATCATTTTTCATATCCTCAGTTACTATCGTTAACAGCGGATTCTTGTGTCAGATCATTTTGCTCTAAAAATAGGCCTGTAAATCGAGGATTCCGATCTTGTGAATGCGACATTTCGTCTTTGCGTAAGTGGTCCCCCATGTTCCTTCCAAACGTCGGGAGCCACTTTTGGAGCGACGGAGCGTCAAATACACAAGATCGGAATCTTCGATTACACCGCTGTAAAATATCAAAACTTGCAAGAAATGCAGATTGCTGACAGTCGCTTGTAAAATATATGCACTTCCGGCATTTTACATCAACCCAGATTCAGAGATTTTAAGACTGTGTGAACACAGCTTGTCTATACATGCACATTAGAATACAGTATCTATCAGTCCATTAACAAGATGTAGGTCCTAAATCATAAGCCTGAAAATTTAAGTACTCTATAAGAGGATGGCACGACATTATAGCGACGCTGTCTTTGTTTTTATGACTCTTCTTTTAGCCTAGGAATTTCAGTCAGAAGTCTCTCTTGCCTTCAGCTAGGTGTCAAAGGTCACAGAATTTCAATTACACGCCACAACAGAGCATATCACAAAGCTTACACTTTACATAACAACATACACACAGATGCGGTCCTGCGGGGAATTAATTTCCGCGGATAATACCCCGCCCCCAACACCACCATGGTCACGGACTCGGAAAATGGGGATTAGATTATTATGTGTTACCGCTGTGGGGACCATATCGTTGAATTAGAAGTAAAACGCACTACATCCATTTTCTTAGAGTAATATTTTTTTAAAAAAATTTACGCCTTCTTCATAATGGTTCAACAAGAAATACTGAAGTACACTCATGCCTGTGTACATTAACCCTTTAAAGACGAAACGTATCTGTTTTATATAAGGACTCAGTGCGTACCGCGCTGTAAACACTCTCCACTTCGGTTATAGAAACCAATCTCTTAATGTTTTATAAGGCAAAAGTTGCTGTTTGTTCTGAGATCCGTACAAAACACATAAACGCAATGTGGGCACCACGTAGAATCTTTTAATGTTAAACCTGGTCGTATGTAAAGTTATCGCTAGGCTTTAAAAGGTTAAGCAGTAGCACATGAAGAAGATGTAACGATCAATGCATTCTTAACTCCGGCCTAGATAGGGTGAGAGGCCAGTCTCTCGCTTAGGGTACATTACTCTTGGGAAAGTAAAGTCCCTAGTGGCCACTCGATAGAAGGCTAGGTGCAACCCTAGATTAGGGTTAGAATTTGTGGCGAAGACGGAAATCCCCGATCCCCTATCCCGCAAGCAGTCACTATATTGACCGAGCTACTTCACCTCATAATGACTCGATGGAATTACTACTACACGCTGTATGTGTTTTTGCTCTCATCCCCAGAAATGGATATTTTTTTAACGTGGTCCATCCCGTTGTGTTTCAAGTCAAGAAGAACCGAGACAAAATATAAAGTCCGGGTGACACAACCTTAGAGTTTATTAATAATAATCCTCATCAGTGTTACACTACATGTTTCGGCCTGAAAAGACCATCTTCAGGTGTAATCATACAGAATAGGTTTAGCACATCCTGTTTAATTTAACACTCGCTGAGATCTCACAAGTATGCACGCAATTTTAAGCCCTGTACATTGTTCCGTGTATGATTACACCTGAAGATGGTCTTTTCAGACCGAAACATGTAGTGTAACACTGACGAGGATTATTATTAATAAACTCTAAGGTTGTGTCACCTGGACTTTATATTTTATCTCGGTTCTTCTTGAACGGATATTTTGCGATTAACAATAGTGAGATTCTCTGTATATTTCTCCACAATGTACTGAGCCCTCTCTTTCATCGTTTTTTCGCCGACTTTACGCAATCCAAACCTCCAGTCTCCATCTTGTGAGTGGTAAAGCCAAATGTATGAAAGTACGAGGTATATACAGCACTAAATTCGTGGAAATAAATAGCACAACAAAAAGCTCTAAATGGACATATAAAGAAAGACACTGAGGATCATATGAAATAAAATTTGTGCAGACATGATGATATGTGACTGTTTTCTTCATTTTTTGTAACCTGTTCTGGTACCCTCAGCAGCAAGGGTAACGAGGTTATAGAGACGAGGGTAGCTGACACACGCTATGCGACAGTCAACTGTCTTGTGCACAGAAGAGCGGCAAAGCAACTTGTCACGTGTAGGGCTTACGACTGTCAACTCAGGAAACTTTATCCTGAGACACCAACATCAAATACAATTCAGGCACCAGTAGTACCGACACGCAAGCTCGGAAAATTCATTGAAAGTGCAGATTATTCCCCACTAAACAACTCCACATAGCAGAGTTCGGTTTGGAAGCTATGGAAACGTATAGCTGATCAAAGAACACCCTCCCCCCCCCCCCCTTGTATGAACTCAAAGATTCATTACTGTGTTCAAAAAGACTTGATAGCAAGTCCTAACACGCTACAGGCTGGACATTACCTACAAGATTTGATTCACACTACATATAAGGGTTGAATTTTTACATGTTTTAAGAATTCGTTCTTGTCTCACTCTATGAAAATATGTGGATACTAATTTATGCCAAACACAAATCTGCCAGTGTGATACAGTAAGAGTTATTGGCTTGGAAGACTTAACACCCGGAGTATAATACACGTGAAGAAATAAACACTGCCCAACATAATTATAATGCAGATGAAGAAATAAAAGCAGTCTAACCTAATAATATACACAAAGAAATAAACACTGCCCAACATAATTATAATGCAGATTAAGAAATAAACGCTGTCTAACATAATAATATATACAAAGAAATAAACACTGCCCAGCATAATTATAATGCTGATGAAGAAATAAACGCTGTCTAACATAATAATATATACAAAGAAATAAACACAGCGCAGAATAATTATAATGCAGATGAAGAAATAAACGCTGTCTAACCTAACAATATATACAAAGAAATAAACACTGCCCAACATAATTATAATGCAGATGAAGAAATAAACGCTGCCTAACATAATAATATATACAAAGAAATAAACACTGCCCAACATAATTATAATGCAGATGAAGAAATAAACACTGTCTAACATAATAATATACACAAACAAATAAACACTGTCCAACATAATCATAACGCAGACGAAAAAATAAACAATCTCCAATATAACATAACAGACACGAAGTAATAAACACTGCCCGACATAGTAACCATACACACTAAGAAGTAAACACTGTTCAAAACACTCATAATTGTTTGAAATCGATTATTGTTACAAACAGCCGCAAACTAATTAACTTAAATTAAACCAAATTAAATCACGCAAGTGTATGTCTATTACAATCACATCGTCATGAAGCAGGCATCATGTCGAACTTCCAGACAAATCGTAATCCTAAATAAAATAAAATCAACATTGCCATCCTAATCGCTTCGTCGTGAATCAAGCACGTCATAAATCTCCCCAGATTCTTTGTATTATAAATTCATTCACACATATTATTACAACACAATAGGGTCGAAATGATAGCTACTGTCACAAAACTCTCCAAATTCGTTAATTACTAGTAATTAAACCAACCACGGTTACGAAGTTCTGTACGTTCCTGGAAGTAATTAAAGCGGAGTGGCTACTGTAATCTTATCGCAGTGAAGCAACTGCTGTCAGGCGCCTTTCTAGATTCGAAACTCCAAGGTTTCTGGGATGTTATGCCCTGTTGGCTGGTCAATATTCACGACGTTTCGAAGGACCGTAGTGCCTTCACATTCAGGGTCAAGTAGTTGTATATTCTAGAATTGCTTGATGTCAAAGCATCACAGATGTGAGAACAGGATTCGTTAAATTAATCAAATTATATCCACTGATCAGGCATAATAATGTCGTAATAAATCAAATGCAAATATTCGTTACCCTAATTTAAAGAACACAATTTTTACAATATAATCATGTATTTTAAAATTAAACTGAACTGAGTCACATCGAGTGTTCCATATTACAAGAATGATCATGCCAGCTGAAAAGCCACGCAGACGAATACAGATGATGCGTGTCCCAAGACGCGATGTTTTCCACACTGGGATAGAGTGAAGTAAATTGAGTTGGGCCCAGTGATGGACACGTCGCCCTCCCTATGTGGAGGGTCACTCGGACAGATGATCTCGTTACTTGAGCAATGAACTCAACCTGTGACAACCAGGCCTACTAGCAGCCATGGAAGATGATGGCTTTTTGAGTGAGAAAAAATATTGAATCAAAAGGTTCAATATAGTGATGTAAAAAGTTTTATATAAAATAAAAGCTGGAAGGTATATCAGTGTAGGGTACCCTGTTACCACGTCCTATTTTGTTTGAATTGACAAAACAAAACACAATTACGAATCGCTTGGAATAAATGTGCATATTGGGGCGATAAAGAAATCTCATATTCCAGTAGGAAGTGCTATTAACTTTTAAAGCCTAGCGGTAACTTTACGTACCACCAGGTTTAACACTAAAAAATTCTACGTGGTGCCCACATTGCGTTTATGTGTTTTGTACGGATCTCAGAACAAACAGCAACTTTTGCCCTATAAAACATTAAGAGACTGGTTTTTATAACCGAAGTGGAGAGTATTTACAGCGCGGTACGCACTGAGTCCTTGTATAAAACAGATACACTTCGTCTTTAAAGGGTTAACAATGATCTCCTCACGTTCACTGTAACAAGCTGAACGCAAAGCAACACTGCTTTAGACGGCGAAGTTTGAAAATTACTGCAAATTTACATCGTTTAAAATAATCACGCAGAATATCTGAACTATAAGACGCTAAGAGCTGATCAGATTCCAAGCCAGACAAAGAACACTGCCATCTTAGATAAATCCACATATTCCTCCTATCTGTAATAAGAAAGAACCGCCCCGGCATTGGAATAAAGCGATTGTTACTATAGCTGTATACAATAGTGATAAAAATGTCATTAATTACTGAGGAACGCTGCTTTAAATCTCAAATGGAAGTTTATCCAACATTCTTATCCCAAATTCATCCCCTTATGTAGGTGACTTCATTTTGGAAATATCGTGTGGATTTCGACAAAACAACTGATACAGCTATTGTATCTTCACAAGGTAATAGGAGCCAAAGTGACACAACAAGATCATGATATGAAGATAGTTAAAGGATCTTCTAAAAAAGTGTTAAAGTATAAATATTTAGGGAAGAGAGTAACATATTTAAATTTTGGATGAAACAATGAACCAAGAGCCATATAAAGGACAAAACGTGCCAAATATTGGAGAATAGCAGATATTTTGCAGATACGCAAGAAAGAAAGGAATAATGAATGTAGAAATTGCAGGGTCATGCCTGTAACAAGAATACTGGCTCGATTATAGCAACACATCACGGAATCTTGGTTGGATTTCGTAACATAAAGAGATGAAACCAGCAGCAAAATCATAGTTTAGTATAGGCCCCTCGATGACAGGAAATGTACTTTACTTAACACAATAAATTCAAAATAAAATAGAAAAACGATAAAAAACTACTTACTGCATATGGTAATGTATCTGTTAGAAAATTGTGGAGACCCCTGAAAAAATATTTTATTAAGACAACAGAAAATATATAAAATTTTTATTTCGAAATCAGATTAGGGGAAAGTACCAATAATATTTTCAGAAACAAAAAAATCAACAGAGTTTATAGTAGGGAAAGGTCTGCGGCAGGGATGTGTTGTCACCTGCACTGTATGAAGAAGAATTTAGTTCTTCAATGCTCCAAAGAAATTCTAGGGTGAGACCAAACAGCTATTCCTCATTCTGAAGACGATCCATTTGTAATGGCTCAAAATGGTGACCTAGAATACAGGCAATATGACGAGGAAAGCGCAAGAAGAATCCGACATAGATGGCCTGGCACTACATTCAATTATTAAACACACAAACAGAGAAATCTGGGCATAACGCGAACCGCGATGAAAACGATGCCATAAAACAATGTGGTAACTACGAGTAATTCGGATAAAATTAATATTCAAAAATTCTACATGGTGCCCACATTGCGTTTATGTCTTTTGTACGGATCTCAGAAGAATCAGCGACTTTTGCCTTATAAAACATTAAGAGACTGGTCTTTATAACCGAAGTGGAGAGTGTTTACAGCGCGGTACGCACTGAGTCCTTATATAAAACAGATATGCTTCGTCTTTAAAGGGATAATTTGCTAAATCTTGAATTACACCTGCTGTACAAATATGGTTTCCTGAAACCTGCACTGATGTTTGCCTAAGGTCACTCATTCTTAAAGACTGGACGCTGTTGAAGGATAAAACGAAAACTGATGTTCAAGAAGCAGGATCCAGATGTTTCAGAATATCGGCAGTAAAAGAAGCAGAGTTTTTTTGAGTTAGGTGCTAGTAAATTCTCGAGGAGGACTTTGCTCCATGGAGTCATTCTATGCTGCCAAGGAATGACTGATAAAAGTACTGGGGGGAAGTAGTTTTGTACAGTGCAATCATGTGAGTGGTGTAGCGAACTGAGAGGAAATCAACTGGATAGTGCCACAAGTTGAAAGTAAGACCAGATTGATGCGTCTGGTCCCCAGTGACATGTTTTCTTATGAAGAATGTGCCTGCCGCTGTGGCATCAATCTTATTTTTTAGTCTCTGCGTCCGGAAATTTTGACAAAACGTTATGTCGAAGATCTCCGGAAGATACGTTTTGGGTATTTTTATGATATTAGTCAATATAGAAGTAATCAAGCATTATTTGTATCAGCTGACAGTTTTGGCTTTATAAAGAATCTTTTCGTAATATTTCTGTTGCGTTCTTTACTGAAGATTCATCGTAATCGGAATGCTGTTGAATAGCGGTACGCAAATGCTGTAAGTCTGATGCTGGTGTAAGGAAACATGTTTGATATTAAGAAAGAAGCATAATGGATTTTGTTACTTGATTTGACATATATGTAGGTTTTTGCAACAGATTTCTTTATTATCCATTGTATAAAAAAGTCCTTCATGGCTGTCCTTTTCTTGATTTCTTAAGTAAAATGTAGGGTTGCTGGTTAATAAAGGCGCTAAAAAGGCAAATGACTTTATGGACTGTAACGAATAGAGAAGATTTCAAGCGAAAAAGAGAGTTGTGTTATATATTTCAGAGTCCTACCTTATAATTTACATAAAAAGGAATAAAGTTTTGAAATTATAACCGATGTTAATATTGTAATGTGTTAACATTATACAAACCAGAGGGAACGCGACGTTTCGGAAGACCCAGGGCAAGGTGGCTGGTGTCAGTTGAAACAGACCTAAGGAAGATGGGCGTAAAGAATTGGAGGCGTAAGGCACAGGACCGAGAGCAGTGGAGAACAGCTTGAAAGGGGCTAAGGTCCGCCAAGGACTGTAATGCCAGAAGAAGAAGAAGAAGAAGAAGAAGAAGAAGAAGAAGAAGAAGAAGAAGAAGAAGAAGAAGAAGAAGACGTATCTTGCAATTTAATAGTTTCTGCTATTTGGAGTTCGTTTAAAAACGTTATTAAATGAAATATGAAGTGGTTTAATAAAATAAATGTGTTATATAACATTTACATATTTATTTAAAGTAGAAATATGGCCTCCAAATATCAGTGCAGGTTTTGTATTTTGCGTGCCTTCTCTTATGCATGCTGTTTGCAGCTCTGTATTTCATCTGTTACCATATTTGCTTCTGTTTATCTTCGGTAATTAGCAGATTTTTTCCATGGCTCGAGATCCCTAGTGGGCCTGGGTCTCCTCATTCTGGACGTTTCAGGATCACACTCAGATACCTCTCTCGGTAGGGCACTTCTGGACGAGTTGTCGGCCCATCGCAGACACATAGCAACAGAAAACACCATAAGAGACAGACATCAACACCCCCACGGGATTCGAAACCGCAATCCCAGCAAGCGAGCGGCAGCAAACCCACTCCTTAGGCCACGCGGCCACTGGGATTGGCAACCAGATGACGTAGCTGCCGATATTCTTATTTCTAGCTCTTACGTCACTGTGATGTTTTATCAGTGTATATACAGAAGCTTCTCCTGCCGCTTAGACAACTTGGCATCATTGTCTGGTGGTAAATTTGAACTTCTGCGGGAGGAAGCGTTTGTGGTGTAATTTAATCCTTTAAAGACGACACGTATCTGTTTTATATAAGGACTCAGCTCGTACCGCGCTGTAAACACTCTCCACTTCGGTTATAAAAATCAGTTTCTTAATGCTTTATAAGGTAAAAGTTGCTGTTTGTTCTGAGATCCGTACAAAACACATAAACGCAATGTGGGCACCACGTAGAATTTTTTAACCCTTTAAAGACGAAGCGTATCTGTTTTATATAAGGACTCAGCTCGTACCGCGCTGTAAACACTCTCCACTTCGGTTATAAAAACCAGTCTCTTAATGTTTTATAAGGCAAAAGTTGCTGTTTGTTCTGAGAGCCGTACAAAACAATAAAAGCAATGTGGGCACCACGTAGAATTTTTTAATGTTAAACCTGGTGGTGCGTAAAGTTACCGCTAGGCTTTAAAAGGTTAAGATGCTGTCTCGGCGTTCGCCTGGATGGCGTATGGAATACCACGAAAAATTTCAGCCAGGAGAGCCGGCATCGGACAAAGGTTCAAAATACGGTGTTTTCTGAGTATGAAGCAGGAGTGCCAACATTCCTACCGTTAAGTTTGGCATTCCATCCGTAATATTTCCGGAGCCGTAAATTCTTCAGTCGACTCGCATCAAGCGCTGAGCCCTATAAATATCGACGCCCGCACTTGCCTACCACGGACACGACAAGAAGTTTTGCATAAATACCGATGAATACAGAGAATCAACAAATCAGCCATGTACATAGTTGTTATGCTTGGGGCAGAGGGACGTCTTTACTGCACATTTCATATTCTTTTCCGCACCGTCAGTACGGTTGCGTCTTATCTGCACAATGCACAACCGTATTAACTCATCACACCCCTGCTGTGACGAAACGCCGCATCTTCGGATGCAAGTGCAGTCCCCGCACTAAATCTGTTTAGTAATTCCAGCAGGGTTTCTCCAGGACAAGCAAGTGAACAGCGGACAATCTGAGCTGGAGAAGTCGGCCCCTCTTAATCGTGTAATACGGTTTGCTGTCAGGCCCTCGAGTCAATCACGTAATGCAACCGGCCGTTGGTCGAGGTGATTTCCAGTTATTCAGCAGTCCGACACATTGTACGTTCCCTGAATCTGTTTTGTCTACTCTGTTGCCCTTTCCTGCCCAAGTTCCTGGTCGATATACTCACTGCTTTCTTCAGATACGTGTACTTCTTCTGCGTCCTGAAGGAAAGCTGAGAGCGGCGGTAAAAGAAACACTGAAAACCAAATGCTACGATCTGTCCTCGATTATTACTGTTATTATTATTACCGTCATCATCGTCGTTCTCGTCACCGTCATCATCATAATCTCCATCACCATCATCATTATCCCATTTTTATTCTATTATTATTCCGGGTATCGAATCCTGCGGCTGGCCCGGGCGATATTTTCTGCACCCGTTCGGATAGGCCCTGGGGCTTACTCAGCCTCTTGTACAATTCGTACCGGGTTTCTTTCCCCTGGGTAAAGCAGCCAGGGCGTGACGTTTACCACCCACCCCATCTAGCTCCGAGGTTAAAGAAAGAGTAGTGTTATACCTGTACTCACCCTCTGGGACTTCATGGCCTGCTCTCGGGTGAACTTATTATTATTATTATTATTATTTGTAGACGCAACAATACTACTACTACTGCTAGTAGTAGTAGTAGTAGTAGTAGTAGCAGCAGCAGCAACAACAGCAGCAGCCTTTGAAGGCAAAACGTAAACGGAAAATACCTCTGTCTTCGCTGATGTTCGGTGTCCGAAGAACATGTCTTTGTTCGAAGTTTCTGCGGTCAGACGCCGACGACTGAGCGTCCAACCCATGGCTCCGCCAAATTTAAGCCTGAAACTCATCGAAGTTATACATAAAAATTCAGTTCCTACCCCACAGACAACAAAATCCGTCTCCAAAACATAGACTAATAATGCGAGTTTTCAGGTTTTCGTGGAGAGGAACTGTACTTCTGCTCCGCCATATTTCTTTATGGCGAGCAGAAAGGCAGCTTCACCTTGGCGGCAAGACTGTGTCTGCTGACAAGCAAGTCTATTGCCAGTGTCTCCACAGATGCCAACGGTATTGGCAAAGCTGACTGTTAACACTCACACAGTAAATTGGCTGTTACCGGCTTATTATAATTCCCGGATTCCAAACATTGTTACTCTTTGGTTCCTTTCTAATTTTTATTCTTCGATTTTTTACGGAACTTCATCACCTGTCGAGGTAATTTAGCTTTAAATGGAAAATGGTTGGATTGTTTGGGATGTTGAGCTCAGTTTGAAATGATAGTGACTCGGTTTAACATTTTACTGAAGAGATCACTAAAGCCCAAACAGGACAGCCGATTACCTCCAGGAATCGAATAGCAGATATTGTAAAGTATTTTGAGCAGTTTTACTCCGATAACCAGCTTGGTGAATTAGTGTTTAAATTGGGTATATTGATGTACTACCCTCATGGTTATAAAAAGTGAAGCATAATGTATTTCACAAGAAATTGAACTAATCCATTATAGATAGCTGATCCCCTTTTCCTATTAGTTTATCTAACGCTAGCTATTTTCGTTTCTTTTCCAGACATGTCAGTACGTAATAATGTATCTCCGACACTTTGTGATAAATTTTCTTTCTGTTCCTCTGCTTCTTTAGAGATAGAAGTGCTCTATATGGATTTTCTCTCAGGCAGCAGACGTTATTATGGTGGAATCAGATCTGAAAGAACGGTGTGGTCTGTACCTACCCCCCCCCCCCCCACTTTCCCTTTGCACACAGCTTCTCTAAGATAAGGCCATATTGACTCCAACACGAAAAGTCTGTGAGCCATATATTATAAGTAATAACCTCCTAGGAAAGCGATGGATTAAATAAAAAAATAATAAAGGCGGTAATCAAAGAATGGTAAAAACAGATAAGGACGATCCAATTTTCTCTGTGTGGTTTTTTACATCTACACGTATTTTCACGTTAGACTGAAAGTTCTTTGCTGTTCTCTTCGCGAATTGCATTTGAATCGATATTTAGAAAGCGGCAGGTTGATGGGCGCTTCATGTGGCCCCAAAAATTAGTGTTTTCTCTAAACGTAAATGTTTGAAATAGATGTTTGTTTCTGCCTGTTTGTCTCACAGAAACATTTCACCCGTTGACCGGTTATAATGAAATTCGGTATGAAAGATTTGTCCTTCAGAATATCCTGAGGCGTTTCTCCCAGTTTCCTTCCATCCATGAGGACATCTGGTTATGGTTTAAGACTGTAACCTTCAAGTTAAAATTTTATTATGTGTTTATTTCTAAAAAATACACAAAATGAAAGCATAATGCGGAGGTTGTGTCGGTTTATCCCTCAGTTCGTGTGAAACATTTTCTGAAGTACAATAGAATTTATGCAAAGCCTGATCCTGTATTTTACACCCAAGATTCTGCAGCGAATTTAATTTTGTTTCGTATCCGTCAGATATAAATCACACTTTAAGTGTGGTTCTTAAATCGAACACTACCGATTTTCATTGTACAAAATATATTTGCGTTATGTATGTATACATGTATATATATCATTAATATGTAAAACATCTTTTATTCTGTTTTTCTGTTGCAAAACATCTCTTAGAGATATTTTCATAAGTCTGTATTGTGAATATTTAACGATGCCCAATGAGTAAGTTTTGCTATTCCAAATAATGTAATAAGCTTTAAAAATCATTTCAACTTACATGTATCGAAAGTGACGTTGACTTTCTTCTGTGTCTCGTCTTGTTTTTCCTCAAAAGGTACATACGTACTCAGTTGAATACTACTCTGAGATTTGGGTTATCTCATGGTCGTGAATGTGAAGCTTGCCTTCTTCTGGGACGTGAAGCCGTATACTTTTGTGTCTACGTTTCGAAGGGACACACTATCTCCATCTTCAGGATAGAAGATAAAAGCATCGCGGAAACAGCTCTCAGTTGTATATAGAATGTATGGCGTCGCTCTCACTCGACTGCTTTTAGCTCA
The DNA here is from genome assembly GCA_013340265.1 of Coptotermes formosanus. Taxonomy (NCBI): domain Eukaryota; kingdom Metazoa; phylum Arthropoda; class Insecta; order Blattodea; family Rhinotermitidae; genus Coptotermes; species Coptotermes formosanus. The sequence goes on along the minus strand of BLKM01007732.1, from coordinate 1,311,323 downwards.
ACTACTTGCCTTTCTTCTGTCTGTCTCTGACCATCTTTTCATAGCAAGCTGGGTTTCTGTCGTGAAGATGGACACAGCTAATATCTTCATGTCCAAGAAGGCAGAGTTTCCTTAACCTTTCTTTGAAATATAAATTTGTTGCGCAGCTGCTAACGTACTCACGGGGCGCTAAAGCGTTACGTTCTGCTTGTAAACAGCGATGTTAAACCAACATCTCAACAACCAGCAACTTGTCACAGATTCCTCTCATCTTTGTCCCTTCCTTGTCTTTCCTAATTGGGAAGTCTATTTCATCGACTTTTCCAAATACCGAGGATTCCAGACACTTGTTCTATGCCTACAAGTGATACCAAGTAACTCCTGTGTTATAATTCGTCATTTCTATCCCACTTTAGGCCGTATTTTAATATAATAATGCTAATGGAAAATGTCCGTCGACGGCTGAAGAGGAAATATTTTATAGACGAAAAGTATGTGCTTGAGAAGGTTGCGGTGTGTCGTCCTAGGTGTGTTGCATACCCACGCAATAAACCTGTTTTTGACGTGTGTAGAAACTTGATTAAGTCTGTGTGCCATTTCAAGTGCTCCCCCCCCCCCCCCGAAGATGGCCGCGGATGCCGAAACGTGCAGAAGCCAAAAATAGGGGTTAGGTGTGACAGATAACTTGTGTACCTTACTAGTTACGTTAGTATGTGAGTTTTTGGTACAGGATAAAAAAGGCACCATAAAATCAAAAATTGTAGTGTTACGTTTGTGGTTTTGTACGCTTTGCAGGTATGATGTATTTTTCAAAAGGGACAGTGCAGATTACGCGTGTTCGAGAAGAAGGTGCTGAAGAAATATTGCTACTTAATTGGTGGAAATAGAAAGGACTTTTATAATTTCTGACATTCGCTAAATATTATACGTAATCAAATGAAGGGCGCGGTCTAAGGCGTGGGTCTACGGCCGCTCTCTTGCTGAGACTGCGGGTTCGAATCCCGCCGGGGGCATGGATGTCTGTCTCTTGTGAATGTTGTGTGTTGTCAGGTAGAGGTCTCTCTGACGAGCTGATCACTCGTTCAGAGGAGTCCTGCCGACTGTGTTTGCATCTAATTGTATATGACCTAGAAACCTCTTCAACGAGGCAGCCTAGGCCCGAGTTGGACTGTTGCGCCACAGGAAAGGAAATCAAATGAAGGAAGTTGAGAAGTGAGAGGGATATAAAACGCCAGTGAGAGATGAGGAACAGATACTAAATTTTTGTAGTAAAATCTGAAAGGAAGAGGTCACTCTGGGGAGGTATGCATAGATTAACCCTTTAAAGACGAAACGTGTGTGTTTTATATAAGGACTCAGTGCGTACCGCGCAGTAAACACTCTTATTCTTGGTTATAAAAAAACAGGCTTTTAATGCTGTATAGGGCAAAAGTCGCTGTTTGTTCTGAGAGCCGTACAAAACACATAAACGCAATATCACCGGCATGTAGAATTTTTTCATTTTAAAGGTGGTGGTGAGTAAAGATACCGCTAGGCTTTGAAAGGTTAATTGGGAGGTGGGGGGAGGTGAATATTGAGCTGGACCAGTGGCGCGGCTCTAATGAGACTTATGTTTCTGCAAAAGGCTGTGCCTTTTTGACACAATGAGTTACTCTTAAATTCTGACAAAACTGCTCGATGAATTCAGTGAATGCTGGCAAAGTTCTCCTTTCTCTGGCTTCCTCTCAGCATAACATGTAACAAGGTATAGTTTTATAACCATAATTCCGGGTTCCCTAACACCCCCGACCCATATTCTCTAAAATGGCCTTCCCTCGCCACTTCTTTATAGACTGCTATTCGGCGAAATTGCCCCTTCACCCCCTCCTACGAGCTTCACGTAATAAAACTTGAAGACTGGAATCTGTAAGGAGGGTTGTGTGTGACAGAGATGATTATTGTGATTATTCTTCAGGCGCTCCAATTTTATTCACAGTTCTTTTTTTTTTTGCTTCTTTTGTTAGAAAAATATTCCTTTATGTTATTATACCAATGTCGTAAGCAGATAGCGTAGGGAAGTTTCTGCTGGTCATTTCAAACGCTCGCATATCGACTGCAATGTTAATGTATTTGTAACTGAGAAAGGTCCCTTTGTTTCCGTCACTTGTTTCTTTATATTTTTCACACACATATTTATGAGTGACACCATAAAAAAATTGTACTGTGACTTCGCGTACTACGTCTCTGCACACACCGTGTGTTGTAAATACGATATGCATTACTGATGCTCTTAATGCAGTCCAACATATTGTATTTCTTACGCTTTACGTGTATCCTATGTTTCACATTTTATACACATCTTTTACTTTATTTTATATATATTTACCATCTTAAATTACTTCCATACCAAATATTTTATTATGTATAACATCATTTCAATTTGTAAAAGGGGAAGGCGTTTCCCTTCACGTGACGTAGAGTTCCTTAATTCATGTTTTTATACAGCCTGATGATGGCTATGTAAGCCGAAACTTGGTCGCTCAGTAAGTTTAATAAAGCAAAGAGAAGTGTTGGTTATGACTGATTCTTCTATGAGGAACTGAAATATATACCTTGTATACACACGCCATCTGGGATGTTCAACATCAAAATTGCAAAATTCTCTTCAGATGTAACGTGGAGTCTGGGAAGAATGTGTTCTGTATACTTTATTAAGGTAATTTTCTTACGTAGCTCATGTACACTTAAAAAATTGTAACTTGAAGTCATCATATTTAACCATGAATTATGTTAGACATTCCAAGGCCAGATCTCGTCCGTGGGTAGTAACAGAAGAATTGCTATCAAAAATAAAAATTAGCTATAAGACTTACAAAGAGCAGATTAGGCGTTTTCCTTTAGCTAAAGATGGAAGCAGAGCCGGCTTCCAAAAGGCAGTATTCCATTAAAAATTTAAGACGATAGACAAATTCCAAAGAAAGAAGGCAACTTAATTAAGATATACAGCACCGTCACTCTTTGGGAGTGTTAATAGCTGCCTATACACAGAGACATTTTGTTTCTGAGTGCCTCAGCAAGTAGCCGATGGGATACCGCGAAGCGACCTTAAGCCTTATGGGCCGGCACTTTTATACATCTGGAGCCCCGTGTTGCGAGAGCTTCCGCTAGTGACCTCTACGTGATCCATGCTGTAAGCGTTAGATGAGACATGTTACTTCCTGTGTCAGCTGGGTCGGCCCCAGGGCCGGGCTGGACGCTTTGAAGGTAGAGAAAACTATCTTTTCTACTTGTAGGGAATCCGATCACCATTCGTCGGTTGTCACGCCTGTAGCCCAGACACTGTACGCTACCTTGGGTCCACTCCGCTTACAAAAATAATATTTAAAAACAGTAACGTATTTTCGGTGCAAATAGTATACTGAAAATAATGAGGTGCAAAATCACGATGCATGAAACCAAAAATGTTTGGATATCAGTGTCTAGTACAGTGTTTCCCAGACAGGGCTCCACAGAGCACTGTTAGATATTCCGCGAGAAATAGTAGAATAAATACATGACTATTTCTAAATACCGCAAAACAGCACAAATGTACCTCGAAATATCGCGAGAACTTTTATCCGGCAATTGGTAATACTGGAGTAATTTCCGTTCTCTACCAGCCGCCTCTTGATTTTGTGTTCGTTTTCACAGGCAGGTCTTCCTCGGGATATGAGCAGTTATTTTAGAGGTTCCTCCAAGGAAATAAGTTTGGGAAACTTTGGTCTAGTAGGCAGTGTCAATGTGTGATTGAGTGATCCCCATTCGGTCTCACTTTGCCTGTAGCTCTTCTCTCACAGCACGCCTGATGCTGCAACTTCTTTGTCATTCCTGTGCAGCATGTAGCCTGAACGTAGCGCTGCAGGCGTTTTGTTCTCGCATGTCGTAAATAAAAGAATGTGTGTTCTTCAGACGAAATGCAGAAGAGAAGGCGGAGCTTAAAAATGTATTGGCAGTCAGTATTCCCTAATTTTAACATCTTCTTAGTGGTTACTGTAAGCACCACCAGATACAGTGTTGTAAAAGACCCTACGTTCTGCCTGCGCACTGCATTTTGTTCTGTACTCGTCTAAGGAGAAACAACAAATGGTTTCCAGACGACACTAAATGATTGGTTTTTATAACCGAGACAGTGCGTGTTTACTGCGCGGTACGGACTGAGTCTTCAAGTATTATTGATGTTAATCTTAGCCTTTAGAGGGGTAATTTCGCTGCTCTTTTCCTCTTCCCAATTCTCATATTTTTTTATCCTTCCATTGTGTTTATCTAACATTTCCTCTGCTATTGCTTCAGATTTTCTCCGTCCATCTAAAATTTTGTCTTTCCTTCTTCCTTTTCCTTGATGGTTTTGACTCGAGTGAGTGTTTAGACCATCTGCTGTCTGCCATGTTTTGAGCTTATTCGTACTATATAAGTTTCTGCGTGTCATTCAAAATGTAAGTTTACAAGGCCAATTTCAGTAATTAGGCTACACGATGCGGAGGTTTGTCTCTCGTAGCATTCTTAGTAGGAGACACCAAGGCCCTGCTTTTCCTGCCAATATTGCTTCGTTTGTTTTTCTTTAAAATTCCGTATTTCCGTACCATTTATTGAATTTAGTACTTTCATGTAATTTTGTAAATATTTAGTTTTACTTGTAACGCCTCTCTCTGCCTTAAACCATTCAATGTCGTGATTCAATGCTAGCTCAAATTTTGCATTGACTCCGCCAGTCACATCTTCAATTTTCATTAGACCGGGTAGTACGTAAAGTTACCGCTAAGTTTTAAAGGGTTAAAAAAAGTCCCCTCATGTTATAAAATATGACACTGAGAAAAATAGGTGTAACTCATATTCATTTGGAGCTGGCTTTTAATTTAATCGTTTCTTTTTCGATTTTCTGCCAGTTTCGAGTTTTGAATTTATCACAACGGTGTTGCTGAAGGTTCAAGTATTCTGGAATGTTAGGCCGTATGGACTGCAAATAGTTACCGATGTTTCAAAGGAAGGTAGAATGATGCGGATGAAACATTAAGTGAACTACACAAATAAAAAGTCTTATCCAGAAGATTCATAAAACAGAATACAAAATAACAAGAGAGCAGCTAAAAGCTACAGAGACAGCGAGGAAGTAAGTGACACGTTACAGTATTTAAGTGATATTTGTTTTATAAGGCTTAGAGGGATGTTTTTAAATTTGGTAATTATGGGTGATGGATTGAGGTACAGGACGTTTAAAAATGTTGTTAGTGGAATTAGAAATAAAAACTGCAAACTGCAAAAAACGTAGTCCTAGCGTACCCAACCTTCTGTACAACTCGATTCATCTAATAAGTATTCGATCTGTTTCTCTAGTAGTAGAGATGATAACTAGGAGAAACCTACGTTTATTGACCTCCGGTACAAGAACCGAACCCACTGCCTTCTGAACAGGGCTGCGGAGTCGGAGTCGGACGGAATTTTAGGTACAGCCTGAGCCGGAGTCGGAAGAAATTTTAGGTACAGTCGGAGCCGGAAGGAATTTTAGGTACAGTCGGAGCCGGAGTAGGAAGGAATTTTAGGTGTAGTCGGAGCCGGAGTAGGAAGGAATTTTAGGTGTAGTCGGAGTCGGAAGGAATTTTAGGTGTAGTCGGAGTCGGACAGAATTTTAGGTACAGTCTGAGCCGGAGTCGGAAGCAATTTTAGGTACAGTCGGAGCCGGAAGGAATTTTAGGTACAGTCGGAGTCGGAGTCGGAAGGAATTTTAGGTGTAGTCGGAGTAGGAAGGAATTTTAGGTACAGTCGGAGTCGGAAGGAATTTTAGGTGTAATCGGAGTCGGAAGGAATTTCAGGTGGAGTCGGAGTCGGTAAAAATGCACCGACTCCGACCTCAGTCTAAAATCTTAACTAGATACCCCAACTCCAGAGCCCTGATAGCTACAACAACCATTAGACTTTTACTTAAATATAGGTTATAAGTCTAAAGAGCAGCCTGATGATTCAGGTGGTGGTGATTAAATGGGTTTACCATTATTAATGCATATTGAGCTTTTATGAAGGACTTGGAGTATTAAAAATTGAGGAGTCGAAGTCGGAGTCGGAGTTGGAGTTTTAAAAACTGAGGAGTCGGAAGTTTTGAGTGCCTACTCCACAGCCCTGCTTCTGAATAAGAAAAAGTATTAACCACAAAATCAGAGACGGACGGAGAGTTAACCAAAATATAAATATTACAAGGGGTCTTTTTCCGACGCATATGCATATAAAATACTCAAAAAGATTTAGAATACCAGGCATATGTTGAAACATCATAAGGCGAAGTCAGAACACTGCCCTATTTCTTACCGGACTGTATCGAGGGCCCTCTATCCTTAGCAAGGAATAAAGTCCAATATTGCCCCGAAACTGTGACGTCGCCAGTTAAGCCGCTCATATTTCAGGCTAGCGATTCTCCTACGGACAGTTGCGCATGTTGAAAAGGGGGTTTGAATTCAGATGGAGATTGCTATCTGCAGGACGATTAATAATTATTATACGAAAGCAGTGATGACAACGCCATGTTCTCTTGATTATAACCGGTTCGTTACCACAAGGAAGAGAGGCTTATTAATGGCACGAGAAGCACATAAGCTCCTGATAATCAGGTAAAGTTGACGTACCATGGTATATATTACCAGAAGTGATAAAACGGGAACGTCAGTCAACAGGACTGGAGTCAAGATTACTTTTGAATTATGTCGTACAGAACGAGAAGATTAAATAACTGTAAATTATGTCAGCTAATAAAATTAGTGAAAACAGGCTATATATTTCACGTTATTGGTGGAAAAACAAATGTTACACCTCACTGTTCTGCAGTCTTCTTAAACCTTTGGTATGGAATAGTTATTTATTGTTACTTCTCACTGATAAGTAACAGAAACCATAATTCTTTCGGCATAGTCTGTTTAAAAACACTATATCAACTATCACATTAAAATAATTAACAATAATTGGGATAATAAACTAGGATTAGATAAATGTATAGACACTAAATAAGGAATATTTGCAAAAACACTAATCAGCAACAAATGCACAAAGAGGCGTGAACCCTCCACGCTCCGGCGGATCGCGGAGGGTTCACACCTCCAAAAACAACGCAGTACACAGTCAACAGCACATTCTCACTCAATTGTAAAGTGCAACCCTAGTGTAACGGTAACGAAAAGTTTCTCCCTGAAGATGACCCAGCAGGATCGAAACACGTAGGAGTCTGTTACGATTGATGACAAAACTCTCTTTGTGCATTTGTTGATAATTAGTGTTTTTGTATGATATAGTGCACGGACATGGAACACATTAAAAAAGGTATATTTGATAGGCACGAGGTTTTGGACGTTTTCTGCCACATTACTTCTGTTTGTTGAAAGTTAATCGACCATCACTCTACACTTACAGTTACTATCCTTTGTATTTCGTTAAGTATTAATCACATCGTGAGGAGGTATATGTACGTTTAACATAAAGCAAGTATATTTATACCAAACATAAAAGAGACACACGTATGTTGAACACATCACGTTCAGCATAATACATATGTTTATCTCGAATGCAAAAGAAATACAGTTACGTTCAACATAAAACATATGTTAACGTTCAACATAAAACAGGTGCTTTTACATTAAACATAAAACGGATACGAGTATGTTTGAGTTGAACATAAAATGCATATATAGGCTATAGTAGTACCATGACCACCTGACTCTGAGGATCACATAAAACAGACATGTTTCTACGAAATAATGTGCCTGGGGCACATTCACACTTAACCGTATAAACGCAACCATAGTGTATCCAGATTATTCTCCCTGAAGATGGGCCAGCAGGGTCGAAACATGTAGGAGACTTTCACGAAAAAAGATTATATATATTTTGGTGCATTAGTTGGTATTTATTATTTCGTATGATACAGTGCACGGACATGGAACATATTAGATATGTTTATGTTGAACATAAAGTGCTTTCTACGATGAACCTTTTCCCAGGCGAGGTGTGTATCTGATTTGGCTTCATATAAAGTAGGGATTATATAAAAGAAATATATTAAATTAAGGTCTCTCAACATGTCTTAGTTCATAATACCAATACTAAATTTCAGTAAACTCCATTTAATATTATCCTCGATAAGACAGGTTACAGACAGACGGAAGACCATTACCTTCACAGCAAGCAGTGTGCTCATTTACTTCATTTCGTGTACATAACGTACGCAGCTTGTTACCGTTTAACTGCTCGGCACATTTTTATTCGGAATCTACTGCATAGTTTCACGTGTCCATGTTTGAAGCATTCAGGGTGCGACAGGCGGGAGCACAGATAAATAAATATTTTCTAAAAAAAAAACTTTAACCTTTTAAAGCCTAGCGGTAACTTTACGTACCACCAGGTTTAACATTAAAAAATTCTAAGTGGTGCCCACATTACGTTTATGCGTTTTGTACGGATCTCAGAACAAACAGCAACTTTTGCCTTATAAAACATTAAGAGATTGGTTTTTACAACCGAAGTGGAGAGTGTTTACAGCGCGGTACGCACTGAGTCCTTATATAAAACAGATACGCTTCGTCTTTAAAGGGTTAAAACTAATTCTGACAATACTAGTGTAACATAGGAGTAAAAATGTAATCACTACTGTGAAATGGTGATACTGGCCGTTAAACAGTACGTGTTATACGTTTTAGCAAGAATTTGGACCTATACAACATTTATACGTTTATCAGATTCCGCAACATATTCTATTTTTATTTGAAAGTATCGTATTGAGTGGATCGGTTTGTGAAATTACTGATTCTATCTGCAGCAGGACAATATCATCGCACTCTGCCCTTGCTCTCACCGCGAAGGCTGCATTAAAATCAGAGGAGCATAAGGGATTAAGCTAATATGAGTTGGAATACAGCGCGAAACAGTATGGGTTAGTTTATAATGGTTTGTATGGGAAAGGTACCATATGCCAGAGGCGCGAGTGTGCTCCATCACTGACAGCATTAATTTACAGACAGCTTTGGTTCCTTGTCATGATTTTGAACATCCGAAAATCCAATTCTCTCAGAGCACAACTGAGGTTCCTTTGTCATTTAACAACACTCTATCGACTGCAGGAGAAAGAATACCTAATGCACATTGAAAAGGCATATCGAGTATACTGGATCGAATCGTGACAGTTGTAGCTTGTATTCGGAAGGCATCTCGCTCGAATCTTGGTCGAGACATCCACCATTTTGATTAAGTTTATTCATGATTTTTCTCAGTCATTTGAGACAAATGCCGAGAACGAAACTCAAATTACGCCACGGCCACTTCTTTTGATGTCTTTTTAAATTCGTAATTCACTCACTATCCAACCATTCGACACCGTAAAGTTTGAGATAGTGACAGCGTTGTTAAATAACCATAAAAAAGGTAGCCGATTGGTAAGTAAACCAGAAACCAGGGGCACGACGTATGTTAAAAGAGAAATAATTATTTGTATTTTCCTGTCAGCATTTTTAAAATTTGTAACAAGGTCCAAGCAAGATGTCACGACGGTGTATGCGGAAGAGATGTAATGCTCTACGCCATATTACAGTCAGCATTAAATAGAGATAATTACACTGGATTTGTTATTTATTAAAAATCATATAAACTTCGTGTAGAGATACCTGTAAATACTATGATGGTGTCAATCTGAATAAATTCCTACACTCAGTGCAAGTTACATAATGAAGAAACCTGAAGTACTGATGGTCTGTTGGATATAATCACAAATTTCTAACATACTATATATATACGACTTTTCGGAAACTGATTCTTCTCCTATTTTAGCGCGTTTCGTTGTCATTCGGAAAGACATTTTATTACTTATATTTTGGCATTAGTGGGGACAGTTAAGATCAAATTCGCGATCCTCTGACTGCCGTATTGAGCTAGCACGTGGTTGATCTAGTGCGTGCGTATCACCATATACTGTCACACGGTCTCTGTTACTGCGAACCCACATTCCCTTAATAACACACGTCAGTCGAGCGAAGATACGAAATCTCCCTACAACAGATAACATCGAGAACGAGATAAAAGGAAACAAATCTCATTGTCTTGTACGCGCAGCCGCAAATGTGCTAAAAAATTCTTATTATTTAAAGTTGCCGATCCTAGTGGCCGCGCGGTCTAAGGAGTAGGTCTGCGGCCGAGCGCTTGCTGGGATCGTGGGTTCGAATCCCACCGGTGGCATGGATGTTTGTCTCTTGTACAGTGTTCGTGTTGTCAGGTAGAGGTCTCTGCGATGGGCCGATCCCTCGTCCAGAGGAGTCCTACCGACTGTGGTGTGTGTCTGAGTGTGATCACGTGAAATAAGCAACCTCGACACTTACTGTGAGTAGGTAGACAAGGGAAGGACTGCGAAACGAATTATTTAAAGTTAACTGGCATCGATATAGTTAAGAGAAGAGGCCTATGGTTAAACAGATATATGCCTAATACGCCGTTGCTTCTTAGGTTTCAAAATATTTATGAGCTCAAGTGAAACATCCCGAACCTGATTACCACTACTGCGTGCCGCCTGCACAATCTGTGTTTCAGGCTCATTAACCTAATTAAGACAACGCAGCCCGTTATTGGGCCAAGCAACGCTACTGGAGACGCTGATTCAGACGGGAGGGGGGGGGGAAGAGGCGGAGAACAATGTAAAGGATAAGACAAATGAACAGAAAAAGTTCAAACTGTGTTACCTTATTACATTCAGAAAATTCTAAGAGACTCAACAGTACTTGCTGAACAAAAGACGAGATAAAGTTGTTCATTTTTTTTAAATACACTTAATTCCATTGAAGTAAAGTAACGTAATGGAGAAAAATCCATTTTGAGAAACCACTAGTCGCTAGCTGGTCAAAAAATTGCAACCCTTTTATAAAAAAAAGAGACTTTATGTTGTTCATTTCCGTGCATATGATAGTTTAGCAAAAAAAAAAGTTAGTTCATTACCGTGTTCACAAAAGCCAGCCACTGGCCACTTTTTTGTGACAGAAGAATTCAACCATCTTAGCGGCACGCCCAACGGCTCTAGCCGGAGTAAACTTCAAAAACCGTAGCGTCTGTTCAGGAAGAACAGCTGGTACAGTCCAACACTCAGGCTTGCGACAGCAGAGGTTTGACAAACGTAGGGGAAATGCGAGTCAGATGGGTCTGGCTCATTATTTAGACAGTCCCAAAGCTGGGTCTCGAACTGTGTCGGAGGATATACCGCGTAATCAAAGAATGAAAGAGTGGGCAGAAAAATTACGAATACAATATGGTTTATGATTGACTCTGTATGTCTATGCAGGAATGTGGGTCATTGGTGGTAGTTAAGACATTAACAAAAACTGGCACCAGCAAACGGCAATGAGACGTACCTACGCTTCATTTGCTATTAGAGTTTGGACCTATTCCGAGGGAAGAAAAGTATAGCACTTATTTAGTCAGGTCGCTGCTTCAAAGTGTCCCCTGACGTATACCCCAGTGAAGACTGACCTGTCGAAAACGTAGCTACAGATGCGAAATCTCAGATTTTTAATCTGAATTTTCAAAGGATATTTCAACTGTTACGTCAAAAGTGGACAAGCCTATACGCCATTAAGAAGACAAGCAATGACACATATTGGGGCAGAAACGCTGTGACGATGAATGGGAATTTTTATGAAAATAAAACAAAATAAAGGAGGAAAATATGGCAGATATTGTGGAGGAGGTGTGTGTTTATACATTTCTTTAACCTTTCAAAGCCTAGCGGTAACTTTACATACCACCAGGTTTAACATTAAAAAATTTTACGTGGTGCCCACATTGCGTTTATGTGTTTTGTACGGATCTCAGAACAAACAGCAACTTTTGCCCTTATAAAACATTAAGAGATTGTTTTTTATAACCGAAGTGGAGAGTGTTTACAGCGCGGTACTCACTGAGTTCTTATATAAAACAGATACGTTCCGTCTTTAAAGGGTTAATTCCTAAGTGTCTGTCCACCCTTCACGAGCTTTAAGACAGAATGAAAGTGCGAAACCCCGTACAGGTAGAAAAAACATCAATTTAGAGTCAATAAAAATATAAAACTCTGACAACTCTCGTATGGATTCAAGATTTCACAAAACAGAACTCAAAACATGTATACATATTGTTAGTTCTGTTTTGTGAAATCTTGCTTTTGGATGTAACCATCATGACGATCCCATGAGAGGCCGAAATATGTTGGATTTATTACAGATATCGTAATATAGAATATTTGAAAAAATACAGTGTATTTAATTGGCCTGAGAATTGTGTGATTGAATATTTATAATGTGTTCAATGGATTCATCTGGCTCACGACAGAGTTCACTGATGACTGCGTATAAGGTAACAAACCTCTGAAGTCAACATAAGACTGGAAATTAACCAGCTGGGTAACCATCAGCTTCTCAAGAACAATTCTCCTTTAAGGAACAATTTAGTTTCCTTTTAATTTCCAGTTCATAATTCACTGATGACACGTGGAGGACAACACACTTTGTTTCAATGAAACTGGAGTCCTCATACTTAACACAGTGGACACGCTTAGCAATGAATTCTTAATCCACGGATTTGCTTAACTAACCACCAAACAAAGAAACACAAAGTGGGAAGAAAGAAGTACTGAGTACAGCAGCTCAAACGGTGAGTCAGTGAAGTGTGCATATTGGAGATATATACGACATGGGGAGGACTGCACTAGCACCAGACAGCAAGCTTTCTGCAGCGAACAAGTGGACTAAAGCACAGTTATGCTGGAGAAACCATACCCTTCTATTATATCAGTGTACAGGCTTAGGGGATGACGTAAGTCATCCATAATTGCAGTGAGTTCTTCACGGGCGATCAGTCGAATCAGTACGGAACAAAAATCCGAAGATTCGGAGACTGTTTATACACCAGGGAATTTTATGATGGGTGACAAACTGGTAGATAATTTGACACTTAAGCTGGTAGATATCGGGCTCCGTTACACCAACATACATGCCACTCGCCACTTAAGTACCCGATGCTGCAGAAATGTACACTCGCAAAACCATCGCCATTCCAATCGGTAGAGATGTAGGACGGAATTCATCGTTCATATGAGGTAACTGAGTTCAAACTTATTGCATGCAGGCCTGCTAAGTTACAAATGTTCTTTTATCGTTTCTTTATTCGCAAAGAATACTTGCAAACCTTAATAATAATAATAATAATAATAATAATAATAATAATAATAATAACACTTATTCATTCATTCTGTATTTAATGTGTTCCATGTCCGTGCACTGTAAAATATAAAATAATATTCACCAACAAATGCACCAAAATGCAATCTTTATTCGTACAAATCTCCTACATGTTTCGACCTTGCTGGGTTATCTTCAGGGATAATAGTCTCTTACACTGTTGGATGCGCTTATATAGTTAAGTGGCAATGTGCCCTAGGTTTCATCCTCCATTTGAGGATGGAGGATGAAAGCAAACGCGCATTCTCACTTAACTATAAAAGCGCATCCAACAGTGTAACAGACTATTCTCCCTGAAGATTACCCAGCAGGGTCGAAATATGTAGGGGATTTTTACGAATAAAGATTGTATTTTGGTGCATTTGTTGGTGAACATTATTTTATATTCATTCTGTAGTCTGTCTTACGACAGGTCGACAGCCTCTTCCAAAGCGAGTTATGGCAAATAAAAGAGATTATGGTTAGCCCGTTGGTTTTGTCTGCTACGAGGGGTCATCCCTAGCATGCCTAACCAAAGTCTCACTACTCTCAATTTACCGTCTTGCCTACTGTCTCAGGCCCCGAAAGCAGTCGTACCAACACCTATTCCATCTCGAGAAAATTCCTCAATGATTAAGTCCACTTAACCTAGTGAAGGGTATGATGTAATTTTACCATGTTCCTGGCTCTATACACTCATGTCAACATTCCTTGTTGTAACGCCCAGCAGATATTTGGTTCAAATCTCATACTCTGGGTACTTAGCAATACCGGACATAGCCTGATGAAATACTTAATAATAATAATAACAATGTGCTGGAGAACGACAGCTTCAAACTGTACTGGAATCGCAGCATTATTACGGACAAAACAATACTTTTCAACCGACCTGACATAACTCTCACGAACAGGAAAACAAAAAATACCTTCCTAATAGACACAGCTATTCCAAATACACACAATCTCGCCAAAACAATAACAGAGAAACAAAAGAAATACCAAGAACTGGCGAACGAAATACGTGCTGTGTGGAAGCAGGACGCAGTACAAGTGGTCCCGATAGTAATTTCAGCTACGCGAATAATTCCAAAGTCACTGTCACAAGGTTTAAAGAGACTTAACATGCACCCAAACACATATATACAAATGCAAACAGTGGTAATTCTTGGCACATGTTCAATTGTAAGAAATTTCCTAAATTACACATAAGACCACCGAGCCTAATCCTGTTGATGATACATCCCAGGATAGGTGAATATTTCCCAGCTAAAGCTGAAAAGTGACACATTCCGATAATAATAATAAAAACAACAACAGAATACAAAGAGTGAAGGTGAATGCAAGTTTACCAACTTGAAGGTGGTGACAAATTGCTCCTTCGAGTAAACAGAAACACTTGAAGTATTTTAAATTACCCAACAGAACGGGGTCATTACAGAGCACTAACAGCAGCTCAGCAAGTCAACGTATTTCCCGCCATGTACGGTACCCCTAACTTCAATACGGTATTCACAGTACCCGGTCATTTGGGCCCATCCAGGGTCTGATAAAGCCAGGTCACGCTTTCTAAAGACAAGGCTACCACCTTGTTTTTAATTTTTATGTACACGATATCGATACTTGGGAGGTTAATCATTAAACTATGGTAAATGTAATGTTGATCACTTGCAACGCGCTGTATTCCACTCTCGCCCGCAGCAAAAGGTATCTACATAAATTAGCACATCCTCGGTAGCAGTTCTCCTTGTTCACCCCGTTATCTCGCTATCACGAGCCCCACAAATCTTCTTAAATCACCAGCAGCAGCTCTTGCCTCATATATTAGCGCAATGCTGTGCTGCCTGTCTGCTGATCACACCGCCCCAGCCACTGGCCTATTCCTTCCCACCGACAGAGAGGGCGAAACAGTTAAAGGACTTCTTTCAGCCACAGAAAAAAAAAATAAATACACATAACTCAATGGTTTAACCCTTTAAAGACGAGGCGTATCTGTTTTATATAAGGACTCAGTGCGTACCGCGCTGTAAACACTCTCCACCTCGGTTAAAACAACCAGCCTCTTAACCTTTTAAAGCCTAGCGGTAACTTTAGGTACCACCAGATTTAACATTAAAAATTCTACGTGGTGCCCACATTGCGTTTATGTGTTTTGTACGGATCTCAGAACAAACAGCAACTTTTGCCTTATAAAACATTAAGAGACTGGTTTCTATAAGCGAAGTGGAGAGTGTTTACAGCGCGGTAGGCACTCAGTCCTTATATAAAACAGATACGCTTCGTCTTTAAAGGGTTAATGTGTTATAAAGCAAAAGTTGCTGTTTATTCTGAGATCCGTACAAAACACATAAACGCAATGTGGGCACCGCGCAGAATTTTTTAATGTTAAACCTGGTCTTATGTAAAGTTACCGCTAGGTTTTAAAAAGGTTAACCATTTAACCTTTCGCAGTACACTCTACTCGTCCTCTACTTAACGGTTAATCAACTGACGTGTTCCAGTACACTCCTACTAGACACACTCGACCTGATACCTGCGATGTCCCACAACACAAACCTTGGTATTACATCAACTGGGGACGGCAGGTCAAAAAACAGCACCATAGCAGCAAAACAAGTACAAGAACTGTGCACCAAATTTTATATAAGATTTTAACATTTTAAAAGGTTTTAACATGTTATAGCCAAATTCATGAACATCTTATGTAATTTGATACAGCCCCCTTGATAATGGTATAGTTACTTGCCGAAACATGTCGGGGAGAAGATGAAAAAAAAAGATAAATAAATAAACAATAATACTGTGCATTAGTTGGATCTGTTTTGCTATACTTAACAGTTTTCAAGGAAACTTAGAAGGAAGGATAGAAATGACAGCAAGATGAGGAAGATGACGTAAACAGCTACCGGATGACCTTGCGGAAAAGAAGACACTTGAAACTGAAAAAGGACGCACTAGACCGCACTCTGTTGCACTCACTTTGGAGGAGGCTATGGACCTGTTACACGACAGACTACAGAATGAATGGTTTAACGATACTGTGTCAACTGGGAGACATATATGAGTGAAGAATATTACAACGAATCCTAAAAGTAATACACGAGGTTGCAAATCGGACTCATCTGGCTCAAGATGTGGACCAGTGTTGGGTTATTTGAACACGGTCATAAGTCTCCGGGTGTTATAACAGGGGCGGAAGTTGTTGGGTTGTTTAGCTTCGTACGAAGGGCTCCGTTTTATGGAGTTGTTGCGACTGCTGCTCTACCGACAGGGATATTTGCAATAATGAGAAATAAAAGAGTACATTAACCCTTTAAAGGCGAAGCGTGTCTGTTTTATATAAGGACTCAGTGCGTACCGCGCTGTAAACACTCTCCACTTCTGTTTTAAAAACCAGTCTCTTAATGTTTTATAAGGCAAAAGTTGCTGTTTGTTCTGAGATCCGTACAAAACACATAAAAGCAATGTGGGCACCACGTAGAATTTTTTAATGTTAAACCTGGTCGTATGTAAAGTTACCGCTAGGCTTTAAAAGGTTAATACATTACGCGGCAGCTCAAATCCATCCCCTGCTATGCTACATATAGTCAGCACTAGCTGCAGGGGAAGGGTCACGGCTTATCTCAAGGTAGGGCCCAAAACTGTCTGTAAGAAATATCATTACGCGCTTCTGTCGAGATTGTAATGAAGAGCTTCACAAATATAAGCCAACTATGACAAAAATTTGTCAACCTGATCGTTCCAAGAGAAAGGGTCATCTTTTTTTAAATACTAAACAATTATATAAATTGAAGTAATTAAGAAATATTAGTAAAATGTACCAACTAATACACCTTTCTTTGTTAACATTAACTAATATTCCCGAACTTATGTTTCGGCATTGTAAATCGCCTTCATCAGGGGGTCGCTTAGTGTGAAGTTCACTTAAACATCCATTGGGTTCGGAAACAGAGCATTTAAACTCACCAGTCCACTCTACCACTTTCACAAGCACTGATTCCATTCACAATACACGCATCTACATTAGCCATCACCAAGCTAGGCTAAAAAATTGTAAAATAATGTCACGTGCACTTGTCTTTAAACATATAAAGTTCATAACTGAGAAATGTTTCGTTATAAAAGTTGCTCTTTGATATGTGATGAGCCAGTTAAGGATATGATGGTTTTTTTCGCGTACGGTGCACGCGTATGTAAAGGACCTAATGTGTAGATACTCTCTACATGGGAACAGAGCTACAGGCGGGCAGGATGAAATTATACTCTACGTATAACAAGAGGCTGAAGCCATATTGCCAGTACGGCGTGTATTGAAACTTTGCAAAATCCCAATTATTTACAAGATTTGAGGTTCTTGCAGCGGTGTGGATGAAGATTCAAGTCTTCTAAAATATTACACCTTTCGAAAAAAGCGTAGTACCGCCAGCTTTCGGACAAAACAGTCCTTGAATTGTTTTTCGTTTATTTGATGTTTTATATAATGATATGATGTGTGCCTTCTTGATGGTGTTGATTACACCGAAACATGTCGCAGGAGTAGAAAAATTTGATACAGATTGTAAACTATAACAGATGTAAACTTGGTTGGTTGGTTTAGTTGTAAATTATTGTTAACCTTTTAAAGCCTAGCGGTAATTTTACATACGACCAGGTTTAACATTAAAAAATTCTACGTGGTGCTCACATTGCGTTTATGTGTTTTGTACGGATCTCAGAACAAACAGCAACTTTTGCCTTATAAAACATTAAGAGACTGGTTTTTATAACCGAAGTGGAGAGTGTTTACAGCGCGGTAAGCACTGAGTTCTTATATAAAACAGATACGCTTCGTCTTTAAAGGGTTAATGCACGGAGGTGAATAATATAAACAAAAAATTCCTTGAACTGTTCGAATCTTCATCAGTATCACTGTCAGAAGATAAATCTTGCAAAGTTTGGGTTGTTTCTTCTAAGTAATCGCTTTCATTATGTTCCAGTAAAATACGAACGCTATTACGTGTGTTTTCATTTGAAGTCACTTTTAAAGAGGACTGAATTGCGTGTGACGCAACTCCACGCACGGCCCTTTAAATGAAATGAGTGATGGTGCACTGCAATTATTACAGCACGGAGGATAGGGCCCGCACTGGTGTACACATACTTCCCCAGATATCAGGGGTGTCTAATATATGAATTAATCTTTCGAAAACTTCTCCAAATAGGTAGATATTCGTCTCGTGAATATCACGTTAACATTACATTGTTCTCTACAGTTGTTTCAGATTGTGTCACGCCAGTTATATGAATCCGCGACAAGTTTCCGAGGAATGAAATAGGTAAGCAGATTAACATAAATTGAAATAAACAAGGACGCCAGCAGTCAAGCTGGTACAAGCGACAGACCACTTTGTTTTCTGGACATCCCCCATTCGAATTTTGGCCCGGATAAAGACCCTCAAGACGGAGTACTTCCGTTGACGTCCTCAGTCACCTAGGGCAAATGCCCGAATCTTAGCTGCTTTCGGTCAGATCTGCCTCCTGCCACGACATTTCTAATTCATTATTCACTACTTTTCCTACCATTTGATGCTACACGTCCTCAGAAACTGACAATGTCCTTAAATAAACCGTCAACAAACAAACAAACAAACGAACCTTCAAACGAACAAACAAACAAAAACCAAATACCTGAATAAACTCTTCAATGGCTTTTGATGAAACTTGGTATTGGGATTCTACGAGAGACATCTAGATGTTTTCAGTTTTGTCCGTACTGACCCAACAGACGAAGCTCAAATCAACCTTATATATATATTTTTTTTCAAAACCAGTCTCACTGCATAAGGAAAATGACACCGTACTTTCCATCATAAGAATGATTCCAGTAAGATGCAAGATAATGGTAAAGGTCGCCACATAACATGCCACCGGAGGCACAGAGAGGGAGTAGAGGTACAGCTCTACACATGTTTAAGCTCGAAGATGGATGGCGGGTGGTCACCGCAACTTGCCGGCCGCTTTAACCCCCGAGAAAGAGAGCCGGTACCCTTTATAGCAAGCTGGGTGAGTCCCACAGCCTGTCTGAATTGAAGGTGTAAAACCTTTATTTGGTAAAGGCTCTTCCTCAAGAGAATGTAGCTGAATGCACAGCGTGGGTAGAGTCCCTTAACACTCGCCACGACAGTCGGGGGTGGGGGAACGTAGAGATCCTGTCAAAAACATGAGTCTATCACTGCATGACGTAGTTTACTTTTCGCTTATAACGAGTCTAAAGCCAAATTTACGTACAGCTCTGACCACACAGAACACTACAGAAAAAAACTGTACTATCTCACACGCACCAGAGACGACTGCACTTCAACCAAATGTAATTTTAGTTGGAATACGTCGGTTACTGGTCACAAAGAAGGGACAGTCGCCTTCATCAGTGCAAACCACTGCCAAGGCCAACTGTATATTCCACATTCACTATCTGTGCGTTGCTTCAAAACGTAAATATTTAACTAAACACAAAATTGCAATATTTGACGAAGCATTGGTTTCAATGGTATGACGCGCTGTGCAACAGTGGATTAGTGTATTCAATGACAGATTATGGGACATACATCCTTCAAAAGACGTGGACTTCATCGCGCGACTGAAATGGCCTCTATTTCTTTGGGAATTGTGGACAACCCTGCACTAAATGTTCGTAGCCAATGCTCTTGTTCAGATGGGAAGGGGTGGTACAGGGGTCCTTCAACAGCAGAGGACCTCACTTTTGTCAGCCCACCCCCCCCCCCCCCCCCATCCACCAAGTACCACGACAACTCGCCATCTGTCGCTTAGTCCGATACAAATGAATAGATCTAACGACGTACACATAAATAGTGGATGTTTCTAAATAGATATTTACTTCTTTGATTAATTTTCAGCATATCTGAAACCCTTTAATGATGTATTTGTAACACACTACTCAATCTTAGCTATCAGAAAAGTCACAAAATTAAAGAAAAAGGTTAATTTAAAAACCTCTTATTTTATTTCCTGCTTGTAAGACACAGTGTAATGTGTTTGTGTTAACCCTATGTTATTTGCACAATGTGTTTCCCTGTTCACCTTTTTTAACATTTGAAATATCGAATTAATGAACTTAACAAACAAGTGGTACTGAACTGGGATTATTCCAGTGTCCCCACAGGTTATTTTCTCTGCAGCTGGCGAGGTCACACAACAAATAAATATATTTCAGAATATTCTATGGACCAAAACTTTATGTTTATCATACAAACACTATTTCGTACAATAAACATTGCATAAGGTAATGAGACCTTTTTGATATACATAAAGACATTGGGGGTTGTGTTAATATTAATCCTTTAAAGACGAAGCGTATCTGTTTTATATAAGGACTCAGTGCGTACCGCGCTGTAAACACTCTCCACTTCGGTTATAAAAACCAGTCTCTTAATGTTTTATAAGGCAAAAGTTGCTGTTTGTTCTGAGATCCGTACAAAACACATAAACGCAATGTGGGCACCACGTAGAATTTTTTAATGTTAAACCTGGTCGTATGTAAAGTTACCGCTAGGCTTTAAAAGTTTAACACAGATTTGTACTGCTTTATCTTTTAAAACAGTGATGACTGTTCTAAGTGAACTCAGTCCGTAAATACTAAATTAGAATGATAATTGCCAGTACACATGTATGTACGAGAATAATAAGTTTTTATTTTATAGCAACATTTCTAATACACTGTTTCTTAAGGTTGGAATAAGTATAAAACAGATCATGAACGATGAGTAGATACGAATTATGAGTAGTCGTGCCCTGTTCCAATCAGCGAAGATTCTGTGAAGCAATCCCAACAGAAACTCTAAAAAGCACGGCAGTCCGAACAACTATTCTAAGCTGAAATTCGAACCTGATGCCCCTCGCATAAAAGAGTCTTATTTATACGCGAGATTGATGTGCCGTGCTTAATGGCCAACAGTTACCGACGTTTCGGAGAATCTTAATATCTTCTTCACTGAACTCCAAGAAGAAAATCATCTTGAAATTCATTACTCTGAAGATGAAAGTATTAGAATCACTTGAAACGACGACAACTGCTTACCAATCGACAAGGCCTATCATCCCCTACGAAGTATATTTTTATAAATTTATTTATTTGTGTCCTGTTTAATGACACCGTAAGTAGTTGAGGATATATATAATCGAATATTGGATGATGCTGGATGATCAAATGGAAGGATTTGGAAGGAGAATGCTGTAGCTGTTTCCCAAAGGGACCACGAAAAAACATCAGTCAGGATACACATTATCGTAACTGATTCGAAGCAGGTACCTTCCGCATACAAATCAGTAGAATTTCTGCTTGTGTCGGCTTCGCCGGTACAAATCTGTACCATTACTGGGCACAAATATTTGAAATTTTTCTAAATAAGACAGGCCCTTCTTATCATATAACTGTATATATTAACACGGTAAGGTATGTTTTGCGACACGATGGTCTACTGAACCACTGAATACATTAAATACCAAGAAAAAAACTGAATATATTAAATACTAAATAAAAAACACTGAATACATCTTTTGAAGACAGACATTTTTAGAGTTTATGATGTGGCATTGACGACAATCTCATTTTTTACTCATTCATATTGAAAAAATAATTTTAACAAAAAGAGTAACGTTAAAAATTGACAGTGCTGCCTCAAGCGGAGGCCACGGGACGCTAACTTATTTCATGTACTTCACTTAGCCTCTGCTTGAGCCAGGACTGTCGATTTAAAAGTTTTGTTTCTGAGTTACACTTTACTTATGATTCGTTGAACTCCGGAAGAAATCACCCAGAATCAAGCATTAGTAACTAGAATACTTAAAATTTATTAAGATGCTGTGACTTTTATTGATAAGATATTTTACTGATTTACATGCAAATTATTCGTACAGGTACAACCACGCATTCTGCAGTCTGCCTTACGACAGGCCCATAGCCCCTTCCAGAGCGAGTTCTCCACAGAGTGCGATCTAGTGCTTCCTCTATCAATTCCCAGCGCCCTTTCTTTCCCTCAAGGTAATCCAGTAGCTGCTAACGTCTTCTTCCTTGTCTTCCCGTTACTTCTACTTCAAATTCATTTTAACAGCATCCCCCATTTCGTATTGCATTTTATCGTATTTAGCATGTACTTACATTCAAATATCTGCATTATTTTATGTGAACACTGTATACATTTCTTTCTTCTTGAAAGTGACTGTACATGAAGCTACTTATAGTCGAACACTCCACCACGTCATCCAATATGGCAGCTTCCATGTGTTGTGTGGATTGGCGAGTTGCTTATTTAAAAGACCTGCTGAATGAACCCGATGTTCAGGGATACAGAGTGATCCGGCAGCTGATCGGGTCCAGATGGGATTAGGGTAGCTGCATCACAAACGATGGGGAACCCTCTCAAGCCCCAAACTGCCCCACAATCGTCTCCTGAGATCCAAATGCTGGTCTACAGTGCGCTGTGTTCTGCACATTTAGAGCGCACTGTGATGTACCAGTCTCTGAATCTTCATTCCAATCCGTACGTAACCTTTTAAAGCCTAGCGGTAACTTTACGTACCACCAGGTTTAACATTAAAAAATTCTACGTGGTGCCCACATTGCGTTTATGTGTTTTGTATGGATCTCAGAACAAACAGCAACTTTTGCCTTATAAAACATTAAGAGACTGGTTTTTATAACCGAAGTGGAGAGTGTTTACAGCGCGGTACGCACTGAGTCCTTATATAAAACAGATACGCTTCGTCTTTAAAGGGTTAAATAGCATAAGGTCCCTCCGTACACGCTTCGAGGCAATCCCAGTTACGCTGTCAAGAATGCAATGAACTTCCCTGCGTCGTTTTAAGATACCAGCTGAAACCGACGACATATACACGAGACAACCAACTGCGCTGTTTCAGCCACATTGGTTAATAGCGTAGAATGAGAAAGGAAAAAGTCACAAATGATCACTGGGGAGAGGATATGGTCAGGGACTGTTATGATTTGCTTTATGTTGTTCCATAACTGTCTCCTGGAAAACGAGCAAAATGACTAAAACGCCTATCAGGACGACATATACTTCTAGCAAGAGAACAAGCAATAAAATTGCAAATTAGATGATTAAATAGCGATCAAGCAGTTAAATCGATGGCTGAATCAAAACAAGGCAGAGTAGTGACAACAGCAACAACAGGCACGTTGAACCTTCTGCCCTAGGGGGACACAAAGTTATGCAACGTGGTACGTCTGGCACACTACTGCCTGTACGCGGCACCTGTTTATGTGGTTACAACTCGCATATGGTTAATACATTGGACTTTAATTGGAAATAGAAAAGGAGGGTTGTTGAAGCGGGTCAAAGCAAAAGACGGTACTTCCTCCTCCCCCCCCTTCGCCCCCCGTCGCTCTTTCTTTGTACGGTTGCTCATGAGATTTGAATGAGACCAGCTTTGAAGAACGATTCTCCCTCATTCCGAACCCCCCCAAAACCGAGTCCATCTGTTCAGTTGTGCACCAGCTAAACCGTATGTGAAGGGGGGGGGGGTGGGGTGACGTGCCCTATACCCCACATGACCATGTGTTCCAGTCACCACTAGCTTATATCTTGAGCTTCAGACATCCTCACTCTGTTTTGGATCAGAAAATGGGTTAGAATGCGTTATTTCACACAATGAGGCCTACCTGCCTACAAGGTACCTGACATTCAACATACGAATTAAGCCTACCTGTCTACAAGGTACCTGACATTCAACATACGAATTAAGCCTACCTGTCTAAAAGGTATCTGACAGACATGTAACTGGACACATGTGTCCTAGCACACAGAATACAGTAAAACCTGTCTGCAACGTCATTACAAGGAACCAGAATAATTTCTCGTCACATAAAACTTTACACTCGAAACAGGTGCTTCCTGCTGGATAGAAATACACCGCGCAGTTCATACTCTGCGTACTTGTAGCCTAAATCACACGTTACAAGCTTATATGCACATGTACTATCATCGGTAAACAGACATATCTCCTACCCTAATATAGGCCTAATACAAATACCTTACGCCGATCGCAGTGGCCGCGCGGTCTAAGGCGTGGGTCTGCGGCCGTTCACTTGCTGGGATTGCGCGTTCGAATCCCAACGGGGGGGGGGGGGGGTATGGATGTTTGTTTCTTGTGAGTGTTGTGTGTTGTCAGGTAGAGGTCTCTGCGATGGACCGATCCCTCGTCCAGAGGAGTCCTACCGACTGTGGTGTGTGTTTGACTCTGAACAAGTACGTAGAAGAGAGAAGGACTACGAAACGCATACAAACAACTTACTCTGTTTTATTCTATGTACGGTACCTCAAGGATAATACTTCACCATTAATGCAATTATAGCCCCTATAACATCAACAGTGACCAATTAATTCTTTCGTCTATTTAGTAACGTCATTTGAAATGCCTAGGTTAGGCTGCTCTGATACCGAATGATGGAATTACTCGTTAATAACAAATCGGAAAGTATGTAGAAGCAGGAAGGCCAGATATCGTTTAATGTACCACTTAAGGACTTTACTGCAAGAACTATGGAAACCATGCAAGGTTTCAGTCAGGACAGAGGTTTCAGGGGAAATATTTAAGCCCAGAACTCACGGAAGCTAACCTTTACACAATACAGCCAGTATCATCGTAAGATAAGACTAAGGAAGGAAAATCGGGCCGACCCCTAAGGCTTAAATCAGCTTCGCGTTTACACTGTCTAGAAAGCTCTGTGTAATAACCGAATTAGATAAATTCTACCTCAGATATGTTCCTCAACAGAATGGACCTGGTTTTCTAGAAGAGACGCAAGGAATTGGTATTTTCATACGGAGACTGTAAACTTGTTGGCTGAATTATGCATTCACTCACAAACCTGTTCGCACTTTGTAGGGCGTGTGTACCTGCTGCCAGTGACAATGAACTGGCGACACAATAGGGCTTTAAACCATACTAACTTCGACTCTGCCCATATGTCCGATTATCATTGCACCAAACGTCGGTGGCTGGAGACAGTTCGATCCACAATGCACAATATGGGACACATAACAAGGCAATGTGCAGAGAGTGGGGATAGACTGCAATCACCAAGTATTCCACAGGGGGCTGAATAGCCTGAAGGGGTCTGTCAGGAGAGGGGACCAATGTGAGCTTAAATATGGTTTACAGACCACGACTTTGAGCTTTGTAAACGAGACAAGCAGACCAAAATACTTTACATACTGGAGAGAAGAATCAGAACGTAGGGTTCACGGAATTAGTCTAGGAACACACTAACTGAATCGAGTCCAGTCGAGTCGAATCGAGTCTGATTCACCGAGATACTGTCAAGAGAGACCCTCCATTAGATTCGTCACAACAACGGATCATATAGTGTAACGTATAGGGGAATTATATGTCAAAGATATTGGCGTGCCTTTGCAGTATCTTAGGAAGTCAGACTCGATTCGGCTCGACTGGATTCGATTCGATTAGTGACTCCATACATAGAGTCAATAAAAACAGTACTCCATATTGTTGATACATGAAAACTCGAAAGCTGTTATGGAAAATGTTCTGATAGCTTCTGAGTATGAAAATAGAGTATTAAAGAATCCACTTCAATGTCTGCAGTTTCAGTGAATAATTCGCCCTATCTATCTAAATACGAATTCACGTATAGTTCTGTCGTCCTCATTCTTGACGGATTAGGCCGGTTTCACTCAGAAGCAGTTGTGGAACTCTAACTCCTTAGACACTTATTACGACTGTATCGAACATGGATCAGTCCACAGCAAGGTCTCTACTTGCATAAGATACCACGAGGCACAAAACACATACATTCATACATACAGACAGACAGACACACAGACTGACTGACTGACAGACAGACAGACAGACAGACTCTGTGTCTTGGCCGGAATTCGAACCTGCAAGACCATCCGCGCCTTAGGTCACTCTCTCATTGCACTGAGCTAAGAATATATCTCAGAAGCTTGCTTAAACCACTGGAGTTGTAGGTTATTTTCAATATTTAAAACAAGTATAAGAATTTAAAATAAAAAATTGTATCGCATAAACCATTGCTCCAGCAGATATTATAATTCATTTTTTTTGTCCTGTTAGCTACCCGCCCCCCTATTTAAAGGGCACGTGAAGCTCTTTCCCTGGTAGTAAAGTGACATTGACAACTCACCTCAGTCTAGTGCCGGGGTTAAGATAGCGTCCTCACAAGCCATCACGGTGTGATGCTTGGGAAAGGGGACAAATTTACCTTTACTCCCTCAATACGAATTTTTCTTTAACCTTTTAAAGCCCAGTCATTTCTTTATGTACCCCGGGGATTAACATTAAAAATTCTACATTGTGCCCACACAGTGTATTTATGTGTCACTTACGGATCCCCGAACAAACAGCGATTATTTCCGTGCGCAGCTTTAACTGGGTGGTTTTTAAAACCAAGGCGGAGGGTGTTTACAGCGCGGTACGAACTGAAACTTTAAATACAAGTCAGGCTACCTTGGTCTTTAAAGGGTTAACAGACGAAATTATTTTCATGTACGTGTAAATGTCTTAAACTATAAAAAAAATGCTATTTGTTTCACATCTGCTGTCCAATGAGTGAACTGTCACGACAAAGTAATAACATTTGTCAGTCATAAACTAATGAACACTACCAAAGTTACTGGTCATCTCTCAGTTGTCAAGGCATTCGGTGAATTAATATCAAAATGCTTCTAAATTTGCTGCCCTCTGCTGGAAGCAGCATATTATCTTTAATTGCAATATTTAGAATAATACTTAGAAAATAATACGATCAATTCTTTTCAACAGATCAATAATCTGAAAGGACAGCCAGTGAATTAATGCAATAAGATTTAAATTCCCCACAGCAAAGTGACACACAAACATACCACCTGTTCTAACATTCTAAATTCCTGTCCACCGAGCGCACATACACCCTTCACACGATACTGAGCATCAGAAGCGGTTTCAAACAATTTCCTCAACATTATGAACCAGCTGGTCTTCGTAATGGAGAATTTGTGTGTTTTATCTCAGGTAGAACCTGAATTTTTTACATCAACTACATAGTTCAAATAGTTGACCCGAGAGTTCTACTGAGTCATCAGGGTACTGAGTCGATTTTTGCACAGAATAAGTCACATATTTCAACTGTAAATACAAACATAGGACGGAAGAGCATAATTCAAAATTCACGCACTTTCCAGAACACAAAGCTGGAGCAGAGGGTAAAAGGCAGTATTAAAAATTCCTTACACACAAAAAACTTAACAACGTGACCTACAGGTACTAACGGTGGTGATTATTAACACCAGAGTCCTCCGTAACGTGATTTTGTGTAGCTTTGGTGCCACAGAAAGTAGCGCCTTCAGTCCAAGAGTCTAGGGCAGGGGGCTTCAACTTTTGGGGTAAGCGAACTAGTTTGAATATATCCAAGGGTAAACTCTAAAAACACGAATCGTATTGAAATGAAGCGCTAAGTTCTATCGTGGCTGGATATTTCAGTCTTCATCCGTCATATTGTGGTCACTTATTGTCAGATCCAGGAGGATTTGCATTAGTGTTTCTTTTTTTTTTAGGAAAAAATAAAATGTAGCATACGATCAGCAATT
Source organism: Coptotermes formosanus (assembly GCA_013340265.1). Lineage (NCBI taxonomy): Eukaryota > Metazoa > Arthropoda > Insecta > Blattodea > Rhinotermitidae > Coptotermes > Coptotermes formosanus. Next base: position 1,283,500 of record BLKM01007732.1, on the reverse strand, counting down.
AGGCCCTACGTACCAGTTGTGGATCAGTGGACAGAAGGCATTTCCCTGTTGTGTTCAAGCAGTACAGAACTTCAGTGCAATGAGAACGTGTCGCTCGAGTGAGTGTATAGGACCAAATGAGGGAAATAAGCGAGATTATCCACATCTAGTGACGGGAACTAATTGCAGATCAGAGCCTTTCGGACATATTTTCATGACACCTGCACTGAAAAACCGACAAAAGAAGACTCCATTACACCCAACAGGTACCAAGTTTCCACTCCTCTCCCCGCTTTTTTATATTATCACCATTTTGCATCCTTTTGGAGCAGTAATGGTGGTACTTTTCTTGACCATAGAAAGTCCAGTTTCGTCAACATTATATATATATATACACACACACACGCATATATATATATACACACACACACGCATATATATATACACACACACACACGCATATATATATATACACACACACACGCATATATATATATACACACACACACGCATATATATATACACACACACACACGCATATATATATATACACACACACACGCATATATATATATACACACACACACGCATATATATACACACACACGCATATATATACACACACACACACACGCATATATATATACACACACACGCATATATATATATACACACACGCATATATATATATACACACACACACGCATATATATATACACACACACGCATATATATATACACACACACGCATATATATATACACACGCATATATATATATATACACACACACGCATATATATATATACACACACACGCATATATATACACACACACACACGCATATATATATATATATCGGCAGCAGTAATTTTGAGTCCATTGATTGAACTGTTTAGTTTAGCAAAGAATTATTTCTTGGTTTTTTCCCGTGCCACAGTGTTTCGGGCGACGGACCGACTTTCCGGCTGCTGGAGAGTCAAGTTATGCCGCATCGTGAACATTTTATACCATAGTTTCGATGGCAAGGCATTTTTTGAAACTTCTGTCTCTCTTTTAGAATTTGTCTCCCAGCCAACTGTACTATTTCTTTGCGACTCAAACCATGCCCTATTTTTTCCAAGTCTATGACTGCATCTGGAATTTATTTCTCGCAATCTGTCCCCCAAGAAAAGTTTCGGACCTAGTCTCTTGCGGTCTATGTCAACGTAACCACTCACTCTTCTTCGAATCGTGTTGAATGCCACTCCATACACCTTCCGCTCCTCTCTTATCGAAAAATTTCTATCCTGTACAGCGCTTACGACTCTCACCAAGTCTTGGTCTGTACAATTTCTTTCCATCTAGAATTGGTATATTAACGATGCATAACTTAGAAAAAATGTTCAGTAGGGTTGTCAGTGAAGCTATGAAATGATAAATATGTCTTGAAGTGAGAGAAGTTACCTTAAATTTTACTTTTTTACATTGGATGTCTACGTAAAATTACCCGACTCAACATTTTATACGCATTAATAATGCATGACATTTTTACTATTTGTCTACAAGAAAGTACGTGAAAAGCAGAGAATTTGGTAAAATAAACCATAAACATTACGACGGAATATCTTCTCACGTTTAGTGGCACTTATTTCTGATGTAAAACAGTCAATAATAATAATAATAATAATAATAATAATAATAATAAGACAACCTGCACCCAAAAACATATATACAAGTGCAAAAAGTGGTAATTCTTGGCACATGTTCAATTGTAAGAAATTTCCTAAATTACACATAAGACCACCGAGCCTAATCCTGTTGATGATGCATCCCAGGATAGGTGAATATTTGCCAGCTAAAGCTGAGAAGTGTGAAATTCGGATAATAATAATAATAATAATAATAATAATAATATATCATGGAAGATGAACTCGAAACTCGAGACAGCACTGCGTGCTACATGGTGGCGGGACACAACGAACAGGCCACCCGCCTGCACGCCTGAAGGCTTCGTGTGAACAGTAATTTCTTCCCTTGGCTCAACATGTTTATATCTTCCTTCTGAGTGAATCTTAACGTTCTTCAGTTCGCTCCGTCAATAATTACAGATCTTTTTAAGTTGCATACCTTAATTTTCCTCGAAATTTCGACAACTGTTTGTAACGCACACTGCCAAATCCAGCACAGTGGAGACCATCGACAGCTACTGTTGCCAGACGAAGCCACAGATGGTTAGAAACGGCGCTATAACTGCCTCCATTGTAAACTTGAAAAATCAGCTCTGTGGATAGTTTGATCCGCAACTAGTGCCCGATCCATCATCAGTTTCCTGATCCTACTTACTCAACGGCCACATATTAATGGCACAAAGATTCGCGGGCCGCATTCACGTTTTACAAAGTACAGTCTGCATATGATTGCACGACATGCCCACTAATATTTCCCTACATAAACATACATAGGGCAGTCTTCTTATTTTATTTATTTATTTATTTATGGTTTATGATTTATTTTTATTATTATTTACTTATTCCCCCGCTCTGTAAACATTCCCTACTATAGTCTTGCAATGTTTACTATGACATTAACCGAGATTTTATACACAAAAATAAAAAAATATTTTTAAAATTTTAGTACAAATGTTAAAATATTTCAGATTGAATTTTATTTAACATTTATTTATTTGAATTAAACTTTATACGCACAAAATTCAAAATTTGTTTGGAGGCTGCACAAAAACATTCGTTGGGCCGCATGCGGCCCGCGGGCAGCTGGTTAAAACACCTGGTCTAGGGATCCAACAAGAAAAAAAATTCTCGGACCTGTATACCCTTGAAGATGAGCGCATCCCATTCATTCGAAACGTCGGGAATAGATTACCCAGTGACGCAACGTCATACACCACAAGATGGAATCCTCCAACGCAGTGACTTTTCTTACTGTCATCTAAGATACACGATTTAAGACATGTCAGTAAGAAAACAAAAAGTTTGAAGTCACTTCTGATCAAACATGCACGGCAATGAATACGAGGCAAGAGGACTAAATCAAGGATAAGCCAATTCTCAGGGGACACTGCCCTTAAATAAGGGGTGGAAGGTGTCGGGAAAGTGTTACATAACTGATATGCGGTGGGCCATTGTTGTACGGTGCGTGTGGCCAGGCTAATAGTTGACACGTGTCACAGCACGCGCATCACGAAATGTATCCTCATGCGTGTCAACACACGGTGCCACATGAGGCCTGACACGTGTCCTTGTAACACGGAAACCGTGCTGTGGAGGGTAGAGTACCAATGGAGTGAAACAAGCAAAGGGCTCTGGTGCAGACTCTTATCAGATGTACGTCTGTGAGTGGTATGAGGCACCATTTAAGAAAACAAAAATAAAAAATTGTCCATTAAGCATTCGAAGTGGGAAAATCATGTAAGCACTCGTAATATTAAAAATTTAATTCCAGTCTCATAGTAAACGCACTGCATCTTTATTACGCAGTTAAGCCAGTAAGTATTATTTATGGGATTAATCGCTGGTTACTGTAAGAATTATATGCAACAAAAATATCTGTGGGAAAGAAGGTAGAGATCTGTATTGTTAAAGCAGACGGAAAGGAGTCAAATTCAACGGGAAATCCGATTCATAACTTCCAAGTTCCCTGTCGCAATTAGTTTCAAAAATATTTTTTCCCTTAAATACTGTGACAAGACAGGAAATATTTGTTCGTTAAACTTCCTTAATTTCGCTGTTCATGAGCTACGGAAAAAAAATTGATATTTTTGAAAATCCAGTCTAAATCTACCCCACATAATAATCTCTTGCTTCTTTAGTATTATCTTCATATATGACCGCGTCTTGGAAGTGTTTTCGTTTACTTGCGAATTGTACTGAGCATAAAATTTTCACCCTCCTTATGCGTTCTAAGTTCCCGGACCAGCTCATCCTCCTTCATTTTATAAAATAAAAGTTATGTCGTAAATAATCCAATTATTTCCAAATTCAGGGTTTATCTTGCGTCTGTCAAAAGCGTCTCATTTCTTAAAGGATGAGCAGCTAAATAAAAAGGAAAGTGTAGCCAAATTTGAGATCATATAATACCAGATTTTGCCGATCCCATTGGCCGCGCGGTCTAAGGCGTAGGTCTGCGGCCACGCGCTTGCTGGCATCGTGGGTTCGAATCCCACCGGGTGCGTGGATGTTTGTCTCTTGTATAGTGTTTGTGCTGTCATGTAGAGGTCTCTGCAACGGGCCGATCCCTCGTCCAGAGGGGTCCTACCGACTGTGGTGTGTGTCTGAGTGTGATCAAGTGAAAATAAACAACCTCGACACCTGCTGTGAGTAGGTAGAAGAGGGAAGGACTACGAAACGAATAATACTGGATTTACAATACATCGCTCAGTGAACAATAATATTGCCATGTTCTAATCGCGTAATGTGATGCTTGACTATACTTCCTTGTGTTTAATGTAAATTATTCAACTTTTAAATTTTGTTTTATACTAAAAGGAGTTGAAAAAAGAAACGAATATATCAACGTTTCCGTATTACGTCAAGACGAAGTGAATTGTGTCGTCTGTTAGGTCTATATAGCTGCATACTCCCCCGCCTCCCTCCCCCACCGTTCTAGAAAACGGGGCAAACATTATGCAATCATATTCAAATTTAGAACCACAGATTCTTTTTTGGACTTCCTTCCCTTGCTAGTCTACGCCTGAAAAATACGCTGAATATTTTTTTTTGTTTTAAAAAATGCAAAGGCAAACAAAAGAATGTGTGTCCGGAAAGACTTCGCAGAGAGAATCCGTATTTTTGTATTGCTGGGTGCTGGATGCGTGGTAATTTGCATAATTTGGTACTTGGGTGGCAGATAGGTCGCTCCTAAATAACGTGTAATGAAAAGAATGAGACTTTTTTATTTTAAAAAAGAGGATGAATGAAAGGGCATAGAAAAGAAACTCAAGGCCAGAAATGTTTTATGTCATTTTCCGTTCTCTTTCGCCTTGCTTTCCGTGACAGAACTGAATGTACAGTGTTACCTAAAACAGGTGAACGTCTGCATCAGATTACTTGTAGTCCTATGTTACAAGACAGTAAAAAAAAATTTTTTGCCTTCTATAAAAACGATGAATTTAGCGACTACCTGAACCAATGCCAGCTTCTCAAGAAGGTTTCTGCTTCATGGGGTTAACTGTAACAAACAGAGGGTCATATTTTTGTAGGGCAATTCCAATATAGTTATTTAACTTAACGCTGCCTGAATATTCTAGTCTGCCGGGATGTTAAGCCACGTCGACTGCACGCAGCTACCAACGTTTAGAATGGTGGTACTGTCCTGATTTCGGGCTTCCGCCGCACTACTGACGACATCTGTGCTCTTCTGCTGTGTTATGCAGCATCGAGTGGTAACGGATTACCACTCGATGCTGCGTTAATATCGCAGAAAAGCGTAGATCTCATCGTAGTATCTTCTTCAGGGACATGCCTTCGAAGAATAGCAGTAACATTTCGCCGCTTATCAGCGCCGCCGTAAATAAACATCAACGCAAATAAATAGCCAAAAATGCAAGTGTAGTCTGCATAAACTGGCAGGTACGAGTCGAACAGAATCAAATAGTCACATTTCTTTTTTGTCTTTAGGGCGTCGTGTGCTGTGCTGTGTGTGTGTGTGTGTGTGTGTCTCTGTGTCTGTGTGTGGGTGTGTGGATGTGGGTGTGGGTGTGTGGATGTGGGTGCGTGCGTGTGTGAGTGTGTGTATGTGGGTCTGTGTGGATGTGGTTGTGTGTGAATGTGTGTGTGTGTGTGTGTGTGTGTGTGTGTGTGTGTGTGTGTGTGTGTGTACAAACATAATAACATAATTATATGAAACATTACACCGCGACGATCTGCATATTATCCACTGTCCGATGTGTACTAATATATGTCCTGTGAACAAGTACATAATAGCTGACCTCATTTCGATTAAGTGTCACGGTCTGGAACAGTGGTTCTCAAAGTCTGCTCCTCGGACGGCAAGAAATTCGTGATCAGTTCCCTGGGGATCCGTGGATACATTTCTGTAATGACTACTTTGAAGTTTACCTATTTTTTAAATTTTAAATATTTTGTTAAAAGTAATCGAGGAACTTCTTTAATTGGCCATATGTTTATTTCGTGTGACTGTTAGAATATCTGATTAAGAAATTTCCCGTACACAAGAAGCGAGTGACAGTCATTTTAACTAAGGTCAAATCATGCAACGCATTGTTATGTATGCTACTGGCATGTATTAGCAGCTATCTAAAATCAGTTTTGAGATACAAATATTTAATTTTGGATACCCATCATCCGTACACTGTGTATTCACGTAAGCAACGATGTGAGGATCTGTGGTTATTTTGAGAAGCCAAATGGGGTTTGGGAGCAAAAGAGTTTGGCAAATACAGATCAATAAGAGCCCTGCACGTGTTTATATCCTGAACCACACGAACGCACCCCACGCTTTTCCCATCATGTTTCTTTAAGAAGTATTTAATATTATCATCCCACGTAAGCCTGGGTCTACCATATGTTCTCTTCCCTTCAGGTTTCCATATCAAAAGCCTCTACACGTATCTCTTCTTCTGCATATGAGCCATAAGCCCGGCAATCTCCTCTTTCATTTGAATTGAATATGATAACAATATTATTTCCTTTTGAATAAAATCCAACATCAAAAAGATCTCAAATACAAGGGTTTTGAACCACTGCGGCATAAGCCTGGATCAAATGAAGAAATAAGCAAACATTCTGAGTAGGTCTAATACCCTTCAGGAATTCTACCCACTATATTGCGACATTTGATGAGAGAACTTGAGAAGCTTACAGTCTCTAAGCTGGTAAAGAAATGCTCTGCCCTCGAAGAGATTTCCTGTTAATAGTGGCCTTTCACTGAACCCAGTCTTGCGTCAGATGAGACAACATTCTCAAGCTATATTTCTTTAAGATACTTTTTAATATTATCCTCTTATGTATGCCTACGTATTCCAAGAACCCTGTTGCCTTCAGATCTTACGACTAAACTGTTTTCACGGGTTTCTTAACGCTCTCATGCGTGGTACCTGCCCATTCAATCTCACTTTCCTTCTCTTGATAATTTTTGGCGAATGGCATAAATTGTGACGCTTCAAATTGCGTGCTTTGTCCGTTTAACCATACTCCACCAATTTTAGGTCCAACTATTCTTCTGCACATCCTGTTCTAAGGAAGCTAAATCTGTGTTTTCCCTTAGGGTAAGAGAACAATTTTCGGATCCATCCCTCTGCGTAAAAAAGTAAAAGCACAGTTTTTAATGTGTTCCATGTCCGTGCACTATATTATACAAAAACACTAATCACCAACAAATGCACAAAGAGAGTTATATCGTCAATCGTCACACACTCCTACATGTTTCGACCCTGCTGGGTCATCTTCAGGGAGAATTTTTGTTGTCGTTACACTAAGGTTGCACTTTATATTTGTGTGACAATGTGCTGTTGACTGTGTACAGCCTTGTTTTTGGAGGCGTCAACTCCCTCTGGTCCCGGCTTGCAAGCTCTCTTTGTGCATTTGTTGGTGATTAGTGTTTTTGTAAAAGTACAGTGTTTGAATTTTGTGTTGTAGTATTCAGATTAGAGAGACGAGGGGATTATAGCAGCTTTTGAAAGGAATGGTAGCAAGATTTTCCGTATTATGTCCTTCGTTGCTTCGTCATGTAATTTTTTGTTTCGTCTTCGTTCCCGTATTTTCGTACCTTTCAAAGAATTTACCACTCATACACACGCATAGACCTCTTGTTATTCTGTCCAGCAGTGTCTCTAAATTACAAAACACTAAGCACTGTGTACCTGATTTTCTACCTTTGAAAAGGAAAGCTGGTCTTTATTTTTTTTATATTTTTTGTATTTTTAAAATTTGTTAGCGGCCTCTCCTGTTCTGTTTACAACTTTTTTCCGGAGCACTGTGGAGTCTGTATTTTAATTCGCGTTGTACCGAAACACTTACAGTATTTGAGACTGTACTTTCGATTGTATTTTAATATTACCAGTATGATGGTGCCCGGCGACCCGGGTAGGCTAGGAACAGCCATTTACGTATTTACCGTGGACAACTCGTGGGGGCAAAACACACTTCATGTATGCAGTTACTGTGGAAACCCCGCGACCCCAGCAGGGAAGAAACACCCATTTACTTAGTTACATTTGAAACCTCGCGACTCGTGGGAGCAAGGAACACTTCATGTAAGCAGTTACTGTGGAAACCCCGCGACCCAAGCAGGGACACCACACATTTACTTAGTTATTTTTTAAACTTCGCGACTCGTAGGGGCAAGGAACACTTCATGTACGCAGTTACTGCGGGAACTCCGCCATCCGGGCAGGCAACGCACACGAACTTATGTAGTTACCGCGGAAACCTCGCGATGTGGGCAGGCAAGGCACACCCATTTACATAGTTACCGTGGAAACCTGAAGAATTTATATGTCTGTGTATTACAGTTTCGTAGTGATGTCCGCAGTTATCGTGAAAACCCGAATAATGTGTATGTATATATATTATACTGTCGTATTAAGTGCCCGGCGAACCTTTACGTAGTTGACGTGGCAACCCCAATTAGTCGTGTCTCTTACATACTATCCTCGCGTCCGTCAAAATAAATTCTATGTCTTATCTTTTCCTGCCATTTGGTGGCGGTCGATGAAACTCCAATGTGGGAGTGTGACAGAGACTGACAGTGTTAACAGTGTATATAAGATGGGCTTACTGCTTGCAGAAGGAAAAGTGTTGAAGCATTTGAAGGAAAAGCCACACCATAAAATCCCATATAATGATTTAAGTTTTTTGTGGAGAAGGACCCCGCAGCAGACGCTACGGACGCACCGCAACCTTAAGGCTTCTGGTGCAACCTTCTTCTTCTTCTTCTTCTTCTTATTATTATTATTATTGTCGTCCTTTTCCTAGTAATGGAGCAGCGGTGGAATGAAATTGACAGAGGAAGACGGAAATACTCGGGGGAAACGTATTCCAGTGCCACTTCATCCATCATAAACCCCACGTATACTGACCCGGGATCGAACAAGGGCCTCCGTGGTAGGAGGCCGGCGGCTAACCGCCTGAACCATCGCACGACCTAAAATCATAAGTAACACCACAGAAAACATTGTTTACGAATATTTCTTTGCTATTTTACATCTTTGTGATTAACCATTTGAAGACTGAGATTACGCTGAATTATATATTACAGGCTAAGTTCGTACCGCGCAGTACACACCCTGACAGGGTTTTAAAAATCAATAAATTAATGTTGTATGGGGAAAGAATCGCAGTTTGTTCCGAGATCCAGACAAAACACGTAAATAAAGCTGAATTATATTACAGGCTCAGTCCATACCGCGCAGTAAACACACCCCCACAGGGTTTTAAAAATAAATTAATTAATGCAGTATGGGGAAAGAATCGCGGTTTTTCCGAGACCCAGACAAAACACGTAAATAAAGCTGAATTATACTACAGGCTCAGTACGTACCGCGCAGTAAACACACCCCGACAGGGTTTTAAAAATAAATTAATTAATGCTGTATGGGGAAAGAATCGCAGTTTTTTCGAGATCCAGACAAAACACGTAAATAAAGCTGAATTATATTACAGGCTCAGTACGTACCGCGCAGTAAACACACCCCGACAGGGTTTTAAAAATCTATAAATTAACGCTGTATGGGGAAAGAATCGCAGTTTTTCCGAGATCCAGACAAAACACGTGAATAAAGCTGAATTGTATTACAGGCACAGTCCGTACCGCGCAGTAAACACACCCCCAGAGGGTTTTAAAAATAAATTGATTAATGCTGTATGGGGAAAGAATCGCATTTTGTTCCGACATCCAGACAAAACACGTAAATAAAGCTGAATTATATTAGAGGCTCAGTCCGTACCGCGCAGTAAACGCAACCCGACAGGGTTTTAAAAATTATTCAATTAATGCTGTATGGGGAAAAAATCGCGGTTTGTTCTGAGGTGCATAAAAACACGTAAATAAAGTTGAAGTATATTACAGGCTCAGTCCGTACCGCGCAGTAAACACACCCCGACAGGGTTTTAAAAATAAATAATTTAATGCTGTATGGGGAAAGAGTCGTGGTTTGTTCCGAAATCCATACAAAACACGTAAATAAATCTGAATCATATTACAGGCTCAGATCGTACTGCGCAGAACACACAGTTCTCTGTATTTACGTCTCCTGGCATCTAGTGGCGGTCTGTCGAACTCCAACGTTCTCATAGTTGTCCTGGCATCTGGCGGCCTCCCATGGAACTCCAAGCGTCACATACCTTTGCACCTTACTGAATTTTGTATTAGATAACATAATTCGTTTCGTGAATTTATTTTTGACCCTATCGGTCACCCTTCCGTGTATCTCTCTCTACGCATTCCTATCCATCCATTCATACATCTGTCCATCCATCCCCTCACTACCTACCAACCTATTTACGTACGTGTAAGGTTTAGCATTAAAATGGGTCCCGCATTCCACTTGGAATGCTGCCAGCCAATACCATCGGCAATAATAATGACAATGACAACATACATATACTTTTTACTCAAAACAGACACACACAACATATAAAGCAGGATAAAATAGGCTACATGTTTCGGCTTATTAAGCTATCATTAGGCCCTTATTAAGAATATTAAAAAGACATTTAACACTTCAAAGGGTGCGACATCTCCACCTTTATATAATAATATATTATCAATTTATCTAAAAGATTTTAAGATAAAGGGTTTTAACAAAAGTTTCCTAAATATATAGGCCTACGATAAGAGAGCGAATATATAAAAAAATTAAAGGCAAAAAGGCTTAAAAATTATTTTTAAAAAGCTGTACTTGTAGGCAGGCGAGAACGTCAAAGGCTCTAAGTGAAGCACGTGGAAATATACTAAGCATAAAGCAGCGACATGTGCTTCGTTTACTGTTTATGTGAAGTAAGGCGCTTTGAACCGTCGTGACTCAGTTTGATGTAGATTTTGCGAAGGTTTCCTCTTTTGCTTTTTATTTTTATTTTTATTTTATGTATCTGTAAATATAAGAACATATGATCTAAAATATCTTAATTAATGCGTTCTTATTATCGAAATTGTAAGAAACTAAACTGTATTACTTAGTTTGGACAGTTGCAAGCATATCACTGGGTACTATACACGTACCAAGCGACATATTTGCAAGTGGCTGGCAATTCGAACATTTTCGTCCACATTTAGCACCAACAGCACACCTCCAAATAAAAAACCAAGTGGACATTCTTTCACATTCACAGAATCATATTTGTGTAAAATTAACATTTTCAGTGGGCATTAACTTCATAGCGTGGTCTATGGTTACCAAATGAAACGTAATAATAGTTGTGTGTGGATAAAAATGTGAAGGGTGATAGGCGATAATCATCTCATGGGCATGGCTATAAGCAATCTATTTTTATGACATTTTACTCTCATATGTACAGAGGGGAAGCGCTCGTAAAACACCAATAACAATAGCAATTCCTGAAGCAAATAATGTCCTACCAACATGGTGCGAAGACACTAAATATTCAGCATTAGACGGATGCTTAGAGGCAGAGGTCCGATATGACTGAAGAAATGCCAATAGAAACAGACAAAAGCGACAGAAAGTACGTTGTAAGCGCTTCGTAGGAATGGAAGCTACTACTAAAATTTTTCTCCGTCTGCTTGTAACTTTGCATGAAATGGCTGGCTCAAGCAGTGGTGGTTAGTATACGAGAAACTTGGAACGACGCACCTGCAAAAGAAGCTGCTTACACGGGAAACACCTATTTAAAGGAGGTTTCTTTTATTCGTATTAGACCAAACAAGGCCGGCAATCTACCTACAACATAACATTGAGGAGCGTTCGCGTAACCATTGTTGCCGTGGAAAAAACTGTAAGTATTAAATATTATGAGTGTGTGCCTGTAGCCTTAGTTACCCAGCATGCAAAGCGCATGCGCCGTTTTTATTTTCATATGTCGCCTGTCTGGCTGTACCACATTTTTCCACATTACCTCATAAAAGGCACGATTTTCGGAGAAAAAAATTTATTAAACATAAAATGTATGTTTCGATTTTCTCTTTTAAGAAATAACATATGTGTGTACGTGTGTACATTGGATTCTTCTGGCTCAGGATAAGGCCCGCTTGTGCCGAGAGTTAATCCAGGAACTTTTTTTGTTCTTGCATGTAACCAGACTAAATATCAAAGACTAAGGGTTCATGTCCCCCCCTCACCCCACTTAAGAAAAAAGGTTTTATAGTTTGAATTATTTCGACTGATCGTTTAGAATTTGAACCAGTACAGATCCTGTTTCACCATTTGCTTCCGTGAAAAATAACACAAAAACAAGTCACTTGACTACGGCACGAAAAAGCAATTTCTTTTTACCCACTGTGGAATTGCAGCCCACACAGCTTAAGCTGCTTGGTTTTGTTATACAGCGTCCCACCCAGCTGGTACAATTTGTTGTGAATTCCCTACTGATTTGTAAGAGTGAGAAAAAAAAAAGGAAACAAACGGAAAGTAAGAAACTAAACAATCAATTACTCTCGAGATGTGGTTCTAACTACGATATATCGACATTCCCAAGAGAGATGAGACTCAATTTCCTTCACATCTGCGGCCAGAGGTCTTCTGGTGATTCAGTGTGATGTGAAGTCTAGCGTTTTGTCTTACGCATTTCTCGCCAGTGACACCAGCAACGAATTTTGGGGCAAATTAAGATACGGGCGTTTGCTTCACATATCAGACAGATTTATTTTAACCCCATAACCTTTTAAAGCCTAGCGGTAACTTTACATACTACCAGGTTTAACATTAAAAATTCTACGAGTTGCCCACATTGCGTTTATGTGTTTTGTACGGATCTCAGAACAAACAGCAACTTTTGCCTTATAAAACATTAAGAGATTGGTTTTTATAACAGAAGTGGAGAGTGTTTACAGCGCCGTACGCACTGAGTCCTTATATAAAACAGATAAGCTTCGTTTTGAAGGGTTAAAGCACAGTGGTTAACATTTTTCCTGCTAATGTGGAATATATGGTGAGCTGCTAATAATGCCAGCACCACTCGGCTACTAACTAGGCCCTGATAAGGGCCTAGTTAGTAGCCGAGTAAGTGTGCACACACAGATACGACATAGGACGTCTTTCACGATTGATTCAGTGTTGAGACATTGTGCACAGAGAAAGAGAGAGAGAGACAAAGTGGCTCCTTTCAGCGTTGCCAAATGTAGGTCACCAAATATTACACATTAGTGGTGCTGGCATTATTAGCAGCTCACCATATATTCCACATTAGCAGGATAAATGTTAATATATATATATACCACCTACTTTACTACTAAAAATTTCTGCATTTTTCCCACAGTATATTTTATGAATTTTAGCACAAAAATTGAATCAATATCTGTCCAAACACAACTAAATTGTATGTATTATGTAGAACTAGATGTTTCGACGTATTTGAGGTCATCCTCATGTTCACAATTGGGCTTTGAAACATATTGAGGGAGAAATATACAAGTCCATAAAATACAATTAAAATAATTTTATTAATGTTAATAATTTTAGCTGTACATTTATTTTTAATTCCACATTGCTATGCGCGTACCCGACTTCATATTGTCTACGCCCGTACCAAATTTCATGTAGCCAACTCGAACACTTATCGCCATAAAACCCAAAAGGAAAAACGTTCACCGCCGACACATTCTTACATTACATTCTACAAAAAAATATATACTTTCACAAAAGTTACGTATTTTTCGCAGATATATTACAGGATATAATTTCATAACCCTATATTAATTTGAGCTAGCGTCCTTCCCATCTCACAATTTCGCGCATCCGCCATGTTACTACTGATTGTGGGGAAGTATATAAAGTGCGATGCCAGTCAGCCTCCAGTGGCAAAACATAACCTTACTTAACGACAATCCACACTGTACACAAAACAGTTCCTTTCTCAAGAAAGCTTAAAAAGATCGAATATCAAAATATCTGAGGACTGGAATGATTTGCTTAAAGGCAATAGGGCGTGCACAGCTCAGACATGACAGTTATAGAGCGAAGTTTTAAATCGCTTTTCTCTCGTTTATTCGTGCATGTTAAAAGCGTCGTGTCGTTTTGATTAATGGGAAGATTAAAAACTTGTAACATAATAAAGTAGTGATAGAAATGTTTTGATTGAAGTCTTCTTCCATCTCTTCTTCATTATACAATTTAATTAATCTACCGTAAAACTTTCTAAGACACGTAACACGTATTTCAATTTTTATTTATATTAATTTTTAATTTTAAAATATTTAACACATACAGGCCAGTTATCAAATTCTACTTCAGTAGCTTACTCCTTCAAGGAATAGAATTCATAATGACATTGACATAAACATTAACTGACTGGCTGACTGACTGACTGACTGACTGACTGACTAGCTCCGTCGAATACAGTCCATTTTCAGAAGCTAGCAGTAGATATCACAACTGGACAGCGTCAAGTGGTAGGGTAATTGAATGATAAACTGTAAATTAGGCTGTTTGGAACAAATCAGTCATGGCCGTTAATTACTATAGGAATACCAGCATTTTCCTCTGGAACTCAGACAAACCACCTAAAACCTGAGTGAGGGTTATCGGATTCCCGGTCGAGGTTCTGCCTGATACAATTTACTGTGGCACTGGGACAAGTTTTCCTCCGAGTACCTCGGTTTTCTCTTGCCACTTATCATTCCAGCAATGTGACCTAACAACATTACACGCGTAGCCTGTACTAGAGGCGATATACAATCTTAGCAATGTACGGCGTAGTTACATAAAACACCCACAGAAAAGGAATAAGCGTTATCACTTGAACCAGCTTGCTTACAGTTTTATTTAAGACGTTACGTAGCGTCAGAGAAGATACAAGACTGACAGACGTTGAACTAAATCTGTGGAGGGACGTCTTGAGGAACGCAATCGCGGGGTATCACAAGATTCTACATCGGCGTTTCCCTAGTTCCAGGCGGAGAAAGAAACGGCAAAGTTGTCAGTACATCCGACGTGCAGGCACAGATTCAAAACACGTAATCAGCAAAAACACAAGATAAGCATAAGATTACGTATAAATGTAATATTCAGGCGAGTTCGCGTAACCATTGTTGCCGCAGTAAGGCACTAAGTGTTACATATTCTGTGTGTGTGTGTGTGTGTGTGTGTGTGTGTGTGTAGCCTTAGTTATCCAGCATACAATGTGCATATGCCGTATTATATTGTCATCTGTGGCCTCTCTGGCTCTACCATATTTTTCCACATTATCTCATGCAGAGCACAATTTTCGGAGAAGTGCTATTGAATATAAC
Source organism: Coptotermes formosanus (assembly GCA_013340265.1). NCBI lineage: Eukaryota > Metazoa > Arthropoda > Insecta > Blattodea > Rhinotermitidae > Coptotermes > Coptotermes formosanus. The sequence continues at coordinate 1,268,160 of BLKM01007732.1, read as the reverse complement.
AATGTGTGTTTTGATTTTCTCTACAACGTTTGTCCGAAAAATTTCTCATTCTAAGAAGAACTCAGTGAGATATTGTAACAAACGCACATTAGTCTTCATGTAAAGTACCCGACGTTCTTGTCAGATTTCGATGAAATTTGAATTTTCCCCGACAAATTTTTGAAAAATACTCAAATACAAAATTTCATGAAAATTCGTCCAGTGGAAGTCTATTTCTTCCATTTGGACAGACAGGCAGGCAGGCAGGCAGGCAGGCAGGCAGGCAGGCACAACGAAGCTAATAATCACTTTTCGCAATTTTACGAAGGCGCCCAAAAAACGTGTTATACCTGTGATTGAAATAGACGTCAGCCACGTGAAAGATGCATCAGGCCTGCTGTGCCGTAGTTTGATCCATCAGCGACCTATGGAATAGTAGCTGATGATAACATGATATTCAAAATTTGGTAATACTGATATTACCAAATTTGGTCCAGAACAGTAACACATTCCCGAACTAACTTCCCTCTACCCGTGCGATGGTAGGTTACACCCTACAACCAACAGAAGTATAGACACCACGCCTGACTGTAATATATCACAGTGTAACGTCCGTCTTGTTTTGCATGGGGATATTTAGAGCTCAAGATTCAACCAAAAATCAGTTCCGACCCTTTCCCCATTCCCCCGAGAATCATCCGTCATCCATCACCCCCTCATCAATTTGCCATTTCTTCCGTCCCCATTCGCTCGTGGCCCAGTGATCGCTCCCTTGTGGATATCAGGCAATCAGGCTGGGGAATTAAGGCCAGACATATCAGCCAGCTTTACAAAACAAAACATGTAAAAATGAAATGAATACCATACAGTGTTTTGCTTTTAAAAAACTACCACACAGCATTACTTAAAAGTTCTATTTTCTTCCGCTTTAATATTTAATGCATATTAATAGATGTTCGGAGGCCTTCTGAAACGATGCACTTAACACTTTTATACTTCTACACTCGAAAAGACATTTCAGACGTAAGATTACGTTTTCTTTATGGATTACTTACAAGATTAATGTTGAAATGGAGGTTTATGGATAGACGAATCTTTCAAATGTAAATTATTTCAGTTTCTCTTTCCTTAGATGCGGTAGAGGTTTTCCAAGTCTGAAACAATATGTTGCGTCATTCATCACTTTCACATTCAAGTATCTGTATGTTTCTAAAGCACCCAAGGTGAGGAATGTCACAACATTGTTAAAACCCAAGAACGCGTACTACAGGCGAAAAGGATATGACGGAATACTGGCCACTTCCTAAATATTTCCTGCTATCTCGTTTCGGTACATGACAATGACAAGACATTCAAGGACTTACAAGATTCCACGGAGGAATGATTTCGATCCCAGGCCAGTGAATGTGGGATTTGTGGTGAACAAAACTGTACTTAGGTTGTTTTCTTGCAAGTACTTCTGTCTTCCCCTACTAGTATCATTCCACCAAAGCTCCATAGTCATTCTTTCACCTGTCGCCGACTCTACATAACACTAGGATTAGAAACTGACAGTACTATTAATTAAAGCACTTGTTGCCACGGAGGAATGATTTCGATCCAAGGCCAGTGAATGTGGGATTTGTGGTGAACAAAATTGTACTTACGTAGTTTTCTTGCAAGTACTTCTGTCTTCCCCTACTAGCTTCATTCCACCAAAGCTCCATAGTCATTCTTTCACCTGTCGCCGACTCTACATAACACTAGGATTAGAAACTGACAGTACCATTAATTAAAGCACTTGTTGCCATGATGCTAAGGTGCGTTCTGTTTGAAAATAAATTTGGTTAGTGCACAAAGTGTGGCATTGTGAAGTATTTTTGGTTAGTGCATGTAGTGTGGAATTCTGAAGATTAATTAGATTTTATGATGTATATAGTCTAAATTTTTTGTTACCTTAATCCTTCGGTAAATATTTCCTCTCTGCAAAATATTCTTATAGCGTAATTTGTTCAATGCGCACAAAATTAAAGTAAATTTCACAAGCCATGTTCTTACCTCGCAAAAAACACAATTCGTCTTCGCTATAAATATTACTCAATTAGTGCTGCTTAGCGGAATAATCTCTGTTTGTTCTAAGGCACACAAAGACATACCGTAAGGGCAAAATTCTGATTTCCTTATTGTTACAACAGGTGGTATTTATAGTTACCACCAGACTTTCAATGATTAACATATTTCAGGAATATAATGTAAAGGTACCATCAGGAAGATTAGTTATTCCACACAAAATAATTGGATGTCCGCTTGTTGATGTTACCTATAAACAAACGAATAAATAAATAAATAAATGAACAAATAAATAGGTTACTTAAGAACGCTCTTTTAACCTTTTAAAGCCTAGCGGTAACTTTACGTACCACCAGGTTTAACATTAAAAAATTCTACGTGGTGCCCACATTGCGTTTATGTGTTTTGTACGGATCTCAGAACAAACAGCAAGTTTTGCCTTATAAAACATTAAGAGACTGGTTTTTATAACCGAAGTGGAGAGTGTTTACAGCGCGGTACGCACTGAGTCCTTATATAAAACAGACATGCTCCGTCTTTAAAGGGTTAACTGCAGAGATAGGGTCTATTGCAGCGTTGAATCGTGTGGTCATGTGGTCAAGACTGCTGGAGCAACGATTTCGAAGGAGGTGGGCGGCCAGTACTGAGGAACTTGCCTGGAACAAATGATGGAAGCTATAAAGATCTTAAGGCAGGACAGCGGATAGCCTGGTCAGGTCTGAGGAGAGAAAACTATATAAACAGAAGTGTTTTATATAAGGACGTCGCCAGTTGCTAAGACTATAGGCCCTACAGCGTCGCTGGCAGATAAAGTAAACATGCGTATGAAGCATTGGTGGAAAGATACTGACAGGCGAAATACAACTACTCGCAAAGAAAAACGTGCCCCAGTGCCACTTTGTCCACCACAAATCCCACATGAACTGGTTTGAGATCTAAGCCCGGCCCCCTTCGGTAAGGTGCCGGCGACTAATTGCCTGATACAAAGCAACGCCTCGTCAGGGACAAGAATCGGGTACCTTCAAGATACTCGTCATGAGTATCCTCTGCGTCGGCCGGTAGCATTACAAAGCAAGGCTGCTGCTGCAAGCGTCACCCTCTAAAGGCGCCACAGCTCCGTTCGGGATGTACGTTAGTGTCTCCAGTTTATTTAACGCAATAAAATGCCGTACTACAAATTACAAATATCAAAACTAAGTAACAAGTTGATAGAGTGCAAATTTAAATTCGTAATAGGTTCCCTTCGTACGAAGAAAAAATATGTATCACCTGTAATATATTTATTATATAGATCTAAAGAAAGATGGCAGTGGGCACGAAATTTGTTGCCAATATCGACAAAGCTTACATTGATAAAGAATAATTTCACTGGTTTTGAATTCTTAAAATTACCCGAGTACCCAATTAAATCCAGTATTAGGGTGTCCCTACACGACCATGTTTACCTCAAGACAAGACTGCACACGCACAATGCTTGAGGTAGGCCCAACTCCGTATGTGTGCGGTGCAAGCCTTGAGACTCACAAGTATGTGCATATGTATAGAGAAGTTTCCTAATGAATGGGTGCCCACAGACTGCAGACTTACCTGCAGACTTATCTCGAGGCAAGTCTGCTCCTGTGTCGGCACCCTTAACCTTTTAAAGCCTAGCGGTAACTTTACGTACCACCAGGTTTAACATTAAAAAATTCTACGTGGTGCCCATATTGCGTTTATGTGTTTTGTACGGATCTCAGAACAAACAGCAACTTTTGCCTTATAAAACATTAAGAGACTGGTTTTTATAACCGAAGTGGAGAGTGTTTACAACGCGGTACGCTCTGAGTCCTTATATAAAACAGATATGCTTCGTTTTTAAAGGGTTAATCTTTTAAAGCCTAGCGGTAACTTTACGTACCACCAGGTTTAACATTAAAAAATTCTACGTGGTGCCCACATTGCGTTTATGTGTTTTGTACGGATTTCAGAACAAACAGCAACTTTTGCCTTATAAAACATTAAGAGACTGGTTTTTATAACCGAAGTGTAGAGTGTTTACAGCGCGGTACGCACTGAGTCCTTATATAAAACAGATACGCTTCGTCTTTAAAGGGTTCAATATCGGTTATTTTCTTTACTTGCATTAAAACACCGTCGTACTGAAATCTAATTTATGATGACAAGTATTACTTCTAATTAGAAATTGTAACACTGTTTAAATAATAGACAAAATTCTTCAGTATAGCAGATTGCTATCAGTTCCACTAAACAACACTTATGTGCAGTCTATGCATAAATTTTTTGCCTTCCAATAACCAGCACAAAGTTGTCCGTGTGCATCCTGAAATGGACGGTGTTCAGCGTTTCTGTGTACTGAATAAATGCCAATACATTTACGCTGCCAAAAATTGTATTATATCGATACCTTGAATCTATACAGGAACATATCCTTCTCTGTTTCATCCTATTGTCTCGCTTTATCGATGTCAACTGAGATCGATAAATATGAACTATGAAATTAACCGTTCCGTGATTTATTTTCAAGGGCACAGAAATGTGCTGGGGTGGCGAAGGACAATTAACTGTCTTCCAGAACTGATTCAAAGTTTCGACAGATGTCGTGTATGCTAGAAACAGTGCATGGAATCCACAAGTGAAAGCTGTCTAAGAAAGTCCATCAGACGAAGTCCAAATAGTATTAAGACGTTGGTGTCTGGTTTAGCAATTCAACCTCCCCCAACTCACCGCTAAGCTATTCTGCCGTCCCGATGCTGTCATACTATTGGTCGACGCCTCATCTGCAAACTCCTCCCATTATCACAGCATCCATTGGTCGATGGACCAGACTCTCCGCCCTCACACAAGCTGCTCAGATAGAATGGTGTATCATATTGGATATAAGGTTTTGTAAAGAGAACAGTTGGTGCATTTCTTTGGTACAGAAGAAGGTGGCAGTGTGACGCAACGATGCACAGTGCAGAACACGTGGCGCGTCTCGCACTACATTGAGTGGTAACGCGGTGAATGATGTGGTTGGGGAGTTGGACGGGAACACTGGCGAAGTACGATGTGTTCCACAGGATTGACACAGTGTGTGCAGTGTAATGAACTGTCGCAGACTCACATTTTATGAGATTCACGGCTTGGAGAACAGAAGAAGTGGATTCCGAATCCTTGTACGTAGCAATAATCGCCATCACACATATAAGGTAACTATCAGCTGCCTTCTTATTTGTTAAGAATGTAAAATTTTTGTGCTCGTTTAACCCTTTAAAGACGAAGCGTATCTGTTTTATATAAGGACTCATTGCGTACCGCGCTGTAAACACTCTCCACTTCGGTTATAAAAACCAATCTCTTAATGTTTTATAAGGCAAAAGTTGCTGTTTGTTCTGAGATCCGTACAAAACACATAAACGCAATGTGCGCACCATGGAGAATTTTTTAACGTTTAACCTGGTGGTATGTAAAGTTACCGCTAGGCTTTAAAAGGTTAAGACACAGTTTCAGCTGCATACATTACGACACGGCGAGCGGAACCACAGCACAATCTAGAATCACCAGCAGATAAGCCTAAGTCGTGTACCGGGTAGTTAAAACTGTCAACAGATAACAGCAAGTTTCTTCTTTATTTTAAAAAGTCAGGTTCACAAGTAACTTGGTACAACTCTCCCGTCTGCATTACACATTAGAGTGGCCATGCACGTCCAGTAAATGGGGATCTGGAAAAACCTGATCAACGTCGTGGCTCGAGTTTTAAGTATTGTCACAAAGTTCCACTAAGTTCGTTTTGTATTTCGAAATTGAAACTTTGTAAATAAACAATAAAAAATTTACTTCATGTTAGGTATGCCTAGATATACATGACAATCTAATATTCTCAAAGTATAAGCAGGAAATCTACCAAAATTCAATAATTAATATTTAATTAAATTTAGGTTATGTAGTATACCTTTAGACTAAGCAAGGGCCGGGTATAACAACCGTCTTTCGCTTTAAAATAGTTACTTATGTCATCAACACAACTAACTGTACTTATATAATAAAATGTGGCTACATGTTTCGACCAATTATATGGCTATCCTCAGGCCACCTGTGCACATAAAACCAAAATTACAATTGCGAATTTCATTTTGGAACAGACTGAAATCTCATTCTAAGCCAAAATAAAATTTGCAATCGTAATTTTGGTTTTATGTCCACAGATGGCCTGAGGATGGCCATATAATTGGTCGAAACATGTAGCCACATTTTATGATGTAAGCTAACATAAGAACGATTAGATGTATCGATAATATCATTCGTGTATTTAATTTCATAAGTATTTAGCCGTCTGTTTATTCGTTCCTAACTTAATTAAAGCCTAATTTTAGTAAGTAAGATTAAACAGAGTCGAATGAGCGGACAAACAGCGAAAAAAAGTTGCATATTACGGCGTATTTATTTATTCAGTTACACGAATCAAAACCAAGAAAATACACAGTTTTTAGGGATAAACACCCAGTTGTCTACAATAAAACTCCCACATTTTTCGGCCCACTATGGGCCATTATAATTACAACTGATAGTCGCTAAGAAGGCGGTCGAAATATGTAGAAGAGAGATTATAGACAATTAAGGATTTCTCTTTAAAAACGGTACACTTGGCTGGTTGTGATTTTTGTAGGTGTGTAATAAATTTAAAGCATGTGGAATAAAGTAGTCTTGGTCTGATTCAAGAACAATCTTAGCATTTACTTAAAAATTTTCGAAAAAAAAAACACAAACGAAGACCCTCAGGCAATAGGGCAAGTGCCCAGGTCTGGAATTGAAACCGAGAACTTCTGACCAGGCTGCCCACTAGACCACCAAGTTCGATCGTCGTTAAGTGTTAGTTGTCCGTGAGTACGTATTGGCACCGACTGCAATACAATTTCCAAAGTTACAAAAGGAATGGTGTTATGCCTGGTTATTGCTGTGCGTCTGAAAGCCATCTGCATTGACTTAAACTTCAGTGCTGGTTGGTCAGCCAACCCAGAGTAGCGGACGTCATACGTCCCGTTACTCATTTTCGCCTAAGGTCACTGTCCTTCTGGTTTATCCTGTACGGTAGGAAATTGGACAAAACACACGTAATCTATTAGTTTTAAGGCATTTGATACAATTCTGCAACACATTTAAAAGACTATATATTAGTTGCATTTCAGGAAATTATAAAGAGTGTTTTTCTAATAGGTTAGTTTAGATAACTTACGTAATTTTGAGACGTTTTAGGTGAAATTAAATATCAAAACAATTGTGCAAGTTGGGCCTACATTTTAAAAAAGATATTTTATTCTATTCGACAGGCAGCCTAACAGATTTACACATACCAACGTAGAAACATAGAAAGTGGTGCACGAGGCTTTCGCGTCTGTAAAAGTTTAAATTCTGATCCTCTGTTTTATGACTCTGTCTTCAGAGAGACGGAACTTTCCCTCCACCTCCAAGCTGGAAATCATTTGCACAAAATGTTCCAACTTTCCACCGTAGATATTTCGTTACTTCATATTTTACAAATAAAAGTGCCTTAACTGTTGCACATCTTTCCAAGACCCCTATAAACACAAAACACCACTTTAGAATCATGTGTTACGTGGTGTCAGTGTCGTACCAACTTCAGAGATTGGCGCACCGGCAGTGGTGTGACAACTGATTATAATACATTAGAAATTTATGACACGAGACTGTGGTGACCTCTAATAGTGTGAAGTGTGCAACAGATTTAATAAAAAGTAAACTGATTCAAGAGTTGAAAATGGAGACAAGCGCAGTAAGGCGACATCATAAACCTTTTATGTTAATATGTTAATGCCGTACCGGCAAACAGTTGCTGTTTGTTCTGAGACACACATGAAACACATAAATACACTCCGTGGTCAGAATGTAGAATTTTTAGACGCGTTTGCAAAATCGCGAAAATAGAATACTAGCTTCGTCATGTCTGTCTGTCTGTCTGTCCGTCCGCATGGAACAATTCGGCTCCCACTGGACGGATTTTCATGACATTTGATACTTGAGGATTTTTCGAAAATCTGTCACGAAAATTCGAAGTTTCATTAAAATGAGACAAAATGGTGCTTTACATGAAGACGTATGCACATTTATGATAATCTGTCGCTCAATTCTTCTTAGAATGAGAAATGTTTCATACAAATTTGTACAGAAAATCAAAACACATATTTTGCCTTCAATACTTCGTTTCCGAAAGTCGCACCGTTTATGAGATAATGTGGAAAAATATGGTTTAGCCAGACAGGCCACAGATGACAATATAATACGGCGCACGCGCTCTGCACGCTGCATAAGTAAGGCTACAGACACATACTCACAATATGTAATACTTATTCCTTTCCCGCGGCAACAATAGTTACTCGAGCGCGCCCCAGTGTTACGTTGTACACGCACTGCTTGCCTTGTTTAATATCAAACCTGACGGCACACAAGTAGCCGCTTGGCTTTAACATATTACTATAATAAACACGGTAAAAATAAACGGCGTGTTTATTAACATGCACCGCAAATTCGGAGTAAAATTATTTCGCATTGCTTTTACAACAACCTATTATAATAAACAGATGTAATTACGTAACAGCCTAATGATGCAGGCTAACATACGTTACCAAGGCTACACACAACTGGAAAAGTTACAGATACTCCTGCTCTCAATGCAAAAAATAAATTTCGGGGCCCTACCTACTGTGTGTACCCGTAAACTGTATATACGAAATACGTCTGAAACCAAATCGGAAATATAACCAGCATTTTTGGAGCCCCCACCCCAAGGACGTGGCCCCATGCAGCCGCATAAATATTGGTAGCCTTAACCTTTTAAAGCCTAGCGGTAACTTTACATACGACCAGGTTTAACATTAAAAAATTCTACGTGGTGCCCACATTGCGTTTATGTGTTTTGTACGGATCTCAGAACAAACAGCAACTTTTGCCTTATAAAACATTAACAGACTGGTTTTTATAGCCGAAGTGGAGAGTGTTTACAGCGCGGTACTCACTGAGTTCTTATATAAAACAGATACGCTTCGTCTTTAAAGGGTTAAACCGGCCCTACATGGCATAAATTGACCTTACAGGCACGATTTCCTTTCTTCTTTCTCATCACTCATATCCACAAGTCTTTCCTTATTCCATGCCCCAACGTATGAACTTGGTACACAGTAGTACACAATTGGCATCAAAAGTGGCGACTCGGTGGCTAGCACTTCTGTTTCATATTTTGAATAGCTAGGCTTGGAATCCGTGTTCCAAGATTTTGCACTTTTCGTAAGCAACTAGACAAGTACTGAAACAGTGTTCTAATTTGGATAACGACCCAAGCCTTCCAGATGCTTCAAATTTATCATTAGTGACCATCCACGAGAAATACGTACTTTGCATTAGAAAAAGACGCTGGTAAATAATGTAAGGTAGGCTCAATAAGAATGAATAACAGAAAAAAATTACATAAAATGACATCAAATTTTTAGGTCAGATTCGGCAACATGCTTGCCCACGTAAAATTCTCAAGATCTTGCTAATTTTCGAAATAAAGCCGTATACACGTACACCCTGTGATGTTTCTTTAAAGTGGTGAGGATTCACATTGTGCTGCGGTCTAGCAGATGGGTGCGAGTAAGTCGCATAGCGCGTAACCCGGAAACTGTATTAAGCAAAGAGGGTCCACTTCTGAGGAGACTCCATTTAATTAATTTATTACTAAAATTTTCCGGTACGTGTAAAAGACTTTTTACAATAATGGAATAGTGGCGATTAGAAGAGAACAATGTCTTCCGGATCGCCGGTCTGGAATAAAAGGAAGTTCCACAGAAGTTAAGGGATGTGAGTTATGTCCGAATTTCCCCTTACCTTCAAAGTGTAAAGAATGGTTTACACAGTACATAGTCTCAACATTCCAACCAAAAAGAAAGTGGCACTAACTAACTAACTAACTAACTAACTAACTAACTAACTAACTAACTAACTAACTAAATCCATGGCGCAGAGGTCTTCTTGAGAAGCTAAGAGTTTCTCAGCTAGTCAAGAAATTCCCTGCATTTCATGCAACCCGGAGGTTCATTACCGCATTCACAACAGCCCGCCACCTATCCCTATCCTGAGCCAGCTCAATCCAGTCCATGCCCCATCCCACTTCTTGAAGATCTATTTTAATATTACCTTCCAATCTACGCCTGGTTTCCCAAGTGGTCGTTTTCCCTCAGGTATCCCCACCAAAATCCTGTATGTACCTCTCTTTTCCCCCATAGTGCTACATGCCCCGCCCTTCTCATTCTTCCCGATTTGATTAACCGAATGAAAGAAAGTGGCACTGTAAGTAAGAAACCAATAATGGCCAAACAAGCCAGTAGTCCGATTTACAATAAACATCATAATGGCACATTTACTTTAAAGCCGAGGGTCTTTACTTATCGTCACATTTAACACCCATAAATTGTACATTCTGTCCACACAGGTATTTGTGTGTTGTTTACGGACGCCAGAACAAACATCGACTGTTTCATTTAGAAGCTTAAAGCAATTCTCGAACCACTGGGAGCAAATGGGTACCAGAACCACGCCTAAACACCAGTAGAACACAAAATGGCGCTGCAAGTCTGTGTTATTTTTATTAAAAAGCACATTTCATTATAGAGGCCCAAAGCTCAGGTTGGGAAGTTGTTCGTGCTTCTTTCTAGCAAACAGACACAAAACTAATTTTTTATGACTTGTAATTTATTCACATTACAGTTGAACTCGGTTATAACGTCATGAAAGGGACTGAATATTTTGCGTCGTTATAAACGAGTGTTGTTATAATCGAGGACTACAATATTATGGTTAACCGTGAGGAATTAATCGGTACCACAGAACATCTGATGCTATAGAAGATTCACCGTATAAACCGATGTCGTTATTACCGGGTTCGACACTATATTAGTTAAACTTACAAATTCCAGGACAAGTACTTCCGTTGTCACAATGGCATGGCGTGTTCTCAGATTGTTGAACAAGGAGATGGTCTAAGCAACAGGAAATAGATATATTCAGAACAAAGTAATGCGTAGCCAATAAGGGCTGCCTCTCAGTACAGCTATATAGAAAACCAACCTTTCATCATTAACCCTTTAGAGACGAAGCCTGTCTCTTTTATATATAAGGACTCAGTGCGTACCGCGCTGTAAACACTCTCCACTTCGGTTATAAAAACCAGTCTCTTAATGTTTTATAAGGCAAAAGCTGCTGTTTGTTCTGAGATCCGTACAAAACACATAAACGCAATGTGGGCACGACGTAGAATTTTTTAATGTTAAACCTGGTGGTACGTAAAGTTACCGCTAGGCTTTAAAAGGTTAAAGGAAGCTGGTACGTATTATGACGGATACTTTGGAAAGAGCTATGCAACTCGAAAAATTGTGATGATTAAATGCAGAACGAAGAAGTAAAAAGGATAAATTCGCTCTCAAGATACACAAAACAAAATAAATTGTAGTCATAAATATGAAAAGAGGAGATTATTTAGTTCAATTCGGTGGGGGAAAAAAGTGCCGCTCGCTTGCTGGGGTTGAGGGTTCGAATTCCGCCTAGGTTAAGGATGTCTGTCTCTTGTGAGTGATGTGTGTTGTCAGGTAGAGGTCCCTCCATCGGGCTGATCACTAGTCCAGGGGAGTCCTACCCAGTGTGGGGTGTCTGAGTGTGATCGTGAAGCCTTAACAATGACGAGGCGTAGGACCACTAAGGCTGTGGAGCCAAAAAAAACAAAAAGAAAAACAAGTAACAAAGGTCCTTTTTTTGCAGTACTGTGACGCCCCATCAGAATGACTATGGACGTTAACATCCAGCAGCGCGTACGTGTCGAGCCCAGCACCACCCTTATCAACAGCAGCAGCTCTACCACTAACAGCGCGAGCACCAGAAGGTCTGTGTCGCCGGATAACAACCGCTCACCCGCACCACCTAACACACCATCCTACTCCCCTAACCTTCCCACCACGACCACAACGATCCCTCCCCGAAACATCAAGCGAAGTTTTGACGTCGCGTTCCTCATGGCTCCAGATGAGAATTTGGCCAAAAAGCAGATACAACAGGAAAAACAACTTAGACTTGTGACTACAGGTTGTCTCACGAACCGTACATCGCCAGTACTGACTCACAACACATCACCACGTTCACCTATATCGCCACACAACATGCTGATCACCAGCAACAATACACTGTTCGGTGGCATCACAGAATCCAGTATTCCAAGGACATACGCGGAGCATCCGCTCTTAGGAGACATAGCTGACTCCCCACTGAGAAGCAGCAGGCATATTGCTGGTGGAGGTGAAGTCATTCCAAGGCAACACAACCAAAGACTTATGACAAGTACGCAACAAAGTAAGGTGGGACTGTTTGAACATTCCGGTCTGCTAGTCCCAAAAACAATTTACAATCATGAAGACCTCATTGAAAGCGCCAGTAAAAGTCAGAGTAGCGTGAGTAAAAATCAAGACTTGACCCTTATTAACATCAGCACTTCGAGATCTGGTTTCCATCACGAAGATATTTTAGAAAAATCTGGTACAGAGCAAACAAATAGCAACAAAAGCCAAGACGTGAATTCCACATGCAACACGTCAACAGGTGTAATGGTCAGAAGTGCGTTCACTAAAGTCACAACTTCAACAAAATTCGATCCTAGTAACCTCTTAAACATACCACTACCCACGTCTCCTTCTTCTGTATCATCCATATCTGAAGGTCTTTCTCCAGATCACATAACTTATCAAGAGAGTATGAGCCCTCCCACCCTGGGCGCCGGTCCAACAACGTCACCGATCCCACCGCATTTCATGCATTCAACCTCAAAACAGTTTCAAAACCCCATGCCATTATTATCATCCGATCAGCATCTCTCGCCTAACTCTCTCCCTGCTTCCTCTCCATCAGGAGGGAAGACACTTACGTCATATTCGTCAGCAGCATTTCTTCTCCAGCAAGAGAGCAACAACACAAAGCATATCAAAGCCAGCAACGGACTATGTTCTAGTGGAGTTTCCGTAGGAACTAGCAATGGGAATTTTCGAAATGACATCGATAGTTACCTCATGAAAGCATCCATAACGGCAAACAATCACCACCATCAGCTCTACAGCACAAATGAGAAGGAAATTCTGGCTGGCTTTCCGAACACTGGAACCAAGTTACGACCCACCAGTATGCTTTATCACCATCCAGATTCTGTGGCGGCGTATTCCACGCTGGCAGCGGCCGCGTACCCTTTCGCTGCTAATTTCTCCACGACGGCAGCCGAACTTCTGGTCACACGCGCCCCGCCACCGAGCCTCTTGTCGGCAGCCGCAAACCCTGCCGCAGCAGCAGCAGCAGCGGTAGTATCAGCATCACTCTTACCCCCATCATTCGCAGCTTTGTCTTTACCAGCACAGAACGTATGTGCGAAGTGTAATATTAGTTTTCGCATGACCTCCGACCTCGTTTACCATATGAGATCTCACCACAAAGGCGATCACATCAACAATGACATGATGAGAAGAAGACGGGAGCAGGAAAAACTGAAGTGTCCGGTTTGCAACGAGAGCTTCAGAGAGAGGCACCATCTCACAAGGCACATGACGGCGCATCAAGACAAGGAAGGCGACATGGTGGACGAAGCGGAGGATGGTCAGAGGAACGACACAGGAGTAGAAGTCGGAGGAAGGCGGAGAATGACGAACTCATCCATGATGATTGCAGGACATAACGCTGCGTCTAAATGACAGCGACCACTACCGAGACGTCAACAGCAACAGGCGAGAAAATTATTCGGGACGCCTTTGAACCAGCAGGAATTGTATGTACTGGGAAACTGCCGTCAGCAGAGTCAGTGATAAAGGGTAGACGAGAAGCAACGCGATCAGACTATCGGATTAAAAATCCGGTACTGAAAAATGTGTGACGGCTAGGGCTTCACTAGACTGCAAGAAAACACTAGACAACTGAATATCGCTCTATCCAGCGGTCATTCATGTCATAAATATAAACACAGTCTCAGCAACATTATACATTTACTCTAAATTGACAGAACTGATTTTATCAATGTTAGCCGCCAAGAAAACTTCATTTTTAATATTATTGTTTCTTTAAGTTAAATAAATAATACACTCATACGTATAAATATAGTACGACGCCATCAAATCTAGTTCGAAAATACAGCGACGGTTCGTTACTGACGGTTTTTATTGTCACAAACAGGTGAACTTTTTCGTGACCTTCGTTTGATAATGCCGTGTTGTAGAGCGGGACTTAATTTGCGTCTTGGTTGAATAAACATTGCACTCAAACACAAATATTTATCGTTTGACAATTTTGTCATAAAATCAAATGATAATCGCACGAAATATATATAAGTCCATTACTGTAACAAGTTCGGTAGACTTGCTCCACTGCCCAAGGAGTATGGTTAATTTTTTTATTTTCTAGGCGCGCTCGAATCCAGCGGAAAGCCTATTAAAATCACTAAGTTCGCTCGTCCGTCCGTCCGTCCGTCCGTACTTCTAAGCATATAACAATTGCAGAATCGCTGATCTAAGCTTTATAATATTTTATATTGAGAAATATAATCCCATTTTACATTTATCTGAAACCAAATTAATGTAACGGGCATTTTAAACAAAGTATTACTATCATCTCAACGCACATTTCCAGCACACATAGACCTAAACATCGCGTCACGCGACAAAATAAAGAAAGACTTTGTTGTGTAAAAACTGCACTACGGAGAGTTTTCTTGTTACTTTAACACAGTTAAATATTAAAATATGACTTGTAAGTTTCATTCTTCACTGTAGTTACACAAACAACACGACATCTCCCTATTCAAGCAACGGCGATGCAATGGAACATCATACATTGCAAATCTTTTGCAAAAAAAAAAAAATAGAGAAAACTTGGAGTGTGTGTTACACAGTATTATATAGAAAGTGTAAGTCACGTTTAAAAGACACGCACTTATAAGTGTTTCGCTGCAAACCGTCAGTCATAAGCTGCTCGAAACCAAGCATTAAAAGCTGTCACTCACGAATTGAAAATTCAGAAGGAATGGCAGACTGAATAACCCAGAACTGTCACGTTATGTGTACCTTTCCCATGTACTATTTTTTTTACTCCAGCTTGGGTTTACGGACTCGGGAGGAGGAGTCGGACGCACTGCCCGTCAAGTCGGGCCGAATCACAACGCATAAGTTGCCAGAACTGCGCTGTCTAGAAACTTCAACGTAAAAAAGGACGCCAAGTCATATCGTGTATTTTACAACAAAAAACTATGATAAAGCAGGTGCCAGTGATTTCTTAGAGCACAAGACACCTGTTAATAAATTCCGTAAACATGCAGGAATGAAACCAACACAGGGATCGTCACAGTTTGGAGTGTTACGTGTAGTTTATAAATAAAATAACAAAATGCTAATTAGAATATCGGAAACCGTACCCTTCTGTCGCTTTTCACCCCTCATCACCACCCTTGCTTCATTCAACCCGTTCCAACTGCCGCCCCGCTCCTGCCGCCGCTCTTTCTCATACAAACCCCTTATTTAATCTGTGTGTTCGAAACTGTTAAATTAAATGGACCGAAAAGGTGCGATAACACCCGAATATTCCCGATTGTTCCCAGATGTATAGTTAAGTGTATTATAGAATGATTATCAGACGTACAGTCAAAAACAGAAGAATGTATCCAGAAACCTTAACAATTAACAGCAGGTATTACAATGTTCATTTGAAGAGTATAAATTAAATATATTGTAATACCAATGTAAAATGTGTAGAAAAGTGTCTGAATGTAAAAGTTTTACAGTAACTTGTTTTCACTTGTTAAGAATTATAGTCCATAGCGAACACAGATACAAACAAATATGCTTGCTTCTACTTTCGCTACATTTACTTCTTCGATGTACCGCTGTGAACGTTTACCTGTGTGATACTGAAGAGTGTGGAAAGAAAGGGGAACCTAAAGTGTAAAACCTAGTAATATAAATTACCCGTATAGAAGGTTATTTGTAAAACTGAATAATTCAGTTTTAGTGACATTAATGGAATAGTTACCCCGTACAAATTCAATTATAACTCCCCGTAAAAATCAAATTTATGTAAATCAATGCTGTTATTTTTAATAAACTGTGTGTTAAAATGAACTTCTCGTTTAACTGTACAATTAATCAATTAACTAACAATATCAAATACAACAGAGCTACTCTGGTGTCAGTTTGATATGAATACAGGTAAATGTCCAGTATAATAAGAATATTTGGAATTATCCTTAATTCTGAAAACAGGTTTTAAGTTTATGTGCACGGTAAGTAAGCAGAGTTGAGTCTACAGCATATCCAAGTTTAAATTTCAAGAACGTTTTCAGGATCATATAATTACAGTTACCAACTAGTGTGCTTAAGCACTTTCACACCCTACATGTTTCGGCGTACTTTATGACGCCATCATCAGGGGTTGCACGCTGTAATCATCGCGGAATGTCCATATGATTCGTGGCAGTCTTGATTAGCATTCACACGTATACACTATCGAGATAATGAGATCATCAATATCGTCTGTACGTGAGGTACAATGCAGCACTTGTGCGGCACTGTACCTCACGTATCATATGGATATGCCGTGGTGATTACAGCGTACAACCCCTGATGATGGCGTCATAAAGTACACCGAAACATGTAGGGTGTGAATGTGATTAAGTGCATTAATTGGTAACTGCAATTATATAATAAAAATGCACGGTACAAACCATATAAAATCAATTTTCAAGATCAAATCAAATTTCTCTTGCAGACTCACAAAAGAAAATCAATATTATCGGCCAAAACATTCTACCGTCAGTACAGCTGTTAAGGTGACACGCTCATAAACTAAAAACTCTTTACATGACACTGTTATAAGTATCCATTTCTTGACGAAAGATAACGGCAGCTGAAACCTACATTAAACATCAGTGCACTTTTGGTAAAGGCTAAGAAGCGTATTGATTTATAACAATGTGTTTCAGAGTGTATTCATACAAAACACGAACAGGATTCATTTTTTAATATTTTGTAAGCAGCCATATTTTGTCAGAAGGATTTCCGTTACGTCATCGTACAGATATTTGTAATCCGGTAGGCAATAAACACCTCACAGTGTATAACCACCTGTTGAAGCTTCGAAACGTCGGAAACAGCGGAGCCAGTGGAACGGCGTCATATCCCAGACGAAGTTCTCAACCACGCCGCTGTGAAATCCACAAGACTGGCACAACAATCAGTAATGTCATTTTTTAATCCTTTAGTAGCTACTTTCGGGGGCCGCGGTGGTGCAGTTGGTTGAGGCACTGCGCTACAAACCGGCAGGTCACGGGTTTCGTTCCCGATGGTGTCAGTGGATTTTTTCATTGACATAATCCTTTCGGTCGCACTATTGCCCTGGGGTCCGCTCAGCCTCTAACAGAAATGAGTACCAGGAATATTTCCTGGGGGGTAAAGGCGGCCGGTGCGTAGGGCTGACAACCTTACCATCTTCATATGCCGATTGTCTAGAAATCTGGGAGCCTCAACCTCCTGGAACCCTGTGGGCCTGTCCAGGCCTGTAGTGGGACTGCTTTACCTTTAGTAGCTACTTTCCTTTACTACCCACGAAGAACATCCGTTTTGAAGCGGACATCCCAACAAGTGTACTTAATTATGTGCCCAGTGACAGAATCAGGGCCGACCTTAGGCCCATTCGACCGATTTGACACAGTAGAACCCCGCGCCAGCGGGAGCCCCGAGCCCATGGGAGATTTCAGCATGGGTAATTTTTAAAAATACGCAGTATGAAAACACAAAGATTAGGGTATACAGAAGTATAATTTTACCTGTTGTTTTGTATGGATGCGAAACTTGGTCTCTCACACTGAGGGAGGAACAAAGACTGAGGGTGTTCGAGAATAGGGTGCTGAGGAGGATATTTGGGCCTAAGAGGGACGAGGCGACAGGGGAGTGGAGAAGACTACATAACAAGGAACTTAATGACCTGTGCTCATCACCAAATATTATTCGGGTAATCAAATCGAGAAGAATGAGATGGGCGGGCATGTAGCGCGAATGGGGGAGAAGAGAGGTGCATACAGGATTTTGGTGGGGAGACCTGAGGGAAGGCGACCACTTCGGAGACCCAGGCGTAGATGGGAGAATAATATTAAAATGGATCTTCGGGAAGTGGGATGGGTGGGCATGAACTGGATTAAGGTGGCTCAGGATAGGGCAGGTGGCGGGCTCTTGTGAATGCGGTAATGAACCTTCGGGTTCCATAAAATGCGGGGAATTTCGTGACTAGCTGAGAAACTGTTAGCTTCTCAAGAAGGCCTCTGCTCCATGGAGTTAGTTAGTTAGTTAGTTAGTTAGTTAGTTAGTTAGTTAGTTAGTTAATTATTTAGTTAGTTAGTTAGTTAGTTAGTTAGTTTAGTGTGAAAACACACAAAGTTCACGGACTGATTTTATAATAAGAGTACAAAACAAATGATTGTTTTAAACAAAAAATGTGTTGTGTATGCACAAGTGTAGTTCACAACGGGTGAAACTTGCTTTAGTTTAAAATTATCTCCTCAGAATTTAGTAGGAATTGCAACCGGGCCGCGCGTTTGTTAAGGCTGGCACTGCTGAGAATAACTCTGTCTAAGGAGTCCACTAGATTAGATGCTTCTTTACCTGAAGAGGTAAGCAGAGCGGGCTTTCCAAATGTTGTATTCATTTAAGTTAAAACTAGGACAAATCCAAAGGAATGAGCTCACTGCAGTAAGTCATACACCAGCGCCAGAGCCTACAGATGTGAGTAGGTAATACTGTATTTATTAAAACTTTTTTCTACAAACAAATCACGAGTTCCCAAGCTTTTTTAAGGACGTGCCAATGATTGTCCGTCACTGGCGTAGGCCACGACAGGGTGATCGTTCTCCTATAGGTGCGTGTAATGGGCAAGAGACCCAACGAATGCCAAAATGCGGCTACGACAAAGCATCTTGATGTCGGGGCCAAGTTTCAAAATATTTCTGTGGAAGACTACTGGAGCACTCTTCACAAGGTCATGCTAATTACTGCACTAATTCTGTATCAAGAATACTGTCAACGTTTAGCCTTTTAAAGCCTAGCGGTAACTTTACGTACCGCCAGGTTTAACATTAAAAAATTCTACGTGGTGCCCACATTGCGTTTATGTGTTTTGTACGGATCTCAGAACAAACAGCAACTTTTGCCTTATAAAACATTAAGAGACTGGTTTTTATAATCGAAGTGGAGAGTGTTTACAGCGCGGTACGCACTGAGTCCTTATATAAAACAGACATGTTTCGTCTTCAAAGGGTCCACTGTATGCAGGGGGTACGTTTAATGAACATTACTTGACAGGATGACACTTATCCATTTCTTCACAAAGATGGCCCTGTATCGTACCCTCACGATTTTTAGCATGGCAATCGCACGTCATGGGGCATTACTAACAGCCAGTCCAATATTTATCACATGTGTGCTTAATAAGTCCGATTTAACATTATCCTCCTACTATGTCTGGGTTTCCCCAGTAAACCATTTCCACGAAATGTTCCAGTCTCACATTGTACAAGCATTTCGCGTCTCCACAAAGCATCTAGCCCACTTAGGTATAGGCCTATGCATGCTACATGCACTACTTGCTCGTAACGCCATGTCTAACACCACACTAAATTATTTATCCATTCCTTGGTAATACAGACTCTGAAAATCGACTGTCATTAAATAAAACAACATCAATAAAACCAACCCTAAGATAGCATAATAAGGGTACATACAGAAATAATATTTCGACAGATAAAATTTTCATGCTCATCTCCCATGTCCACAAAATTCCCAGGCGTATCACCTGACGAAACACATTTTACACGGTTTTAAACCCAGAACATCCACATATTAATTATTATAGACGTAAAAACAATGTGCTGTACTATGTAACAGTTCCTTCATAAACGAATGCAGGAACCGTCCAATTGTTTTAAATAAATTCTAATAGGTTTTGACGATGGTGTATAATATTGGTTGGTGATAGATTTATGGACTTTATCCATCGTCCAAAGAGTAAAATATTATAATATCAAAAATCACTACGTTAGGCGCCCCTTAGGGGTCCAACAGAGTAGGTGTTCTTCTCTTTCCTCCTCCATTCACCTGAGGACGGAAGCAGAGCCAGCTTCCGAAACGTAGTGATTTTTAATATTTTAATATTTTACTCTTTGGACGATGGATAAAGTCCATAAACCTATCACCAACCAACTGTTTTAAATAATACTGCTTATGTAAGAGCAGCACTGGTTGCAACGGTAAGGGAAATCATCTTTTGGTCGGTGAAAGACGGTAAAAGTTGCTTCGTCTTTTGGGAAAACAAGACGAAAACAAATGAGCACGCAAAACACATTCTTAACAGATACATTCTGGACTCTTTCAATGTAAAACAAATATTCGCCCTTGTGGATTTCTGTGTTATATTGTCACTTACCAGCCGCTCGAGCCCCAGGGTGTCTGGCTAAATGCTAATGGAAAATGAAAATAATGGATAATCTCAACCCAACAGTAAGGAACAGTTTATTTCTATATGTACCTCAGTTCGTGGATCATAAAAAGAAAATTCTGTAAAGATATAAACTGTGTCAATAGAACGTCTCTTTTTAGTATTCTGCTCTTGCTTTGTAACAGATTTCGGGTGAAATATTGTGTGGAAAAAGAACGTAGCCCTACAATTAAACCAAGAAGTATAACCACTTTATGTTATTTACACATTTTACAGTTGCAGATCAAATACAGCCAGTTTAAATCTTAGCGATGGTGCATCGCTTCTTTCGTTCATTGTGCAGCACGACGTGTATATTATTTTCCCAAACTATGCTTTAATTCACAGCGTAGAACAAAGGATCTCTTTCCTCTCCTTTCAGCTGTCCTCCTATGTTTTTGAGTATCGCTGCATCTGGTGTTTATGATCTGACAAATCACCTTTACTTACATGTCACATGTATTTTGCCATATATATCGAAGTTAGATTTTGTTTAATCTTCACGCTACTTCATAAAAAGAAATGCAAAAGTAGATCAGTTTCTGCAGATAAGTAAAACATTCATTTGTCTATTAATTTATATAAATTGAAATCATATAAATTTATATAAATTAATTTTTATAAATATAAACCTTCTGACAGCAGAATAAATATCTCGATGGAGGGACTGAAGAAAACCAATTTAAACCTCAGCCAGTGTAGTTGTAATTCTGCTCGAGATATTGAAAGGCCAGCAACTACGTCATTCCACGTAGCAGAGTACTTCCTTAACCAATCAAAAAATTCCTCGAATTTTACGGAAACCAAAGTTTCATTACCGTATTCACAACAGCCCACCACCTGTCCCTGTTCCGAGATAAATCCAGTCCACACCCCCAAACTATTTGAAAGATCCATTTTAATATTATCCTCAATTTACGCCTAGGTCTGGAGCATGCACAACCCGGCCTGTGTCATAAGAAGACAGATACACAGATCTATTGCTTCTTTTCTCCAAGAGAACTGGAAAATCGATATTTTCCAGGAGACCAAATCTACTATTTTGTCATAAATTGTAAGACAGTATAGAAGCATACTTCACTTTCGCGAACACCATTCGTTTGGATCACTTGACGTCATAATATAAGGAAAGGAACATAAGAAGGCAAAACTCGAAATGAAATATGTGAAATCCCCTTCTTTACGTAAAAAGAAGTTGTAAAAAAAAGCTCAAGGGGCCAATATGGGCTGCGTTTCTGAACAGATAAGAGCAGAATGTGGAAAACGAGGGGACGAAATGGCGAGCTGTAACAGACGGCCATTTTATCTTGTGTGTAGTGGAGGCAGGAAATGGAGGAGAGCGGCGTGGACAGAGGCAGCAAGGCGAAGAAAGTAAATGATAAGAATTTCAGTATAAACACGGATTTACGAAACGAAATCATGAAACCCACTTTTTTACTGCAAAGATCCCAGCCCTGTAAATCCCACATTATTATTATTATTATTATTATTATTATTATTATTATTATTATTACTACTACTATTAGTCTATACGTACAAATCTGCATATGTTAGATTTGTAAAATATAGTTCCGAAGTTTACCGTCGCCGCCATCTGTTTTATTACTGAAGTGCAAACAATACGTCGTAGAATAATGTGCGCGCGCGCACACACACACACACACACACACACACACACACACACATACACAGAGGCTATATTTCCGTACCAAATTTCGGCTGTATAGCTCCAGTGATTCATTACATATCCATGATTCACTGACTGAACTTTCGGCAGGTACATAACCTATGGACACCTTCAAATGATCCGTGTAAATTATCATATACAGCTTCCGGAAACCAAATCCCCTTCACCCAAACCCGTTACATTCTCCTTGGACAGCTTGATCCTGAAGATGACACGACAATCCTCCGAAACGTGGAGAACTCCTCGCCTAAAGACACAGCGTCACTTCCAGAGAGAACGTCTTCTTCAAACCAATTACTGTGTCGGACAATCTACTTGAAATACCATGTTTCGTCTTCAGAACCTCAGTTTGTGGTTTATTTGTGTACAGATAAACAGCTTATGTCACTTCCAATGTGCTTCTGCAAAGTTCTAGCTTTCTGAGAGGTAATTCGAGGTGTTCCGCCACTGACCTCTAGCAACAGCTGTTTTTGGCAAATTCGCAGAATAAAATATTTTTTAACATGGCTTCCTAAATTTTGTATTTTGCTCACAGTCTCTTACGTAACGGTAAAGTAAAAGGTAAAGTTCGTCCCATAACATGCCATGAAGGCCCAGAGGGGGAATAAAGGTGTAACTCTACTCTTTCTTTAACCTCAGCGCTATAGAGGGTGGGCGGTTAACGCCACGCCCCGGTCGCAATACCCCCGACAAAGAGACACTTTTTCTGCTATATAAGTCCGTCCTGTTATGTTTAACCCTTTAAAGACTAAACGTGTCCGTTTTATATAAGGACTCGGTGCGTACCGCGCTGTAAACACTCTCCACTTCGGTTATAAAAACCAGTCTCTTAATGTTTTATAAGGCAAATTTGCTGTTTGTTCTGAGATCCGTACAAAACACATAAACGCAATGTGGGCACCACGTAGAATTGTTTAATGTTGAACCTGGTGGTACGTAAAGTTACCGCTAGGCTTTAAAGGGTTAATTAATATGAGGCGTAACACATTACGTCAGCAATACCGCTCACAGCTTGGACATTGGCATTGAACGTACAGACTTCCCTTCGAACTTCGCAGAAAGTGCCATGACTGCCAAGTGTTCTTAAAACGAAGAATTTTATAAACAATGGTAAATATCGTATTTAACGCAAGCAACACAGTGTGCAAAAAGCAGGAAACTTAGGCAGTTTTTACATTCAGAATTCAACGCTAAATTCTCACTGAAGTACTGAAGCAAGGTTCTGATTCTCGTCTCACAACGCCTTTTCTTTACACCTCGTGTAATACAACTGAGTTAATAGAATAGATAAAATATGAAAACGAAACGGATAAAAAATAAGGGCGGTGGAATGGAAGGAGAGAAATTAGGAGGGATTAATCATTTATAATATGACAAATATACGACAAATGGGAGGGTAAACCAGATGGCAATAAATTCCGGGATGATGTCTTCTTTTGCTCCAACCAATTTCCCTGCCTGCAGTCACCGTCCTCTGTATCTATCTGCTCCTGCCAACACTTCTCAGCAAGTGTGAGACTTGAGGTACCAACAGCGGTGTTGTCCACTGATAAACAGTTACTGTCGGTGGAGGGTAGTCCAAGAAGGGTGAAGAGGAACTGCAGATTCACTACTCATGGACTGACGTCACTCATCACGGACTGCAGAGTCAAACTTAATTAACCCCAGTCACTCTTCACAAAGCGCAGTCACCCTTCGTGGACTATAATCACTCTTCACGGACTGCAGAGTCATTATTCATGGACTACAGTCACTTCACGGACGTCAACGTCACACTTTGTGGACTGTAATCACTCTTCACGGACTGCAGAGTCATTATTCATGGACTACAGTCACTTCACGGACGTCAAAGTCACATTTTGTGGACTGTAAAGTCACTCTTCACGATCTGAAGATTCACTATTCACGGACCGCACATTCACTGTTCATGGACTGTAGTCACGCTTCACGGACTACAGTCACTCTTGACAGAGTGAAAAGTCACTTTTCATGGAATGTAGAGTCACTCTTCATGGACTACAGAGCCACTATTCATGGACTGTACAGTAACTCTTCACAGACTGAAAAGTCACTCTTCGTGGACTGAAAAGTCACTCTTCATTGACTGAAAAGTCACTCTTCGTGGAGTGAAAAGTCACTCTTCATGGACTGAAAAGTCACTCTTCGTGGACTGAAAAGTCACTCTTCGTGGACTGAAAAGTCATTCTTCATGGACTGCCTGACTGTGAAGACTGAAACACTACCATCTTCCGAAACGCCCCTAACTGTTTACCAGGCGACACGGTGTAACAGCTCAGAAGACTAAGTTTTCTTTTCAACAGTTAATTCTTATATTCCCATAAAAGTACGTATCCGTCTCTATAACGGCTTAGTGATGGAGGTGAATGGCAGATTGGCAATAAGTGCTAACTTATAAAACAACTCAGACAGGCGTAATTTAAGTCAGTACTGACGAAAACATGGAGTTCTCCCACAAATTTTATGAGAAGAATATGTGGCGCCTATTGTCCTTCGAACACTTTAATACTTGTGACATGGGTAGCAAGACAGACGGGCCTTTTACAATTCGGTGACATATCTGTGTACAGAATTTCCAATCACACAACTCGATTGTATATGAATTTTTTACTACATAGGGTCGAAATTTTCATCAGTTGTCACTGTTAACGTAAACATGATAGGCGCCTTAGCAAAACAACTGCGAAAAGCCACTATCAGCTTTTCCATGCCTGTCTGTCCGTCCGTATGGAACAACTCGGTTTCCACTAGATGGATTTTCGTAGAATTTTATATTGAGGATTTTTACCAAATATGTGTATCAAGAGAACTCTTGTTATGGCCTGACAAAAATAACACGTACCATCTCGTTAAATTCTTCTTGGATTGAGACAGCACCAGGAAACCGTCAATAGGTTTTATGCCAAACACATTTTCCCGAAAATTTTGGCGTTTGGGAGACAGTTACAAGAAATACGGTACAGCCAGAGAGGCTGAACACACAACTAACAACGTAAACATAACAAGGCGCCACGTAAATGAGGTTTGCTTGCTGGGTAATTAAGGAAAATACAAATATATAGTCTGATCTGAGGTCAAATATGTGTGTGGAAAACTGGTGCTTTATTCTGGGATATTACGCAACGTCGAATGGTAATCCTTTGCCAAAGGTTCGGGATTGCGTATCGGTTCCATCTCCAAGGGTCAAGAAGTCCTCCTGACCCTTGAAGATGTGACTGACATGTTGTCACGAAACGTCGGTAAAGGATTACCATTCGACGCTACGTAATATCCCAGAAGAATGCAGATCTCATCAGCATCGCGGCGGAAGTCTCAAATTAATAATAAAAGGATATTAAAGGTTGTGTGGTGAGGTTTGTTTTGCTACATTGGTGCCTCATAAATGGATGTTGTAGGTTGCATTATGTGGTCGACTTGACAACATTCTACTTCACATGCAAAGAAAATAAGTAGAATTCAATGTTGAAAATCTAAAATCTGTTTCCGTCACTGATAAGCTGTATACACATAAGGAGATGTGTTATGAGAAAAGCCTTTAATCTTTTAAACCCTAGCGGTAACTTTACGTACCACCAGGTTTAACATTAAAAAATTCTACGTGGTGACCACATTGCATTTATGTGCTCTGTACGGATCTCAGAACAAACAGTAACTTTTGCCTTATAAAACATTAAGAGACTGGTTTTTATAACCGAAATGTAGAGTGTTTACAGCGCGGTACGCACTGAGTCCTTATATAAAACAGATAAGCTTCGTCTTTAAAGGGTTAAAAAATTCTACGTGGTGCCCACACTGCGTTTATGTGTTTTGTACGGGTCTCAGAACAAACAGCAACTTTTGCCTTATAAAACATTAAGAGATTGGTCTTTATAACCGAAGTGGTGAGTGCTTACAGCGCGGTACGCACTGAGTCCTTATATAAAACAGATAAGCTTCGTCTTTAAAGGGTTAAAAAATTCTACGTGGTGCCCACACTGCGTTTATGTGTTTTGTATGGGTCTCAGAACAAACAGCAACTTTTGCCTTATAAAACATTAAGAGATTGGTTTTTATAACCGAAGTGGTGAGTGCTTACAGCGCGGTACGGACTGAGTCCTTACATAAAACAGATACGCTTCGTCTTTAAAGGGTTAAAAAATTCTACGTGGTGCCCACATTGCGTTTGTGTGTTTTGTACGGATCTCAGAACAAACAGCAACTTTTGCCTTATAAAACATTAAGAGACTGGTTTTTATAACCGAAGTGGACAGTGTTTACAGCGCGGTACGGACTGAGTCCTTACATAAAACAAATACGATTCTTTTTTAAAGGGTTAAAGAGAAACATCTCTTTTACGGGTGATTTCAAGCTTCCGCCGCGATGTTGATGATATCTGCACTCTTCTGGGATATTATGCAGCGTCGAACGGTAATCAGTTACCAAGATTTCGGGACAAGGTGTCGGTCCTATCTTCAGGGTCAAGTCCAAGACTTGGACTAATTGACCCTGAAGATGGCACCGACACGTTGTCCCGAAACGTCGGCAAAGGAAGCTGCATAATACCCCAGAACAGCCCACATCTCATCTCTTTTATTAGATCATTCCAGACGATAAGAACTTGTTAAGTCGAAGAAGAAAAAGCAGTGTCTCCCACGGAGATAAAATCAATTGTCACAAATTGAACCTTTGCCACTTGACATTTCATGCCATGATCAGTAGCATAATAATGAAGTGACGCAACACGTCACATATATTCGTCGTCACTCAGCGGCTCCTATGCTTACTCTACGTTCAGCATGATGAGTAAACGGTTAGTGGTGTGCTGTAAGGAAATCTCACCAGAAAAATGTGTCCAGTACCAAGGCACCGCTTGTAACCAAACACTGAAGGTAAGGTAATGCAAAAAATTTCGTCTTCAATAAGCCCAAATATGAACCCAGGTCAAAGTGCTAGGTATGGTCACACTAACTCCAGTATGTTTACAGGATGTCACAAATATGTGAAGCAGTCAGCAACAGGAATATTGTGGTACTATACGTTTTTTGAAAGAAAATTTCTTTTTTTACTTTGTGATAATACTCTGCTTCAACATTGCACCATCAAATCTCTAAATATGATCTGTGAAGCTTTGGCGACACTCAGGCATATATATATATATATATATCTCTGGGATCCTCTTTCTTGGACCCTTACGACATTAGATGTCTGAGTCTGGGGGCAAAGTTGAACTTCTTTAAAAGGACAGGGCTCTCATGACTTTGACCCAGTAAGGGGGCACAAAGGGCATGTTAAAGGCCCATGTACATGGGGACCGTAAGGGCTCGACCCACACTCATCCATTTCATTTCATTTTAATGTAAAAATCTTCAATTCCTTGAATGAAATCAGTCACGATCAACCTTGTTTTCTTCTCCTTATTTTAAGACTATTGAGCTACCTGTTTCGGCCAAATACAGCCATCATCATGCTCCACAAAAAACATTACATGAAACCATACTCAGCTTAGAGGGCGAAGGCTTTCCTCGTTTGCAACACGGTTAAAATTACACAAGGTAAAAGCTTCGTATACATATAGTATAGAAAGATAAAATACATATAAAATATAGAAAAAGGTATAAAATGTTAAAGTATAAATCATAGGTCAACCATAGACTACGTATATATATATATATATATATATAAAGTACGTCTTGACAGTGTTAACAGCTTCTTTCCACGCCCGTGGGAGGAAGTTTCTTGCGTATTCTTGTTTCATTTCATTTAATTTCAAACATAATCTGTGAACAAAGCGAGAGAACACGAACTGGAAGTATTCCACTGAACACGATTCTGCTTATGTTTAGTACAACCTGTGCACGATATGAGGAATTTTTAGATATAGATCCCAGCTAGGAAATTGAGATAAAGTTAAACCGCGAGGCTCAGTAAACGTCGACGTTAGAAACCTCCGAAACGTCGGTATCAAGAAGCAACACGGCAAAAGACTTGGATTTTCAGAAAAACCGTTGCAATAACCTGAAATCTCAGCAAACAATTCTCACGCGTTCACTCTGTTCTTGCCCTAAATTTTAAACTAGTGAGTACTTTCTACTAAATCACCAAAAGTACAAATACTGTAACATACGCTAGGCAGTAATGTCTTCCTTTATCTTAGCAACCGATTTTCGATCGATTATAAGAAAACCGATTTATAATCGATCGTAGTACCATTCCACGACATACAAATCTACTCAGCTGAAAGTACGCAGCCAAACAAACACAGCAGCATCTAACATTTAGCTGAATAATAATAACAGACGTACCACATCAAGCATTGAATATTGCCACGTATAAGAATCTCGGTTATAAACATGTCCGAAAGTGATCTTCATGTTATCATCACTTACTGTGGGATAGAAAGTAAGAAACAATCCGAGTATCCGAAATCCATGGCTGCGGAGTCGGAGTCGGAAGGAATTTTAGGTACAGTCGGAGTCGGAAGGAATTTTTATGTAGAGTCGGAGTCGAAGTCCGTAAAAACGTACCGACTCCGACTCCGAACTCAGTCTAAAATCTTAACTAGATACTCCAAACCCAGAGCCCTGGTAGCTGCAGTAACCATTAGATTTATACTTAAATGTAGGCTATAATTCAAAAAAGCAGCCTGATGATTCAAGTGGTGGCGATGAAATGTCTTATAGGTTTACCATTATTAATACATATTAAGCTTTTACGAAGGAGTCGAAGTCGGAGTTGTAAAAATTGAGGAGTCGGAGTCGGAAGTTTTAAAAATCGAGGAGTCGGAGTCGGAGTCGGAAGTTTTGTGTACCGACCCCACAGCCCTGCAGAAACCGTTGATCAACTTCAAGAGAAAAAGATCTGAGGAATCAATTCGAAAAGGCTGTCACCATTCCAGTTTGTATTAAGATAAACTGATCGAATTACAAGTCAACCAGACACGAAAACTAAGTTATACAGTAACAGCGTAACATCTTTCACAACATATTTCTCATACGCGTGCCATAATAATGACATAAAGCGTTACAAAGGAATATTCGAATAGAGACCACCTATTGTGGTGGTTTCAAATAGCGTACACCGTGTCTAATTGTCAAGCGTGCTCCCCTGGAACGATGCATGTTCATGACGAATTGATCACGCGCGTGCGCAGTACGCATCACACAACAAACGAAGCTTGCGCCGCTAAATTCGTTCCGATGCCTGTGGAGATACCTTAATATCAGGAGAGACATAGGGCACTCTTCAGACGGGAAGCATTAGAATGTAATTACAGGGAAACATCAAAATACATAAACTTGGTCTGGGACGACGATCGATGTCAAAACTTGAACCGCTTCAGTGACACACAGCGTCAGAAGAGCGACGAGTCGTATCCAGCCACCGGCTACGTCGAAGTTTCCCTCCGCCTCCCGTAAAACGACTGAGTAAACGTGTTAAGTCATAGCGCTTATGTTGCAAAATTCGCATTTCCTGCTACGAGACGTGCAAATGAAGGATTTTGGATTGAATGGTAAAAAAAATGTTTAGTTTGCACCTTTTTTCTTTGAGAAATAAATTTTGAAGACTCCAGTCTTGAGGGATGTGACGTTGCGTCGCTGGTAAGTGACTCCCGACATTTCGAAGGAATGTAGTTTTTACCTTCAAAGGTGCAAGGTCCTTTGGACCGTGGTACCAAAAGGCGGAAATCGTAGATTGCATCGCTGCTAAAAGCTCAAAACTCGCAAATGATACATGATCCGTTATTGTATTTAATTAATTTAATTTAATTTATTTATTTTGTCAATTAACCTTTCAAAGACGAAGCCTATCTGTTTTGCATAAGGACTCAGTGCGTACCGCGCTGTAAACACTCTCCACTTCGGTTATAAAAACCAGTCTCTTAATGTTTTATAAGGCAAAAGTTGCTGTTTGTTCTGAGATCCGTACAAAACACATAAACGCAATGTGGGCACCACGTAGAATTTTTTAATTTTAAACCTGGTCGTATGTAAAGTTACCGCTAGGCTTTAAAAGGTTAATGGTTTATGTAACGACGCTTCCGATTGGTGGAGCAAACAATGAAGAGAAAAGGACGCTCAGGAAGCGGAAGTGAAATAACCTGAGGTACCATCCTGGTATTTGTACCGGGATTTATGGTCCCTTTACCAAAGGGGATAAGCCCCACACCTGGAAACCTCACGTAACGTGTCAAGCATCTCAGCAACATAAGCAGCCCTAATTTGCTAGTCTTGTTGTGGCAGGTTACATCAACTGCAGCTGTTTCACAAACTGTAACTGTACCAAATCGACAGCTTGTGTCGATGTACAGGCTGATGACGCAAATCACAGATAACTGAGTTACAGTATCAGGTTTCGGACTGATGTTTAAAACTGGAAACTCCCGAACATGCAGCAACAATACTGACCACGTGACTGCCATGTTCAGTTAGTTACATTAGTTCTAAACATTGTAACTTTGTCACACACCTCCAGTGACTTGGTACTTAACTTGACACTATGATTTTATCCTGCATTCTGGAGAGGAAACACATAGAACCTACTAAGTTTTGTCTACGCTGCAGCCTGTTTCCAAAGCGACCTCCTTACTAGCATCTAACGCATTTACAGTGTCTTTCTTTATGGTTTCATTCTTCAATAAATAAATAAATAAATAAATAACAGTAGTCACAAACGAGAAGTTCACGTGTCCCATTCAGATTAAATTCGTCGTGTTTTTTCACGAGCCTGAATAAATTCGGTAATAACGTAATTAGATCTCATGCGTTACATAAATTAATTTCGGTAAACGACTTCTTTTTGCGACAATTCCGTGAGCACAATACTTTTAATACATTACGGTGTGGAACGTGTCGATAAAAATAGAGATCGGCATCTGAAGGTTCAACAATGCACACACAGACAGCAACAAAGAAATATACCGCGGCCACGGAAAGACTTCTTTCAGATGGTGGGGATGACCGCGCACGAAGATCCCCAATCTGTATTCCCCTCCTGCATCATCCACAAGTGTACGAGTATTCAGGCATCCTAAAGCGCTTGTCGGTAAAAAAAAAAGTCATTGCTACAAACATCTGTGCAAACAGAACAACTACACGATTGGAGGTAAATATAAAAGAATATGCCGCAGCGGGAAACGCGACAGCCCGCTGGAAATTTTGGGGGGAGGGGGGACAGGGGAGTTTTTCGTGAGACTCCTTTCTGTGACTTAGCGTTATCTGTGATGACTTCATCTCTAATAAAAACAACATCACACTAAACCAAAAAAAAAGTGGCACATATTAATAAAACAGCGGCAGTAAAGTGAGGTGGGGGAGGGGAAATTTTATTATACTCCGTCTCCACAACAGTAAGGTTTGTCAAAACCGTGTGGGAGCACTGACTTGGCAACTACCCCTAACAACGATGTCACTATTAATCCAAGAGAAGTGTGAGAATTAAATAACAGCACCCCATCGTACTGCACCCCCCCAGAGCTGCTGTATGCTATCTGCCTACATCAGACCCCCAGTCCTGACATCGGAACTAGCTGTAACTAATTGAATGATTTACATAAATACAACATACATTTAACAATGCACATGCTGTATATGGGTCAATTTCTAGAACACAGTAATGAATGACACTCACCAGAAGCAAATGTGAATTATATCGTAAATTACCCAAAACCTGGACAATCATGCATAACTAAAACATTCTTCGAAAAGTACAATGCACACATGTCTCTGTGCTTAAATACCAGGCGATGAAGAAGCCTGTCCAGGCCAGGATAGGTGTTGCTTTCCTTTTTTCATCAAAATGTACTTTCCGAAGTGTCAAAACTGTGCACTGGCTTACCGCGCCAGTGGCATGATAAATTCTTATACGCAAAGATTTGGAAACAGACCCAGTATCGACGCCAATTAGTATCGACAAAGAAGCCCGTCTTCTGCGCAGAAGGAAGAAAGCGTAAGTTCTGATAACCAAAAAGAAAGTGTTAAATATTGGGATCCGATTAGAAATATTCGGTTTAATTAGGCTTTTATCATTCTCTACATGTTTTAAAACAGCGTCTTACATTTAGGGACATTAACTTTGTTCTCTCTTTAGGCGTTATCTAAATTAAAACTAATTATAAAATTATGAAATGCTATGCATAACTTTCATTTTACGAAGCAGAAGAAACATCATAACCGAAAGACGATAAGGAAAGCATAATTATGAAATATTCACGTGAATTAATACATATATATATCAGAATGGGTGTCACCATGGTAACCCAACGGAACGAACAACAGGTAACCTTCATCGCTGAGTCCATGCATCTGATAGTTGCTGCGTCATACTGGACAGCTCTGCCTTAACACTGAATCAATAGGATCTAAATCACCAAATTCTTTTCTCCCAGCGCACTGAAGTGGTTCTGTTGGCCAGTTCGTGGCATGAATCACCTGCATGAAGCTTGATTCTTACATTATTGATGTACAGTGAAACCTTCCTATAACGGAACTGCTAGGGACCGATTTTTTTCCGTTGCAGGCAAGTTCCAATTCATACAGGTACTTGAAGTTTAAATCCACTCGACTGTAAAGGCGGGTTTCCCTTATACCCAGGTTCCATTTAAGACAGGCTCCATTTATTATGTATTACATGCAATGCTCAACAGATATGAATTCCTCAAGGGTAAAATTCCAGTAGCAGAAAACTGACTGGTATATTTCTAGTGCTAAGGTTTGTCGTTATGTCCATGACAATTCCGAAAGTCTCCAAAATCATAGATTCAAACGCAGTCCCTTCCGAATAGTTACTCTGTATAGGGACTACAGATCTGGGAATGGTACAATATCGTAGAAACTTTTCCTCACATTTTTTCAGAGTTCCGCAGACTTCCATTTTGGGGGAGACATGAGCCATATTTATGCCCCCCAACCCACGGTACCCTTCCTCATCCACTTGTCCAACGCAACCCAGACCCCTCGATTCCCCCTCCTACACCACATTTTCCGAAATGTTTCTTTTATGCATCAGTCTTGGTTGAACACGAATCATGACTAAGGCATGACTAAGGCATGAGATGCCTCAATCAGTTGCTTCCAGCCTTATGCTCCGATTGGAGAACAGAAAGTCCTCTCCGTGACTGTAGGGTGTTTCGCAATATAGTTCACTACCAAAATGTTGACACTTTTGCAAAACACTTGGTAAAAGATTTTCTTCCGAAAGGTATACGAATTGAATTTTCGAATCAGAAGGATTTACTGCTAGCGTGTTTCTCCAGACAAATGCTGATGGAGAACTTAACATGTAAATGCAAAAGACTGCGGTGTTTTTATCCTTGGTGCGTACTCTAGAGGTCGCCGGTTCGGTAATAGCAACACACCAAATTTCCAAACTGACCTTAACCTTTTAAAGCCTAGGGGTAACTTTACGTACCACCAGGTTTAACGTTAAAAAATTCTACGTGGTGCCCACATTGCGTTTATGTGTTTTGTACGGATCTCAGAACAAACAGCAACTTTTGCCTTTTAAAACATTAAGAGACTGGTTTTTATAACCGAAGTGGAGAGTGTTTACAACGCGGTACGCACTGAGTCCTTATATAAAACAGATACGCTTCGTCTTTAAAGGGTTCATGGCTTTCCTTCATACGCGCAGATCTCGAGTTAGTCGGTTGTTTGCTTGGGGAAATCACAAAGGTAACGACGGGCTGGATGTGTAATTATTTGGACATAAAGAAAGTGCATACAGAATACTGACGAGGAAAAACTCGTGAATATCGGCTACTGGGAAGACTAAAGATGAGAAGGGAAGATAACATTGAGATGAATATTGGGAAAATATGTTGTGAGATTGCGAGAAATTGTGATGCCAGGACAATTTGACTCACAGGCGAACTTGGCGCTATCAGTCGAGTTAATTTTTCGGGTTCTGCTGTCAGAGAAAGTTAAATGGTTGAGTACAGAAACAAAGCACTCTGACTCACACAGCTAATACGAGAAATCTTTACTTGTGTGGGGTACGCACCAGTACCGTTACAAATGGACCTCCAAATGAACATAACTTATCAAACTGTACGAAAGGCAGGTACAAACTAATTTTCATCCCACACCTCTTGGATATAACGAAACCTAGCACTAGAGTCGGTAAGATTGCCAACCAGCCCACCTACAGTCGTCGCTAGGTGCACCATTCCCCTGCCGTTTTCTGTTGTTTTTGTTGTTGCTACTTGTACTATTACTATTGTTGTTCTTCCAATCTTAATTGGGGTCATCCCGGTGTGTTATTTCAATGCCAGTAATTATAAAATAAACACAGTCAGACACACCACAGTATATATATATATATATATATATATATATAGCACACTATGTAATTTCCTCTAAGGTTGTGCCAATATACTACACGTTTCGGCTCGGCCGGGCCATCAACAGGTACATGTATAAATGTTAAAACTCAGATCCTTAATCATGTAACATAAAATAGCGTAAAAACAGTATCAAAGTATTAGTGAAACTTCACCAGTTCACTGTTTTTGACTGTAAAACCATTCCGAGGAAAACTGGCGTAACTTAGCCCTAAGATAATATAGTGGTTCATCCAACATTCATCCATATATTGGGAGTTTTTTCGTAGAATAGCAGAACACGTTTCAGAAGATAGTTCTCATGATGGCTCGGCCGAGCCGAAACATATAGTATATTGGCACAATCTTAGAATAAATGACATACACTGTGGAGTGCCTGACTGTGTTTATCATTACTGGCATTGTTGTTCGTATTGTCAGTATATCCTACTTTGAAGGCTTATGGTGCTTTATGCACAGCCTAGTGTCTGAAGGTACACTCAGTTCTGAAGAACAAATACAATCCTGTTATAATCTTTTAATGTGCCGGCAACTCTTGCTTTATTTTTCCGAATATGTGACGGTAACCCCATTGTTATGATTTAATGTTATCGTCAGTAGCACTGCAGTCCGCCACGAACTTCGGCTTCCTGTAGAACTTTCTTCCACGACTCTCTGACCCTGGCGAACATCGACTATCTTTGCATCCAAAATTTCCTCAAACCTTCGACCACACCATCCATCCATCCAAGTTTAGGTCTTCCCACTCTCCTGCTTCTATCGAGTTTGGAAATTATTTAATACAGCAGTATTAATTTTGCTGTTATTAGATGAGTAAATTACTCCGAGTTCAAAAAATAACTGGTCTTCTACTTCTAGCTGAAGACGCCTTAATGTCATAATTTCCGTGTGATATTTCCTCAACGTCTGCATTTGCTTTAACGTCATGTTTTGTTATGTTATGTTACGTTGTTTAGTGAACTGAAACCTTTGTTCTAAATTCTGCAAAACAACTACACCGCGTACGCTTCATTACATTTCACATGCAGTTTATTTTTCTTTTATTTTCTTCCTGTCGTAATGCTGATTGCACTGCCATCTTGGTGAAGCTGCAGAAAACCTAGACATATGTGCACAGACTAGCGAATTGTATTACAACCCAAGAAAACAGTCCTCTTAGCAGTCCTTTATTATAATAATGAGTTAAAATGGAATTTATTTTCTTTCGTGGCGTCTGTTTTCATGTTTTCTATTTCCATCGCAATGTTTTATTCATGTCTTTCTTTCATATCAAACACTAGGTTATAGCGACATGATACTTTTTTATATCTGTTTTTCTTATAATAAAGCGAAACGTGGCATTATGTTCCCTTCACTCTTTTCCAAATTCTGCCTCAAGAAATAGGGGCACACTAATACCGCTTGACATCACAAGTACGAAAACAAACAAATTTCACTACCTATCAAGAAATAAAACTTAAGATTCTCGTTGCTAACTGCAACATTCGATTTATATTCTGATGTTTCAAGACATTATAACAAGGTAAGGAACAATCACGCATATGTGCCGCAAGTCTTTATATATACATATATATGTGTGTGTGTTTGTGTGTGTGTGTGTGTGTGTGTGTGTGTGTGTATATATATATATAATTCAGATACAAAACGAGGAGTAAAACGATAATGAATTCGAATTAGATATTTATGCTGGAAAGAGGTCGTACGATTAAGCAAATGCTACCGTAGTAGCGTGAATTAAAACACTGTGCCTGTGAACAAGTGTAATTCTGACAGCTGTTCTCAACACAGTGGATCACTGTTGGCGACTGAGTGTCAGAAAACAAACAACGAAAGAAATAAGCAACATACCTGGTACAGATATTAAATTTATTATTATAATATATAGACACATGCACGACCTCGCTTACGACCCACACTTTTACACAATTAAAAGATCTAAATCACATCAGAATTTTTATTAACCCTTTGAAAACTGACCCTAACCTAAATTGCCTTCGAAGATTCAATTCACACCTCAGAGAGAACACTGTAATTTCACTGGAAAAACCAATGAGGCAATATTGTGTAGGGAAACAATGACACAGTTTTTGTTAAGAATTATGTGTGACACATAAATAAATTCTGTGAGGAAAATGCATAGATTTTAAACATTC
Organism: Coptotermes formosanus; assembly: GCA_013340265.1. Classification (NCBI taxonomy): domain Eukaryota; kingdom Metazoa; phylum Arthropoda; class Insecta; order Blattodea; family Rhinotermitidae; genus Coptotermes; species Coptotermes formosanus. The sequence continues at coordinate 1,231,394 of BLKM01007732.1, read as the reverse complement.
AACTTGGCGGTACGCTGAGCCTTATTAAAAGGAATAAAAGTTGACAGCATTATTATTGCACGTGATACGTCACGTGTTACAATATGGCATCATAATGATGAAACAACTTTACAACTTCCCTGCATTGTATACGTAACACGACAAAAATAATAACCCGCTTCCTTTATAATTTCAAAACATGGCTACCTACACGGGATTAACGATCAGAATGCCAAGGGAAGTTGGAAACAAATGACAAGGCTTTCCCGTTACAGGCCGTGTTTTGACTTAGTAAATACGGAAACCGGAACCACAGGGGTCTCCATATAGGTCTATGCGCAACAATAACAGAAACTACCTCGGAAGTTTTATTGTAATCAATTGTAGGTGTCGCAGAATAGAGTTTAACCTTCTCGCCACACATGGGAACGCCTTTGTTGCCTGCAGTTGAATGGCCATTAATAAGAGCAGCAATTGTACCTTTCTGGAGAGAGAAAGAGAGAAAGAGAGAAAGACAGAGAGAGAGAGAATGCTTCATACGAAATTGTGTCTAATTAATTCATTCTCCAGATCTTGTTTCCGTTATTACAGACGTTCAAAAATTCGCATTTCTTCACAGGTGCTAAGAACACGATTTCAGAATACACCAAGCCCCATTTTACGTCCACTGTGTTGCTGAAAAAGTGGGCGTAAATCAAAAATAATATTCTCATAATAAATAATGGAATAGCTAGAAGGTAGCTTAGTACAGCGCAGCCAGCCAAAGGGCTTTAAACCGAAAATGAGAGGGCGTAAATTAAAAAGTGATGTACATTGACCGGGGACGTTAAAGCAAAAAGGCGTTAAACAAGAGCTCTACGTGCATAGCAGCCTAATGTTAAAATGAAAACGTCCCTGTGAAGGCGACGACACTATAAATTTGATGTTAATCAGAACACTGTGTACACAAAACACAAAACAACACATTCACGAAAATACGCCAGGTTTACTGTTTACGAAGCAAAGTGTGACAAACTGATAATGTCAGTACATCAATGCGTTCGCTTACCGTCAGCGAGCTGAACCCCTCACAGGAAACACCGATCACTTGCCCACTGCTGCCACATTTATCCTGCAACATAAGTATGGAATCTAAAAATACAATATTCCAAAACGCTAGAATATTTACGTGTAATCATATTTCAGCAGTCTCTATTTTCTCTCATCACTGAGACTTTTCCGTAGCCTTCCTACGAATTCATGAAATGTATGAAATGTATGTAACATGAAATAGAATGATCCAGACCTGTATTAGAGAGACAACGGGTTCGAATCTCTGCCGTATTGTCGCCTTCCACGACAGAGCATTTTCGTCAATTTTCCTCGCTCTCTCCAAGCATATACTGCAATAGTGCCTTCCCTAGGCCACGAGTGCCTCCTGCCAAACATTTTTCAATACATAACTCACGCACTGTCCTATCATTCGACGCTACATGCGCTGACAGCGCTACAGAATCATAAAACAAAGGACAAAGAAGACAACGGCCAGGCCATAGCTGTTTCCTCCCCACACATAACCATCCTGTACTGAATGTTACAGCCTCACAACTTAAGCAGTCAGTATATGAAAACTGCCCCTGTGCTGAAGCATCACGTAATACAGGTGTATAGCAGGAGATGAAGTAATGTTCCAAGCACTTTATAACTTCTTTACTCAATTGAATCGAGTGGTGGGTCAACTTCAGCTTGGCCCGCTTTATTATCGACACTATTGGATCCCGGAACCCTATCGGATGGACCTTGTTCATCGCCAGAGGCGGGTACGAAGTGGAACAGAAACAAAAATCACTGCACCTAGTGGGAATCGAATCCTTAACTGTTAAGTCAGTAATCAGTCAGCGTAATTTACCGACTGAGCTGTCACGTTTCGTAATGTAGCGAAAACAGCACGTATAAATAATCAAGAAAGGCGTCAGTACGGTTGCAGTAACTGTTGTATTAGTATTAGAATTGTGCAGTTGATAAAGAGATGTTAAACAAACCAAGCCTCAAATCCGCGAAACGGACCAGTTCAATTGCTATTACAGAATTATTCTGTTGATAAAGCGTCTTTAAATCAATCAAGACAGGAAGAAGGCCAATTCTAATACGAATATGGGTGACGTGTTCTCACAGATGCACAATCATAACATTGACGAAACGTCTATCACAACAAACTGCAGTGCAGTACGTATCAAGGCAGATAAAACAAGCTCCCCTTTCGCACCCACTTGCACACTTCTCGGAGATTTCAATTAAGTGAATTGCCCTTTTCTATATCACCCCCAAACCCTTATAACACTTCCCTCCATTTCGAGCTGATAACACTCACAGCGATAAATTCTAATTATCCGTTTTAGGCTCCCTTGGTCCCAGAAAACATTTCTGTAGCCAGATCAATGTTTAGACGCGAACAAGACAAACCGCGAGGTTGTATAGCATAGATACGAAATTGATGACATCAAATTCAGAATGTTTCTCCATACGTCATATCTGACATCTATATGTGGAAAATGAGCCGTAAGGTACGGAAACTTAGCTTTCGTCTGAAGACAGACCAAGGACGTACACTGCGAGTTACAGCTAAAAAACGGACCTTTGGACCTGATTCTTTAGATCTCGGGTTTAAGTACTGCCACATAAAATCCGGACTTTCTTCAGGAACTGGAGAGAAATTCCAGCATTAATTCCATTTCTTGTCTATTAATTCTAATGTCTAATTATTTCTTGTCTTTGAGAAGATAACAGTCGCTCAGCTAGTCAGGAAATCCCAAAATTTCATTGCTGTGTTCAACAGAGGGCGCCACTCGATCCATCCTAAGTCAGATGAAACAATTTCTCACGCATTGTTTTTATTATCCATTTTATTATTATCTATCCACCTAGCGCCTAGTTCTCCCGGGTACCTGCTTCCTGTCTATTCCCCGTCCAGAGTTACTCAGAACTTCCACATCCTCCCATCTGCGCCACATTCCCCCTCCCCCACCGTTTCATCTTACTTGATTTGATCATGTTAATGTAAGACATGGTGAAATGAACAAATTTAAATGTTCGAAATGTAACACTGTAGCGCCTTCGGATTTTTACCCCTGACAACCCGACACTGCAAGAAGCATATTTGGCGTCACATTGTGTAGATCAGCTGTTTCTTCTACCTCCCTAGCTCTGCCGTATTTCTTGTCACTGTCTCGTAAATGGCGAGACGTTAAGGACATAAGTGTAAGTAGGTTTTAATGCAACATGTCTGTTATTTTTTCCGACTTTAAGGAAACTTGAACTGGTCGACACACTTCACGAAAATCTCCAGTATGCAAATTTCACGAAAATCCGACCACTGGGAGTCGACATGTTCCATATGGACAGACAGACGGGCAGACGGACGAACGGACATGACGAAACAGCCGCTTTTCTTAATGTTTTTCGAGGGCACCTAAAAACGGCTGTTAAGGACAGGGCCCAGTGGTTTGGTCCAGCGGGTACGACGATTACTCAAGGTGCAATCGGCTGAGGGGCTGCCGCGTTCTGACGGACTTTTTTCAGTGAGCTGCCGAGCTATGTATGGAAAGTAGAAAACTACCAGCAGCGATGGTGATATGCTGTAAAGAATGCCACTGTCACTACCCGTACACATGCGACATTTCCGTAATTTTGTCATCGGTATTACCCCCGATGTCATTTCTATTGTCGTCGGGTCTCAACATCCCCTCCCTGAACCCCTTCCTGTGGGCCCACATTAATATAACACTAACGAATAAAACCGCGGCCCACACACTAGCATGTGTTTTCCGGCGGCGTAACGACTGAAAAGGCTGTCCGGAATAGAGAGGATGTTTTTGGCGGAATGAGCGGCATGAAGCGGGGTAGTGGGGGGGGGGAGTTTATGAGGGGCGGAGTTTTTGGTCCAGAGAAGAAGGGATGCTGCAGTTCTACCAACATCACAAAACTGTTACCAGGTTTTCACTTCGCAATAAATCGCTGTACAAATTTACTAACACTAAATCACCTATGGAGTATTCAAGTTAGCAAAAATGTGATCTTAATAGTAACATTATAGCAAGTTACCACAATCAGTACGTCCACACTATTTAACATCACTAATTCCGGAGTCATTCTTGATAGTTGGTGACCTTGCCAAGAAATTCTCGGCTTTTTATGGAATCCGGAAGTCCATTACTGAGTTCATAAGACCTCGTCACAGAGCCACAAATTATCCTATGCCAGATAAATCCAGTTCACGTATTCAAAACCTATATATTAATAACGTTTGGTGAACAACACAAAATATGGATTTTTCCAACTCTGTAATACTCTGCAGCCTCTTTTTACTTCGTTCCGCTAGGGTCCGAAACAGAACCTACCCAGATTAGCCTAATGTCATCAATTTCAATTACAGAATCTTCTTGAAACATTACGTTTGTCTCATAAATAACTGATACATATTTGTTCTTGGCCCTAGACATCCTAAATGTTCTTACAGCCACACAAGAGCACTCACATCTTGCATTACACTGCGTCGCACACGACTGAGTCTCTTCCGTTTTACTATTTTCCGACAGGACGTCTGAGGAATGTGTAACTTTCTCTTCATTGAAAGAAAAGATTTGGTTTATTTTTGACAAAGCCCTTCACTTGTAGTTAAATGTACTAAAAATTGAGATATAGCGCGCAGCCTAATGTGGCAGATCTTACATTGGGGAGGTTCCCAGTTCACATTTCTTCCTGGGCATCCAGTTACACTGAGTGAGGCTCCCCACAATCCTTCGAAGAAAACTAGAGACAATAAATTGCTGTAAGAAAGTAAGGTAGGATAAACTCAGGATCATTCTATTAACATGTTAACATTCCCAGAAATCTTTCACATATTAGGCGTGTTATGTCAGCGATCAGAAGAATTGATTTCATTCAACAGTATAATACATAAGCACTGCTACCACTACAGCGACATTAAGTAACACATTCCTGCTATTATCAATAATTCAGTTATACTCGTTTATTAAAATGTGTGCTAACAACAATAAAGGGAATTACAAAAACTGCAAAGGAGCAAGCATAAAACACGCAGCTAATGCAGAACAAGTATAGCAGAGACTACAAGATGTCATTTGAGTGTTGCCCAAATGTACAGAAAGTACCACTGAGCAAACTACAGCTTTTCTTCAAGGTGTTTAAGGTTTCCGGATAACAAAAATAGCAACAGATCCTGATCATAAAGGTAATAAGTGTAACATGAACAACTTTTCGCGCATACGTTTGATATTTGATACCCTGGGTGTAAAATTATTCTGATTGTTGCCAGCAAGCGCTAAATTAGCGTCACTGGGCAAGTCACATCCATTGGCTTTCTGTGACATTTGACAATCATGGAAACGTTTGTAGCAGCAGTTAGTAAGAGTGGGTAGACGAAAATATACAACCCCGCCCCCATGTATAACACCAGGACGAACTTCCCCTGTCCCCTGCCACTCCCTCACAACACGCAGCAGCCAAGTGTGACGTTTTGCTCCACTCACTTCAGTGACACAAAAAGCCGGAACGTGGTTGAAACATAACGAGGTTGTGACGATCAACAAATTAGTCGTATGGAAAGGAAGTGAGAGGGTTTGTTGGACAGGGAAGCTGAGCGGAGACTGGCTTAAGTCGCTTCGAGCTTGCATCCAAATGCGCTTAGAGGATGCACGAACGACGTTATGGTTAGACCCTACTGCATTTGAAACAAGTTGCTTTGAAACTGCAGGCAACAGCTCAGCCGAACGCATAGGACTGTGCTACAGAGTGGTGCTTTTTGTGTGATGTAGTTGACTTCACTTAAAGTTGCCAAAGTAATGTCATTTTCTGCTTCTTTTTCCTCTTCCTCTTCTTCTTCTTCTTCATTTTCTTTTTCTTCCTGTTCCTCTTCTTCTTCCTCTTCTTCTTCCTCTTCCTCTTCTTCTTCCTCTTCCTCTTATTCTTCCTGTTTTTCCTCTTCCTCTTCTTCTTCTTCATTTTCTTTTTCTTCCTCTTCCTCTTCTTCTTCTTCTTCTTCCTCTTCCTCTTCCTCTTCTTCTTATTCCTCTTCTTCTTCCTCTTCCTCTTCTTATTCCTCTTCCTCTTCCTCTTATTCTTCCTGTTTTTCTTCTTCTTCTTCTTCTTCCTCCTCCCAAAGCTCCTGTCGGCAGAAGCGCCGGATGCCCCGCAGCCTTAGGCTTATTGTGCAGCCCTGTGTTACTCTCTCAGCACAGACTGATTGACCCTGTGTCTTTTTTAAAGCGACACAGGTCTTGTAATGAAGCTGTGCTTATATCTTTGGGTTCAGCAAAGAAGTTCCCCAAAAAATTATAACGCTGGACAGCCAAGGCCTCGCAACAGCAAATAATATGTTGCACTCAGTCTCCAACTTGCAAAATCTGCAGTTGGGATCACCGTCAAACAGGCCCATAGTGGGCAGGTACTTCCTCACAGGAGCGTGTCCCGTGAGGAATGCTACTACCGTTCTCAGCTGATTCTTACTTAATTTAAGCAGGTCATTGGCTCTTTTTTTGCATGGTCTACTAATAAAAAGTTTACCATGTCTGTAACTTGGCAAATTATTCCTGGAATATAGTAGAATAGAACCAACTTATGCACAATATTATTATTTATTTAACCTTAGTATGCAGTTCATTTTCACCCCGGTTTGGCACCTGAGATGTGCCACGACATAAACAAACCATGGAATTACATGAGTAAGTAAACCATCTATACCTCTGTCCTATACAAATTAGGTTATATCACTATAGCAGCTATTTAACACATAGTTTTACTCACTTACAAAAACACTAATCACCAACAAATGCACAAAGAGAGTTTTATCATCAATCGTAACACACTCCTACATGTTTCAACCCTGCTGGGTCATCTTCAGGGAGAACTTTTTTGTTATCGTTACGCTAAGGTTGCACTTTATAGTTGAGTGAGAACGTGCTGTTGACTGTGTACTGCGTTGTTTTTGGAGGCGTGAACTCTCTGCGGTCCCGGCCTGCTGCAGTCCCGGCCTGCACTGCACTCTCTTTGTGCATTTGTTGGTGATTACTGTTTTTGTATAATATAGTGCACGGACATGGAACACATTAAATGTTACTCACTTATTTTGTTTGTTTTATAACAGATAAGGGACGCCAGGCCAGAAATAGCACCGTAACATCAAAATAGTACGAAATTATGCAGTAAAGCTTTTATAGAAGAATTTTAACATCCAGAATTTTTAATTTCTAATACAGCTTTATAATTTTATTAGTCACATTTTAATGCACATTGTCTTATGTAATTTGATGTAACCCCCTTGATAATGGCAAAGTTGGTGCCGAAACATGTCGGGGAGAAAATGAACTACATGCTAAGGTTAAATAAATAGTAATATTGTGCGTAAGTTGCTTCTGTTTTACTACACAGAACATACGCAAAGAGGTGAGTAACATAAAATATTCCTGGAATATCATGACTTTATCGCAAAACGTAGAGGATTTTCTGATAGCAGCAACGTTGTCTAATGAACACTCTCATCTTCCAGGAAGAAGTGATCAGATAATGCAGACAGCTCCTACAGAATAACTCTGCTTGCAACTGAAAAGGCTTTATGCCGCAAGCTGCGAGGTATGTGCCAAAGCTACGGAGAGCCAGCAACAGCCATTCGGGTTCTCGAAAAACTTTCTATTGTTACGGAAACCCGAATTTCAATGACCGTCTTCACAAGTCATTAAACAAGTGGAATCCAACCAATATCTTCATAACCAAATCCGTTTTAATATTATCCTCATATCTAGGCCTAGACTTTGGTCTGTCAAAATGTTCCCACTCTTGACGATTCAGGTCAAAATAACCATATTATTGGAGTAATAAAAGGGGGATAGGATAGATGGTGCATGTAGGATATATGGGAAAGACAAGAAACGCAGTATTCTGGTCTGAGAACCTGCACTGAGGACATCAGTTGGTAGGTTAAGACGTGTACAAAGAATATTATTAGAATGAATCTGAAAGAGGTAGGGTGTGAGGCAGTGGGCTGAATTCAATTGGGCTATAAACAGAGTTCAGGGGCAGGTTTTGAAAACACGATGATCAAAACTCCGGGTCCGCAGCAGAGGGGGGGGGGGGGGGAGAAGGAATGTGCTGACCAGCTGAGGGACTTTATCCTCTGATTCCTGCTCCACGGAGTTACAGCGAGCTATTTAAATGTTCTGACACACAACACCGTTCTCCTTTCTTCTAAACTGGATTTAACATTTCAGAAAATTCATTTCGCTTCTGCAACCTTTTTTCTGAACTCATTACCAACACATAATGCAGTTCTCTTCTCTGAGATAACACAAACTCGGTTCTCTTTCCTGTTTTGACTAATTCAATATCATTTCCATGTGAATTAAATAACATAAAATATGGTTCACATTAATATGGATATGCAAAGCTTTTGCATTTGCTTGGGTAAAATCTCGGTAGGAAAAGAATAGGGAGGGGAAGGGGGGTAGTATGAAGAATAAGTTTCGAGGAGGAAGAATGCTCAAATTAGGCGTAACATCACCATATTTGCATAAATATGTCGTCTCGGAGTCATTAATCATCCTGCTTATGCCTGTGCACATAGCAGTACAAAACTCTTACCCCCCCACTGTTGGGGATTCCTCAAAACCGTGACGACAGGAGAGAGATGGAGGATGTGTGAATAGAAGGCGTATACATAAGTAATGTGAACAGAACGTAAGAAGTGCAGGCTGTTTTGTGCGGCAGGATACTAGCAGAAGCTGAGTGGGACGAACAATTGTTTGGAAGATACGCCGACGTCGAGACCACTGGCTTATATCAGTGACGTAGAAGACTCCGATGGATTCTACATGCATTAAATTATTAATATGAATAAAATAAGGGCAGTAAAAACCACGGGACTAAACAGAAGTTTCGTATCTGAGAAAAATCCTTCAGACGTCGTATGATATAATAATAATAATATCAACCTCTCCTCCTTCCATCCTCCTCCCCTTCCTCCTCCTCCTCCTCCTCCTCCTGATAAGAACGTTCAGAAATCCAGTTTTAAAATCAGAACCTGTTCCTTCTATCCTTCACATGCTTTACCCCCTGCCCCAAACACACTTTTTTATTCATTCTTTCTAGTTACTGAAACTAATTCGTCTGCTACTCAATTAGTTTGTCTAGGATATTAATTGAGTTTAATTCTGTCTCATTGTTAGAAGAAGACAAAAAAGCTGTTTTATCTCACGACGCTTTCTATCGCCATAGCCTGAAAGCAAATGAATACGGATAACTGGTGGAATGATAAAGATAGCAGTAAAACCAAAGTACCTGGAGAAAACCCCGTCTCAGTGCCACTTTATCCACAGCTAATCTTACACGTAGAGGCCTGGGATTGAACCCAGGCCTTCGTGGTGAATAGACATAGTATTGATGGTTTCTGGTATGGTTTTTTCTCCTGCAATTCCGACAGCTCTTTACTGTCTAACAGTTTAAAAGTCTCAGGCACAATTGGACAACTTAGCACTGGGCCTATATGGGAGAATATTAATGCTCCATTGGAAAGAACGCCTTTTACGTGCATGTGTGGACCAGACTGGTTCAGAATGAGATCATAATTCTGACAGGCTGTCTTTATTATGGCGACAAACATCCTGTTATCACTGACAGAGGAAATATTCCATGGGGTCGGTATAAAGTTTTTGTGTATGGCTCAGTATCATGGAATTAGATAAGAATATGAACACGGCAAAACTTTTGAGCCATTCCTTGCACTGCGTCATCTAACATTCGTCATATGGCAGTAGTATGAAACTTACCTTCATATCTGCCTTTGATAACGAATCACGTGCCATAAAACTGAAATAAATCAACGTTATACACCGATCAGTTCCTTATCTCGCAGTCAGCATACTTTGTTTCTATTAAACAGACCGACCGGTGACGATTGTACGAGAAAGTAATCGCTATTTGCTGACATCATCATACAGAACACATAAATACACTGTGTGGGGACTAGGCAGAGTGTTAGTGTGACTCTTTTTCTTACGTATACTAACCGCTAGGCTTTAAAATTAAACACTTCTAGACATTGTGCTTACGCTTCCAGAACATGACACTTGAAGAAAACGACATGGGACGCCTGCAGTTACAAGTAGACGATCTGAGAGAGTTACTGTTTGCGACCACCGAAGCGTTGACTCTGGCAATACTCCTGGTCTTCATACTGGTTATAGTTCTCGCATGGCGGATAAACAGGTAGGCCTAACGGCAGCCTGTTATAGGCGCTGGGAAACATCATTTATTAGCCTATGCTTTAATTATAGTGCTTTAATAAGCCTCAAGCTGTCACTGAAATATATTAGGCCTTTAGGTAAATTCTACAATTTTTTGACGCTGGTGTAGAATGTTGTGTGGTGATGGGTTTATGGAGTTTATCCATCGTCCGAAGAGCAAAATATTAAAAATTAAAATCACAACGTTTCGGAAGCTGGCTCTGCTTCCGTCTTCAGGTGAATGGAGGGGGAGAAGGGAAGAACACCTATTCTGTTTGGCCCCTTAGACATAACTAGCCTCCATCAATGAATCCACCATCAAGTTCTTCTCTTCTCCCCCACCATTCACCTGAGGACGGAAGCAGAGCCAGCTTCCGAAACGTTGTGGCTTTAATTTTTAATATTTTACTCTTCGGACGATGGATAAAGTCCATAAACCCGTCACCACACAAGATTAGACCTTGTTCATTCACAGAGAATGTAGCTGCTAGCAGTGTATGAGAGACGGCATTAATCATCAGATTACCTCGACTTGTACGCGTACTTTCACTTGTGTCGGTGTCTGGCAGTTGGTATTAACCCTTTAAGGACGAAAGGTAATCTGTTTTATATAAGGACTCAGTGCGTACCGCGCTGTAAACACTCTCCACTTCGGTTATAAAAACGAGTCTCTTAATGTTTTATAAGGCAAAAGTTGCTGTTTGTTCTGAGATCCGTACAAAACAGATAAACGCAATGTGGGCACCACGTAGAATTTTTTAATGTTAAACCTGGTCGTATGTAAAGTTACCGCTAGGCTTTAAAAGGTTAGTCGTCGGACGACCTCGAAATGTATATACTGTCACGCATACGAGATTTCTCCAACCCTCAGCTACCCATTTTCACCAGCACAGTGAACTGTATTTCCAGGAACAACACGACGAGCAGAAGACGGATCACTCAACAGACGTTCATGAACAGAGCCTACCAGCCGGACGACGAAACTGACTACGGCGTCTGTAACATGATACATACCTACAGTGAACAGTAAGTAGTGGTGCAGGCGGTGACTCAGTACAGGACCCAGTGGCAGACTCTTTTGGATACGGTAATGAAGCTTCGGGTTCCGTAGAACAAGGAGAACTCCTTAAAATCGGAATTACTACTGTCTTCTCGGGAAAGGACTACGTTCCATGGAGTCAATTAGGCCTGATTATAAATGCCTCATCGCACTTTATAACAGTTCTGGAATTCTACGTTCCTCATTCAAGAATCATCTAACACTGCAATGGCACTCAAGTTGGGCTTTGTCTACTGCCTGATTAAAACACAAAATTCTAACAGCACTAGTGGAGAAAGTCCAATTGAAACGCCATAAGAGTGGTGATGGTGGTGGTGGTGGTGGTGGTGGTGGTGGTAGTGGTGGTGGTGGTGGTGATGGCGGCGGCGGCGGTGGCGGCGGCGGCGGCGGTGGTGGTGGTGGTAGTGGTGGTGGTGGTGGTGGTGGTAGTAGTACTAGCAGCAGCAGCAGCAGCAGCACTAGTAATAATTGTGGTTGCAGCGGTGGTGATCGTGTTAGTAGTAGTATTAGTGGTAGTAGTAAGTCCTAGTGGTAATAGTAGTGGTGGGTGATGGTGCTAGTAGTAGTAGTAGTAGTAGTAGTAGTAGTAGTAGTAGTAGTAGTACACAATTGTCACTGAACTTCAGACACATAACACTCGAAGCGTGTGATTGCGCAGCGGGTTTTGACTTGTTCTCATTTTGCACGGAATCAGGTGCACGTATCACGCTTTCATCATATCCGTTGTCCCCATCAAAGTTCTTATCAGCTGCCGCATTTTCGCCGAATGTTGCAAGATGCTCATTTGAGCACAACGCACCACACACACACATGTGAACTTACTTCAATTTTCTGCAAACAGTAACACCAACACAGCGGCTGTGTAAACTCCTCAGACGGGGAGCTACATTATCATCAACGAACCCTTTTAGCACTCAAAAAATCTGCCATTTTCCCGACGTGACATACGAGAATCAAGACGTCTAACTTCCTGAACTTCTTGACCCTGGAAGATGGGACCGATAGGTTGAACCGAAAGGTTGGTAAAGGAATGCCACGTGACGTTCCGTAATATCGCAGAACGGCGCATATCTCGTATGGAAACTGACCTTCTCTTCAAAAAAGAATAAAGAAAAGGTGCGGAAAAGCAGCAGTTTCTAAGACGAATTATCCCAATATTGGAAAGAAAGATATCTTGTCGTTCTTGAAGTTTTAGAAATTACGTAATCACATCCTTTTATGTGTTCACAAAAACCCGACCACATTCTATATCTAAAAATTACGGGACGACATGTTTCATACTGTTCATATCAGTCAGTGCGCACAGGTTTCATCGAAACATCTGTAGGTAAAGAAAATGTGTTTGTATTATGGCTTACGTAATTAATCGATAAGCAATAACAGCTGTTATGTTTACATGAAGGCCTTCAGTCTTGCCAATTCCTCTGCATTAATGAACCAAATGACTTCATAAAAGCCTACAATAAAAAATAAGATATCGGGGGAAAAAAAGCAAAATCAGAAGACTTAATGAAAGACAAAAACAAAAACTTCAGCATTTGAAGTCTTCAGAAAGCTTTATAGTAAAATGTGTTTTAAACTATTCCAGTGATAATCACGTGATTTGCTTGCCACTTGTGTTTGAAAAGAGCTTTCGACTTTTTTGTTTTGTTTCAGTGACAAGCTCCCGATGGAATTGAAGCACTAATGGACGCCGCCGGGTGTAACAGACGGATACCTCCAACCAAATTATGTGTATTAAGCAACGAAAGAAACAATAATGGCATAAACTTCTAAATACAATCAAGGTAATAAGGGGACACCTGTGCATAACATTACCTTTTGTAAATGCCTTCATTTACACTCCATTCCTTCCTCGGACACTTTCTGGTGTTTACGATGCACTTTATCACATGCACACGAAATGGCTTTAATAAAACAATTTTGTAACTATTCATCAGTCATATGAGTTCCCATCATCCTCAGCGACTGCATGCTTTACCCTAACATACATTTGGCACTTTGTTAATTTCAGTACTAAATGCACTACCGTAAATATGTTTTCCTTCATTTATCGGGCCTTACTCAATTAAATTTAGAATAAGTATCAAAATTGGTTGTACTAGCACTACTATTTATAGCCTTAATAACACTTATGTCACACAGCCGAACAAAAGCTATTAAAATGGTTTAATTAAAAATATGCTAAAATTTTATCTTCGTTTTCCTGGCTCCTGTCGTCTTAAAACTGCGGAAGCTGTAGGTTTTACGCGTTAGACACTGGATATCCCTGATATTCCTTGGGAACAGGGGGAAAAAATGAAGGAGAAAAAGACGTAGAGATTCTGTCCATAACCAGAGTGGCAAGCAAAGTGTTGGGACCGCTTAGATGCGACATCTCCATTGAAATGTACCCCTATTAGCAGATTGGGTTCCTTTGCCGGCATTTCTAAAGCAGATTCATAGTAACCAAATTTATCGTTACTGCCTTTTTGCTGGGCTGTGTTGGGGAAGTGAGTAAGAGGGTTAAAGGCGGGGGAAGGGGAGAGTGTGGCAGGAGGTTAAGCCCAAAACCTCGATGGCATATGTGACATTTCACAAAGCGATACATCAAAAATTTAATCTGGGAAATGGAACTAGCACCGCCTGAACAGACAAACAGACAAGACACTCAGACAGACAGAAAGACAGAAAGACAGGCAGACTGCCGCTGCTGAAATCAACACGCGGAGCAGAAGCACAGAATAACAATATGTCTAAAAGGATATTAGAATTTTTAGCTTTATTCCAATCGAAGAAGCTTGCAATTGGTAACTACATGACGGAATAAATTTTCTCAGTTTCTTGTCAGTGAATATGGCTGGAGCCCTTTTAGAAGCACATAGATTAATCAGCATTCAAAGACAAGCCTATTTTACACAACTGTTCAAACACTAATTATCAAGACCAGACATTGCGCCCAACAATTGCATATTTAGTGTACACTGCTGCTTAAAAAGGGAACAGGAGTTTTGTAATATTACCGTACTGTCCCTGTGTATGTATGTGTGTACTGACCTCCTACTCCTTATACTCCTTTGTCAGAATAACTCTTTGATGATGCCGCCTCGTTGCCGAAACATGTAGGAATTTATAGAGTTTTGTACTTCAGAATGTATTTTGTTAAGTGCATAAGTTGGTTAATGTATTAACCTTTTAAAGCCTAGCGGTAAATTTACGTACCACCAGGTTTAATATTAAAAAATTCTACGTGGTGCCCACATTGCGTTTATGTGTTTTGTACGGATCTCAGAACAAACAGCAACTTTTGCCTTATAAAACATTAAGAGACTGGTTTTTATAACCGAAGTGTAGAGTGTTTACAGCGCGGTACGCACTGAGTCCTTATATAAAACAGATACGCTTCGTCTTTAAAGGGTTACTCAAAATTTACGTCTACATTGTCAGAAAGCACGTATCTATTAAATGTTTAACAAAAAAGATTTTCTTTAAACATTTTACACTCGTCATCATAAGTGCTACTGCCCTTGTCGTCGTCCAGTAAAAGCTTCATGTATGTTTGCAAACGCGTTGTTAGTAACTGATGCACTGTATCTAATTCAATTTCGTTACATAATCAATAGGGGTGCAAAAATATCCATTCTTACGGAAGAAGGAGAACGCCATTAGCAAGTGCGTACACCATTAGAGCAACACCCCCTGCACTGACAGCGGACCCTCCCGCGCATGTCTACCAATGCAGCCAACTTGTTTAAGGGTAATTACTACAGGACAGCCACACAGAACAAGCCAGAGAGAAAGTGCTTCTTGCCAGACACGACGTAACTTTCGTCCTATATAATGCTAAAACAAAATATTTCCTTCTAATTTGTATATGACGTCTGTTTTGTTTGGTTTCAAACAGTCTGGGTGCAAACTTTGAACAAACAGCGCTCTCTCACAGCATTCTTGTAACTATTTTTAAAAAGACGGTCCTTTACTGTGTTTTTCTTTATTTAAAAGTCTGCACTGTTATAAGCAACTTGACGGAAGCCACTACATCGTCCACTCTACCTTCTGACCCTTCTTACCGATTACTACGAAGACACAAATACCTCGCGCGACGGAGTGACAGTTTGAAAACAAACAACTGAAGAGGCAGTATGGACCCAGGACAGAGGACAGCCGACTGGAGAAATTTGTATAATGAGTAAGCTTCATCATTTTCACTCTTCACCAAATTTATTACCACGATAAAGGCGTGGAGGTGGGTTAATGCGGCAGATCAGAACTGCCTAGAGAATTCTGTTGGGAAATCTAAGAGGAACAGACAACTCGAAAGATGGTGGAAAGATATGACATCAGATCTTAAACATAGGTTGATCTACGAAATAATAAACACCAACTGATGCACCAAAATATACATAATCTTTATTAATAAAAGTCCCCTAGATGTTTCGACCCTGCTGGGCCATCTTCAGGGAGAATAATATTGATACACTATGGTTGCGTTTATACAGTTAAGTGTGGATGTGCCCTAGGTTTCCTCCTTCATTTGAGAGGTATCGTGTACTGTCCGCGGTCTGTTTGAGAGGTATCGTGTACTGTCCGCGGTCTGTTTGAGAGGTATCGTGTACTGTCCGCGGTCTGTTTGAGAGGTATCGTGTACTGTCCGCGGTCTGTTTGAGAGGTATCGCCTACTGTCCGCGGTCTGTTTGAGAGGTATCGCCTACTGTCCGCGGTCTGTTTGAGAGGTATCGTGTACTGTCCGCGGTCTGTTTGAGAGGTATCGCGTACTGTCCGCGGTCTGTTTGAGAGGTATCGCGTACTGTCCGCGGTCTGTTTGAGAGGTATCGTGTACTGTCCGCGGTCTGTTTGAGAGGTATCGCGTACTGTCCGCGGTCCGTTTGAGAGGTATCGCATACTGTCCGCGGTCCGTTTGAGAAGTATCGTGTACTGTCCGCGGTCTGTTTGAGAGGTTTCGTGTACTGTCCGCCGTCTGTTTGAGAGGTATCGTGTACTGTCCGCGGTCTGTTTGAGAGGTATCGTGTACTGTCCGCCGTCTGTTTGAGAGGTATCGCGTACTGTCCGCGGTCTGTTTGAGAGGTATCGTGTACTGTCAGCGGTCCGTTTGAGAGGTATCGCGTACTGTCCGCGGTCTGTTTGAGAGGTATCGCGTACTGTCCGCGGTCTGTTTGAGAGGTATCGTGTACTGTCTGCGGTCTGTTTGAGAGGTATCGCGTACTGTCCGCGGTCTGTTTGAGAGGTATCGCCTACTGTCCGCGGTCGACAGCGGACAGTAGGCGATACCTCTCAAAAGAAGGATGAAACCTAGGGCATATTCACACTTAACTGTATAAACGCAACCACAGTGTATCACAACTATGGTCCCTGAAGATGCCCCAGCAGGGTCGAAATATGTAGGAGACTTTCACGAATAAAGATTATATATATTTTTTGGTGCATTAGTTGGTGTTTATTATTTCTTATGATACAATGCACGGACATGGAACACATTAAATAGCTTGATCTCCTCAGACAGCGATCAATGGCGGCCTCCAAACGCGGGAAATTTATTGACTAGTTGAGAGACAATTAAATACATAATAATGAATCAAATGCGTGGGGGCAGTGACATTCATTCATACCGTAATCTGTCTTGCGACAGGTTCATAACCTCTTCCGCAGCGAGCTCTCCATACAGAGCGATCTAGTTCTTCCTCTTTCAATTTCCATTACCTTCTCTTTTCATCAGACCATCCAGTAAATGCTTATGTCTTCTTCCTCGTCTTCTCGTCCCTTCTATCTCCCCTTAAATAACTTATTAACGTATTCTTTTTAAATATTTTAAGTCAAACATACTTCGAGATACAAAACAAGGTTTCTCTTTACCTGTACGTAAATATTACGCACAGAAACTCTGCACTCTGGAAGCATAAAATTGTAAAAGTTCTGTCCGTCTGTAACAACAACAAAAACAAAAACACAACGACAACGATGGAGGTGACGACTGTGATCAATAATGATGATGATGATGATTCAATAGCAACAGTGTGCAATTCTGTGGACTGGGTTTATTGCCGTAAACTAACGATAAGTCTATTGTGAATTTGTGTATTACACATACATGAAATCACTGACCAGTGTGATCGTCACTTCCATTTTTCAGCGATTTAACATTTTTGCTGAGCAGTACAATAGTATATCTCTTTCTGTTTTCAACCCATACATTTTCTCTTGTCTAAAAACGCCATAATTTATTGATTAATAGGTTTTAGAGCAACGCGATACGAAACGATACGCCCTAATGCTTTTTTGTGCATGTCGCGAAACAATTGAAACCGTTACAATACGATAGACACTGTGCCTATGCAGCGGACTACTTGCGATGTGCAGAAAACAAGCAAAATTAATTGTCAGCCTCCATGCAACAATGTATTAAGCTTCTATTACAAACATTTTTGTGTCATATAACTATTAAAGTTTACACTGCAACTAAAATTAATTCTCGGGAGACTAGAAGGGTAAATCTGGAGTCGAAGCCCGACGTGTCACATACCTGCTTTCTTCTGTTACCACAAAATTCCCTTATCCTTTACAGATAAGAGAAGAGACTTTTCCGAAACGCTGGACTTCGACTCCTAATTGACGCAGGCAAATAAATCCACTTCATACTCTCCCATCTTATTACCTTGAGGCCAATTTTAATATTGTCCTCCCATCCACAAGTAGGTCTTTCAAGCGATATCGTTCTATCAGGTTTGCCAACAAAACCCTGTGTGCATTTCTCCCTCTCCGATGCGCGTCATACGTTCCTATCGTCCTATCGTCCGTGATTATATCGCCCTAACAACACCTTGCGAAGAGTACAACTCATGAAGCTTAGCACCACGCAGTTCTAAACAAAATATAAACAAAGAAATCAATAAGCCAAGTAGAGATGTATTTGTCACTATTACAAGTGAGAAGCAATGTTTGACAGGAATACTTAATATTCTGTAAAAAGAAAAAAGTATATATATATATATATGTATATATTGTAACGTACTACACTGTTGCACGAAATTCAATTAAAACCTCATCGACAGTAAAAATTAATCGTTTACACATAAAAAGCAGCGGCGGTAGTTAAAAAAGATAAGTTTATAAAAGTGATGGTGTGTATTTATCAGTTAATCAATCTGATAATAACCCGCCCCTTATGCATGCTAAATGCATTGGTAGGGAGCGCTACTGTTGGTGTTTATAAAAATGATTTATTGAAATTATCTAATCTTCCAGCAACACTCTATTGCTTACGGCCAGTGCTACATGTCACGAGCAGTAAACTGAAGAAATGGCTTTGTGGTTGCGCGTTACGATTTGCAGAACCATTATTGCTTGTTACAAAAAACAAAAAAGAAATACAACTGGTTGTACAACACTAGAGGCAACACGAGTTAGTGAAGTTAGCGAGTTTCAGGTTGTTGTTAACAAGTGGCGATTACTTTAACCTTTTAAAGCCTAGTGGTAACTTTACATACGACCGGGTTTAACATTAAAAAATTCTGCGTGGTGTTCACATTGCGTTTATGTGTTTTGTACGGATCTCAGAACAAACAGCAACTTTTGCCTTATAAAACATCAAGAGACTGGTTTTTATAACCGAAGTGGAGAGTGTTTACTGCGCGGTACGCACTGAGTCCTTACATAAAACAGATACGCTTCGTCTTTAAAGGGTTAATAATATAAAATACTTACTTTACGGCGTGAATTAATACAGCACAGTGAACTGAATTTTCAGTAGTACTTATTTTTCGTCAACTCGTGCACAAAAATTAACATAAATAAAATTTGAAAAAGACAAGTTTCCTGTAAATTTTAATTTATTTTAATTTTTGTGCACGAGTTGGTGAAAAATACCTACTGTTTTAATAATAATTACAAGGAATGGACAATTTTAAATTTAATGTTTCAATGTCCGCAGTCACAAGTATGGTTACAGCTGCTTCAGTAAATACCCTCTTGCCTCCATCATCATATTAGATGAGCCTATCTCTCTTCACGGTGAAGAAGTTGAATCTGTTAAAACATCGGTACACTTCTGACAGACTACACGGCGTCACTTCAACATTCGCAGTCACCGCCATAAGAAACACAAATCTTACTTTCTTAAGGCCAACATAACCCAATGAAACGGTGGATGTAGTAGGTGCTGCGTAAACAGGTGGCCTACACGGGCTGTTGATATGCTTTGTCATTACTAGGCTGACCACTAACATAGGCATACGATGTGATTGGCATTTAGCAGGTCATAGACGAGAAAGACATCAAAATAGATCAAACAGAAAGAATGAATAGATCACTTCTGATATCAAGTAGAACACATTTGGATTGATTATTGGGCTATTTAACGACACTCCTTCATTTGTGTCGGTCACTGTCAAGCAAAATGGTTGAATATTGTGAATAAGGAATTGAAAAATGTGAAACTAAGGGTTTCGGTTGTAAACAATTACATCAGTACCTGTAAAAATACAATTAATTCTATATATTATATAGAACTACATGTTTCAACCTATCTGAGGTCATCCTCAGGTTCACAGATAGTCTTAAACATATTAATCCTTTAAAGACGAAGAGTATCTGTTTTATATAAGGACTCAGTGCGTACCGCGTTGTAAACACTCTCCACTTCAGTTATAAAAACCAATCTCTTAATGTTTTATAATGCAAAAGTTGCTGTTTGTTCTGAGATCCGTACAAAACACATAAACGCAATGTGGGCACCACGTAGAATTTTTTAATGTTAAACCTTGTCGTATGTGAAGTTACCGCTAGGCTTTAAGAGGTTGAGGAAGAAATATATATTATGTACATTATTAAAATAATTAGTAAACTTAATTGTGTTTTACAGGCCTACGTAACGTATATGTTTTCCTTAATATGTTTTAAGACCAACTCTGAGCCTAAGCATGACCCGAGACAGGTCGAAACATGTAGTTCTATATAATGAATAGAATTTAGTTGTGTTTGGAGAGATATTGTTTCAATTTTTGTACTATTAACAACACAACGGGATGGCATTCTTTAAAATAGGTTCGGGTCTATTTGAAAGTATCCACACAGTGTTCCTGAGTGTACAGGTGCATAAGAAAGCCCCCCCCCCCCCTCAAGAAAAAAATCAGCACTAATTTCCCGTCTATGAGGCTAAAAACCCGAACCTCCACAATACCAAATAGAAGTATTTAGACATTCCGGGATTTCCAACATGAAACGCGACTTTCCACACGCAGATTGGAATCTCTGATACGTGGTCATTATCTGTTGGTAATTTGGAACGGCAGATGCGTTCGACTGCAAACGATATTCATGACTCCTGTGCGTTCTGAAAATTGAGAGCCAGCTTCAATCTGATAGTCATTGTAAGGGATAGCTGGGCGTGGCCAAGCCTGCTCATTTATGCATGCAGCTTTTAAATAGCAATTAATGATGCAAAATTTGATGAAAACCTGGTTCGAAATCAATCACAGATGCGCACCCCATTCAATACAGTACGCGTGCAATAATTCTGCAGCTTATTGCCTGTCCTGTATAACCTGTGCAGTGGAATTGACTGCGTTGGGAAGTGTGGACTGAAGCTAGGCCAAGAGGCGCTTGCGTCACTCACACTAACTTATGCTAGACAAAACGGTTACTGTACTTTCTCCCATGGCCAGGCAAAAATATTATTTATTTAGAGGGTTTAATTTGTGCGCAAATGTAATATATAGCTGCCAGTGAATTATGTAAGAATCCATCAGGTCCTTCGTTTTATATATTAACCCTTTAAGTACGATGCATATCTGTTTTATATAAGGACTCAGTGCGTACCGCGCTGTAAACACTCTCCACTTCGGTTATAAAAACCAGTCTCTTAATGTTTTATAAGGCAAAAGTTGCTGTTTGTTCTGAGATCCGTACAAAACGCATAAACGCAATGTGGGCACCACGTAGAATTTTTTAATGTTAAACCTGGTCGTATGTAAGATTACCGCTAGGCTTTAAAAGGTTAAGAAGAATTAAAAGTATCCCAGGCGGGCCGTATTAAACCAAACGGACTCATATAAAACTGAATCATGTTTGTATTGACGTATTTTTGTATACAAACAGATGAAACAATATACAGAGAGATCACTATTCTATTATTTCTGACATTTATACATTTCTTATTTTGCTCCAACATCGTAAACCAGTGAGAAAAACCGTTTCCTTTAATACTGTTTAGATTAGTGTTTCCCAAAACGTTTTGCTAGCGGAACCCTTTGGTTTCGAAAAATAACCACAGATCCTCACCTCCTTGCTCATCTAAATGTAGAGCATCCGGATGATGGGCATCAAAAATTAAATATTTATATCTCAGAATCGATTTTAGATAGCTGCTAATACATGCCAGTAGCATACGTAACAATGCATTGCTTGATTTGACCTTAATTACTGATTGTCGTTCGCTTCGTGTGTACAGGAAATTTCTTAATTAGATATTCTAACAGTCACACGAAATAAACATATGGCCAGTTAAAGAAGTTCCTCTATTGTTTTTAATAAAACACTATTCCTTTACTTAAAAAAAAGTAAATTTCAAAGTAGCCATTACAGAAACGTATCCACGGATTCCCTGGGAAATAATCGCGGGTCCGTTCAGATCTGCGAAGCACAGTTTGGGAACCACTGGTTTAGACTAATAAAATAACGTTATTCTGGGCGACAGTGGCGTACTGAATCCTAGTCCAAATTAAGGCAACATACACATTTGTGGGGTGCAATAGCCCAACTGGAACCCAGGCCGCCTCATTGTTGATGTTTGTAGATTAAACACACACACACACACACACACACACACACACACACACACACACACACAAAGTACGATGCCTCTGAGCTAGCGGTCAGTTAGTCGCACAGGCCGCTACCTAAACAACACACAGTAAGCACAAGAGACCAATATTCATGCTCTCAGTGGGACTCGAACCCGCAATCCCAGGAATCGAGCGGCCGCAGACCTATGACCTTAGGCCGCATGGCTACCGATACCGGTAGAAAAAACACACAGCCTATTATGATGTCAAGAAAAGATAACTGATATGTAAGTACTGACAATGTAATACATCAAAATATATGTAATAATACGTATAAAAATAATAATAATATAATAATACGGGACAAGCTACGGTCCCATCTTCAAGGACGAATAAGTCCGACTTCTTGGGCCTTGAAGATGGGACCGATGGGTTATCCCGAAACGTCTGCACATAATTACCACTATACGCTGCGTAACATCCCAGAAGAATGCAGATATAATTGAATTCCTTAGATATAAGTGAGCACAGGTTATGAAAGGCATACACAAAAAAGGAACGCCTTCTGTAACTTACGTACTTCCATCGGTACACCACATGATAGCACAAAACTGTGAACTATAAAGCCAACAATTCTTTTTACTAAATAAGCCGCACTGCAAGCCAAAATAAGTTCTTCGTATATCATAAGAAAATACATAAAATACATTCCCCTACGGAGAATATTTGTTAAACAAGAGGAAGAAAGGGAAAGTTGGCTGTTTTTACCTCCTAACATGTTGGTTTAACGTATGATTTATAGATCCAACTTCCTCATTCCTTTATGTTAAGTCAATGTACATATTTTTACCTTGCTACGATCTGGAACAAGTTTACAACTCATAAAACATGAGAACCGAAAACTGTGTCATCTATAACAGAAGAAATGACAAATTGTGTTTCCTGTGTTTTCTTGTCCCCATCTTTTGAATATCAGATGTCGTTAGAGATGGGGGGGTGGGGGTGGGGAAGAATCGCGCAGTGTAACAAAAACATCAAACTCTACAACACTTTTCCAATTTCCCTCGCTCTATGGAGTGGAATCAAATTTCAAAGCAATTAAGAAATGGTTTTCAATACTTCTTATCCACAAAGTGATAGTTACTTCTTCACATAGAATGGTCAATACCAGACTCTTAACTCGCTCGATCGCACTGCTTTCTCTCCAGCAATCTCTCTAATTTAAAAGAATTTCACTTTCACGAATGCAAGTTCATTAATTAACCCTTTAAAGACGAAGCGTATCCGTTTTATATAAGGACTCAGCGCGTACCGCGCTGTAAACACTGTCCACTTCGGTTATAAAAACCAGTCTCTTAATGTTTTATAAGGCAAAAGTTGCTGTTTGTTCTGAGATCCGTACAAAACACATAAACGCAATGTGGGCACCACGTAGAATTTTTTATTGTTAAATCTGGTGGTACGTAAAGTTACCGCTAGGCTTTAAAAGGTTAAATTCATTTTGCCAGTCTGATGCTTATCCTATGGAGCTCACAAATTATATAACCTTGAACCAAGGTTCAAGTTTTTCGAAGCAGTTACAGTACATTTGTTTACTCTGATATTATCTCGTAGTATCATATCGCACGAAATGGTAAACCCTTTAAAGACTGGCAATAACACGAAGTGCACGTAAACATTCAGCTCGTACCGCGCAGTAAACACTTTCCGTCTCTATTATGAAAACAAGTCAGTTAATGCTGTATTGGGAAATAATCGCTCTTTGTTCTGAGATACGTAGAAAACACATTAATAAACTCTGAGGGCAGAATGTAAAATTTTTTAATGTTAAACCTGATGGTGCATAGTGTCACCGCTAGGCTTTGAATTGTAAACACATCTTACTTATACCAAGATTTAGTCTAACATTCAATGAAATTGGTGCAAGGCTCCGTGAGTTTTTACATTCAGTCGTGAGCAAATTCTTTGCTTTTGAAATTAAGGGGTTTCGTTCTATGATTGGTGCTTGCCAGCAGGTGACGTAATCAATTCTGATACTTCGGTTTGTCTCTGAGACGCTTATATATCGACTCCTTAATCTTGATTATGATACAGGCGATGATAACCCAGAAGGTGCGTCGTCACTAACACTGGCCCACCCTCCAGCCAATCGTAAACTTGTTGTGACTCATATGATTGTTGTCATATTGGACTGTTATTCTTCCGTGTACTTCAGCCACTTTCAGACACCTTTATCACAAAATAAAGGTGTCCTATTGTGCATTCTGTAAAGACAGAAGCTATCAGTAATCAAAAGACAAATAAATCCAACTGCGTCCATATAAGGAAAGATTCGTAATTAGGCTATAACCACCACGAATTTTAGTGCTGCCAACACACATTTTGAGGAAAATTTAAAAAAAAAAGCTTTCACTTTTGGGGTTTCCTTCGTAAAAAAAAACTTGGTTCCAAGTAATTTTCTCGTCCAGAGTTTTTTCCTTCGCCTCAATTAAGTCGCGCCTTACACTATGAATATTTGACATAAAGTTTCATGACCAGTTTGCCTTACTCTACAACAGCTGGAGCCACACGAAACAGAGTAGGTGCCCGCTCAGAACACGTTGCTTGCTGCAAGCGTATTAAAGCATATTGTCATGAGAAAATTGTGTCTCCGGTGTGGTTTAAATTACACAGCATAAAATTCTTCCACGCTTCTTCGCTAACACGCATCACATAAGTTGGTATTCACTAAATCAGGTAGGCCAATCGCATAAATCACAACCAAAATTTATCACATTGCAACATTGGTATGTCTTCGTCTTCTTCTTCTTCCTCCTCCTCCTCCTCCTCCTCCTCTTCCTCTTCTGAGGCTCCGCAGGTTTACACTATTGAGCCTGTTTCTGTCTTTGAAGATGAATTTTCCTCCTCCATCGTATTTTTAGTCGCCCCAGATCTCTCCTACCCGTCGGTTTTTATTTTAGGGCTTTTTGTGGTAGCCTAGTGTTTACCGTGCTTTGTAAGTGTCTTACCAGTTACTTTGGTATTCTTCAATTTCTTGAACTACATTTTTTATTTGACTTCAGGCTTCCGCAACGGTATTGATGAGACTTGCCCTTCTCTGGGACAGTACACGGCGTCGTGTGGTAATTGTTTACCTGCGTTTGGGGACAAGGTATCGGTCCCATTTTCAAGGGTCAAAAGCCCCGACGCCGGTTAATAGCCCATAAGAGCGCAGATCTTACCTATATTTTTTAAGTCTAGTCGTCCTCTAATTTCTATTTCTAATTTTTCTTTAGCGTTGTCAGTCCGAGGAGTACTCTTAAAAATTTCATTTTTTCTGTTTCTGATCTTTGTACTTACGTAAGACATGTAAATGTACATATCACTTACTAAGAAAATTAACTCTTTAAAGACGACAGCTAATCTGTTTTATATAAGGACTCAGCTTGCACCGCGCAGTGAACACTCTCCATCTCGATTATAAAATCAAATCACTTCATGATGTATAAGGTAAACGCTGTTTGTTCTCAGATCCATACAAAACACATTAACGCAATGTCAGTACAACGTACAATTTTTCAGTGTTAAAACCACATGCTAGGTAAAGTATCCGCAATGCTTTAAAACGTTAAAATAATGGTTTTACTTAAACAACAACAAATTTTCATCCTCCAACAAAATATAATATTCCCATAAAATATCATATTCTCACATCCCTCGCGCCATACATAGAATGTACATACCAGACCTGCCAAAGGAGCGAGGCTTAGTGATTAAATGTATAAATTAAAAATAGTAAACGCAGTTCTCTTCACAAGTGTGACGCATGAAAAATGTTTGCGCCTGGCTTCACAGTCAGGACGTCAGAATTCATTTAAAACTTTAAGTCATCTTTGTCTTACGTGAAAGATAACGCTGTCGGTCTGCATTCTTCATTTCGGGTAGTATGAATGCTGCGGTGCAGACAAGGAACCAGATGAGTGACCTCAGGACGTCACACCAATGCGACTGAACGTCAAGTCTTCTGGTATGTTACGCGGTCGAGCTTGGTAAACAGTCCTGAAGTTTCGAAGATATTACGAACATTTAAAACGTCTATCACCATTGACTGGTCGACATCCGGTAACATTCCACAAGACTTGAACATTCAAGGAACCAGATGATCAGTGACGCAAGTATATCCGTGCCAAAGAAAACCTTCATATTACACCACCATCTTAAGACTCCGCCTCTGACTAACACAAGCAGCACCCCTTCCGTTTGCTCACCGCAAAAACCCTCCGACTTTCGTCCCATTATTTCCATATTAACGTGTGCGTTAGTATTTTATGACCAGAATATGCGATAAGAGCTGCCTGCTACGAACCTAACTAAATCAGAGAATCAATGATGCATACAAAACACTGCATTAAAATTGACGCTGGATTCCGCTCCGCCAGGTCCCCTCTACCACTCCACCCAATTCGAAACATATCCCCGATATCTTTTCATGACTAATACTGTTTTACTCTTATATTTGGCAAAACATTGCATCGAAATTGACGTCATATCCTGCTACATAAATATACAGATACAGTCACGAGGCTGTGTGGGTTAGGCATCTATCGCTAATTCCTATCAAAGCTCCATTATATTCTTTTCAACTGGTGTACATCCTTCCTAGATATGATATTCTAAAAATATCCCCGTTGTTCGCATTGCATGAAATACATCTCAACAAACGCCCGTAGTTCGGAATTTTAATGGTAATTAATCACATCAATGTCTATAGAAATCGTAGTTTCTTGATTCACAGCGCCCTGGATATAAAAGCAATCATAAAATGGCCGTTGAAATGCATAAAAATAAGTTACGCTTCACAAAAATCACTGATGTTGTTCGACGCACTTCCTTCTATCTTCGAAATTAAGAATGTGTTGAGTCGTACCTCAGCTCCTAACTGTCTCTTCCTGATGTGGTATTTAGACACAGGAACAATTTTACCTATCATTAGCATTTGACAGGAGCGCAACCAGAATTTTTTATTGGGGAGGGGGGTGGCTGACACTGAGGCTACAGATAATATAATTTTGATTTTAAAAGCTGTGTTATAAAAATTATGGTATAACTGCAACACTGTTTGAAACTGAACTTACATACATATATAATTATATACATTTATATATATAATTACATATTCTGTGACTCAATTACCCTATTTTAATCACAACGTCTAACTTGTTTATTCGGGGGTTGCAGCCCGGCAGCCTCGCCTCTCCCCCCCCCCCCCCCCACTTTGTTGCGCCCATGGCACCTGAAGGCACTGAAAGCACGCATTGTTAATATTACTGTGAATGATGCGATTTGCAACTTCTTGTGCGTTGTAGTTTTTGTACATCCCTAGTCCCAAATATGACCAAGCAGATGTGCTAGAACATATTTTGAAACAAAATCTAGAACACATAACTACATTATTCGACAGAAGAAAACTACAAAATAGGAAAGGATTTATGATTAATTGACAATGTGTGTATTATTCACTCATTTTTTTCCATGGCGCAACAGCCCCTAGTGGGCCAGTGCCTCCTCATTATCGAGGCTTCACGATCACACTCAGTAGATCTCCTCTGGACGAGTGATCAGCCCGACGTAGAGAACTCTACATTACAATACACAATACTCACGACACACAGACATCCATGCCTCCGGCAGCACTCGAACCCGCAGTCCCAGCAAGCGAGCGGCCGCAGACCCACGCCTAAGACGACGCGGCCAGTGTGATCGGCTATATTATTCACTCAGAGGACGTAGTTACTCCGTGTCTGACAGATGGAGTTACTGTAAGATGGTCTCGACATGTACACACATTCAAACAGAGACATGAGACCGCTAAGTGTCTGACGTATTTTGTATTACTCGTGGGATGGCCTCGACATTTAGACACACAGGTTATACTGTACGTCACTCATCTTCATGCATATGATCAAGATAGTAAAACAGAACCAACTTACGCACAATATTATGATTTATTTAACCTTGACTTGTAGTTCATTTTCTCCCCGACATGTTTCGGCACCAACTTTGCCATTATCAAGGGCGGGTTACATCAAATTACATACGACAATATGCATTAAAATGTGACTTATAAAATTGTAAAACTGTATTAAAAATTGAAAATTCTGGATGTTAAAATTGTTCCATAAAAGCTGGCCAGAAATAGCAACGTAAACTCAAACTAGTACAAAATTATGCAGTAAAGCTTTTTATAGGAGAATTTTAACATCCTGAATTTTCAATTTTTAATACCGCTTTACGATTTTGTGATTCACGTTTTAATGCATATTGTCTTATGTAATTTGTTGTAACCCCCTTGATAATGGCAAAGTTTGTGCCGAAACATGTCGGAGAGAAAATGAACTGCATACTAAGGTTAAATAAATAGTAATATTGTGCATAAGTTGGTTCTATTCTACTATACAGGCTATATGTTCATTACATAACAGCATGCCCAGTAAATTTTCAGTTATTCTTTTGTATTAGCAACAATACCCTTATATTTAGAGTACCGAGACAGTAAGCACATGAACACAAATATTTCACTGTAAACATAGAGGAAGGAGAACCCTAAAAGCTGTCCTTCGGTCGATGAAAGCTTTTCTTCAAGTTCTGTACAAATATGACTTTGTTGTACAGACGAGCTTTTATAACGAAATGAAGACGGTTTTGTTTCTTAAACCTGCAGAATAATAAGTGCGTTCAGGCATTCGGACTAAAGTGCTGTTTCCATCTTCAGGGTGACTGAATTTGGTGCACAAACTTCGCGGTGTAAGAGTCTTAAAAACATGATATGAGTAACGCCCTCTTTAAAATCCTAAATATTTATAACACAGTTTCATGATCCTGTATTTAATATTGCTAATTTAGCTTTCCTACCAGACGTCGTTTGAAGCTACCTACATGTTTGAATTATGAACGGTGTAATACAAAAGTGTGAGAATTGTTGGTATTCATACCGACTTTGGTGAATAAATCAATGGCCAATTCTTTAAAAAAACCACTCCTGACACACTCACACACAAACAAGCACACAAACACAAGCATGCTAGATAGCGCGTCTTCATTTAAAATTTAGGAAAAGAATGGTTAAGTATTCGTATTTGAAATAGTGTAAGGCGGTGTGTTATAAATATGTGAATTGGATTCAGCCAGCTCAGAATATTGCCATACATCGGAATTTCCTCACGGTACTGGAATCCACCTGCGATAATACAGACACACTACAGGTTACTTGGAAATATATTTTTTTTTTCATACGTACCAGTAAGAATGTGTGCGTTCTGATAACGCAGCACTATGCTAACACCTGTCGGACTGCAGATTCCCTCGGCCTTGTAGATCAAGTTCCTTTCCGTAAGTGTGACAAACGTACGAAAAGAGACAAAAATTCTTTGCACGCCGCGATATTAGCTAGGCCTATAAATATTCCTTGCTGTGGGAGGATGAAATAGCTCTGAGGCATGTGTCGGGAAGAAGATAGGAAAACGGTAGCTAAAATGACATGCAAAAGGGTTTTGGTATTAGATTACAACAAAATTGAGAAAGTAAGCATTTTAGCTGTAGATTCCCATATTAACGCAGGGTGGCAATTACAGAGAAAGACAGCGGTCTAGAACCCAGTGTTTTGCTGCTGCGATTGCATGACACGGACTGAAAATACACAAGGGAAGGCATGACTTCCAAAACGTAAACCACGTTTTGGTGTTCTCTTTATAGATAATCAAAATCGAATTTTTCTTCAAACATCCTTGTTCTGGTGACGTCATCACTATGACGTCGTTACGTTAAGAAGCTTTCCTAGCTGACTCCATAGCGCATGGCGGCCGGGATAGCGCAGTCGGTATAGCGACCCGCTACAGGCTGAAAAGTTCGCATATCGAAGCCCGGTGGGGGGCGAGGTTTTCAGAATCGATCCAGACCTAAAGCGAGGCCCACACAAGCTCCTGTACAAGGGGTACCGGGCCCCTTTTTGGGGGAGAAAACGGCCGAGGATGAGTTAACCACCTACCCCCCCACCTGGCGCTGAGGTTAAGACGTACAGCTATGCCTCTACCTCCGCACTGGTGCCTTCATGGCTTCTGCTAGGGTGAACGTAACCTTTAACGTCAACAAACTCCACGGCCAGAGAGCCTCCTTCAGCAGAAAATTGTCTCAGCTGGTCACGGAATACCCCCTGCAAGTTTACTACCGTATTCACAAGTGACGGCCACTGGCCCTTATCCTGAGCCAGTTGAATCCAGTTGTGATAAATGATTGTCTCACGGCCGTGACTATGAAGTTTACTGTCGTCTGATATGTGACGTTGTTTTGACTTATCAATAATTACTGACGAAAGATTCAAGTCTTCTAGGATGCTATGCTGTGTTGTTGCGTAAGCAGTTCTCGAGGTTTCGAAAGGCCGTAGTGCCTTCGTTATCCGGGTCCAGCAGTCCAGGAAAATTACTTTCCACATGAAACAGCATCACAACCCAGAAAACTTGAATATTCAGGAACACAGCTGTGAGAACGGCAAATCTTGCAAGTATGAACTATTTGGAGGAAACTCGTCCTCTATCTTCAAAGGACCTTAAATAAGATGGGGCCAGCAGGTCCTCCGACATGTCCGTATACATCTACCAGACTACACGGCGTCAGTCTCAGAGGACAGTAATCTACAAATGAGACTAGTCCACGTATTTAAACGTGTATAAATTTATACATAGCATAATTAAGAAATGTCTTCCCACATGCATTATTCTATGTCAATGCCACGATTTATAGCGCTCTGCAGATCCCCTCAGTGGCTGTAATTTCAGTACGTATCAATTCAGTCAATCGCCTCTGGTTTGTAAATGTGTTATAGCCCGTAAACACTCCTTAACAAAGAGCTGTGTTACCATAACGACATACTTTGCATTTTAATTGCCTGTTACTTGCTGCAGTCGCGTACAAAGGTAAAGCAATTCCTGTACAGCAATTCCTGGACAGGCCCTCAGGTTTCCTGGAGCTTGAGGCTCCTAGACTTCAAGACAATCGACACATGAAGATGGTTAGATTGTCAGCCCTATGCACAGGCCGCCTTTACCCTCCGCCCCAAGATATATCGCTGGTACCCATTTATGTTAGAGGCTGAGTCAACTCCTGGGCCATAGTTGGGCTGGAAGGATCAAGTGAATGAAAAATCCCAATGACCCCATCGGGAATCGAACCCGCGACCTCGAGCAACTGAGACACCGCGTACTCTACATACACATAACTAATAACGTCTAAATTTGTATAATTTATATAATTTACAAAATATACATATTACTAGCTAAATAATTAAAACTCTGCACCACATTCCTTCAAAAAATTTTCGAGCAACCTCCGCCTCTGTCGCGTTCACAAAAACTGATCCCTGTCCTTGGCCAGACGAATCCAATCCAAATCCTGACATTCTGTTCATTTTCAAAAAGTAACCTAAAATTCGAGTTAACAGCGGACACATGGACATTCTTTAAGCTTGAGGAGGGTATTCATTCTACCCCGAACAGTATAGATAAAGAAGGCCTGCATAAATCGCATTCTGGCCACCTTCGCAAAACGTAATGCCAACTGCATTTCTTTCATGCCTGTTTAACAAAAAAGCACAAACTGAAAACTTTTTCCTTCAGAAACTGCTGCAAGGAAATTTGGGACGGATTTAACTCGGCAAAACAGGCACTGAGCCAAGA
This sequence comes from Coptotermes formosanus, assembly GCA_013340265.1. Classification (NCBI taxonomy): domain Eukaryota; kingdom Metazoa; phylum Arthropoda; class Insecta; order Blattodea; family Rhinotermitidae; genus Coptotermes; species Coptotermes formosanus. Next base: position 1,199,602 of record BLKM01007732.1, on the reverse strand, counting down.
ACTGACCAGGCGGTTCTGGCCACACTGTCTATATGGAACAAGGCTAAAGGCCATAAGGGGCCGAAGCAAAAAGGATGGGATGCTGTGCCAAGAAAGTGACCCTTATTATTTATACAAGGCAAGCGTGTGTTTTAGAGAACACGGGTTTCCAAAATATGGACTACCCTACTCAGAAGGCAGCAGGGCTACAGAATACAATATGGGCTGCATATAACCAGAGGGAAAGCGAGGAAGATGGAGTTTGCAGGAAGAAGGAGAAATGGGGACGACAGCAGGACATAGTACTAACAAGAAAACAGGAAGACGCGCTACAGAAGATGTTACACGTAATGCCAGCATTCAAGGTTCCACGTCTTAATCTCACAATACTAGTAGCTGGAAAGTGATTATTTCACCGGATCTACATGCGATCAGTGATGATTCTGGTTAGCGTGCAGTCTAAGGCGTGGGTCTGCAGCCTCTCGCTTGCGGGGATCGCGGGTTCGGATCCTGCTGAGGGTATGGGTGCTCGTCTCTTGTGTTTGTTGTGTGCTGTGTTGGTAGCAGCCTTTGCGACGAACTGGCCACTCGTTCAGAGGAATCCTACCGGGTATGTGTGTGTGCCTAATTGTGTTATCATAAACCTCACAGTGATGCGGCCTAGGCACGCGCTGAGCTGTAGCACCACAGAAAACATCTGTATGATCAACTTGAGTACCTAAGACACATTTCTTTCTTTCTTTCTTTCTTTCTTTCTTTCTTTCTTTCTTTCTTTCTTTGTCTTGACCTCTTTCGAAATACGTTCCTTCTATGAGATTTCTGTCTTCCATTACGTAACTACACCATGTTTCTGATGCTTGCTCTGCCCCATCCTCAGGCGCAGACCTAACTTGTGGACCCCACACAAAGAGCTACCTTCAGTCAGTGGGCCGAAAGACTGACAGCAGGCAATCCGGAATTCAGGTCCATAAATATTATCTGAGTCTTAAAACCGAACAGGGCTGAGCTGGTCTTAGACGCGAGACTCCAATTAACATACCAAGTATTCACATATCCACTCCTTTCCTTAGAATTCGTACTCTCCAATTAACATGTTTCTATTCACAAGTGTTGTTAGACCATTTACTCAGAAAGTCGTTTAAACAGTAAAGCGTCTACCTTTTATTCGGGAGGTGGTCGGTTCAAACCCCGGCTTTGGCCCCGACTACCTGGAATGAGGTATTTCGTAGTTTTCCTCAGTAATTTCAGACATATGCCCGGAGGGTACCTTAAAATAGGCCAGGTCCGTCTTATTCCACATCTTCTTCAGTGCATGTTTCATTAATGGCGCTTCAATTTGATCAGGGGTGCATGAATTCCGGTCGTCATATCACCCCGGCGACTAAATTTCGTACGGTAGTGCCTAATATTTGTGAGTCTTCAGTACGGAACTTGCTTCGTATCACCATTATGGCGCCTAGACCTTCGAGGTGGCTCCCAGACTTTTTGAAAATTTGTGAACCCCTGCATTCGACGCTATATAGAATATAGTATAAGTTAGTGATAGTGTCGTTAAGTAAACTTCAAATAAATAGACAGATAAAAGAACCACCACAAAGTATTCAAATCGGAAATGCGATAGAAGATGTGGACTGCTACGAACATTACAGCATAGGGCAACATGAAATGTTCAGGATCGTATGGGAAAAGATATTAGAAGCAGCACAACTAAAAGAGGAGAAAACAAAATGATGGAGAAAAACAACACGTAGACTCAGTGGGCTACACGAACAGGGTGGTGGGATGGACGGAGATAAAGCCTACTTGTAACAGGCACAGCCACCTCCGTAACTGCAAAACTGTTTCGGCCGCTAGAGGCGCTTTCAACCGAATTGATTCTCAACTGTTTCGTCCCCTTTCGACCTCAATCTTCTAGTTCATTATCCTGCCACCTCGGGGCGACAGCAGCGATACTGTTGGGATGGGATCCTGTTATATGTGCGCTGAGGGGAAATATATATATAATAACAGAAAATTTGGAGGAAAAATAAGGAAAATTCTTAGACATGAAAGAACGAATCGTGGGGGGGAAAAAATGAAAAATATGCTATTTAAATCAAAGTCCCTGTTGTACAGTACTTGAAACAGTGTTTTCCCTACCATACACACATATAAATAACATTCCGCAATTAGGGTAGTTTTAAAGTGTTAAATCCTTTAGGATACAGACAAGAACATCCACTGATACAAAATCCTTCGACTTGTCTTACTACTTTCCTCCCCTTTGATTTTTACTAGAAGGCTATATACGGTCTAAAGCATAAAGCGATGTATGTAATACCTAAGTCAGTACGTGACAAAAAATATCGGTAACTAACTCCACGGAGCAGAGTCCTTCCTGACAAGCTAACAGTTTCTCAGCTAGTCCAGACGTTCCCCGTATTTTATGGAACCCGAAGGCTCATTACCGCATTCACAACATCCCGCCACCCGTCCCTATCTCGAGCCAGACCAATCCAGTCCATACCTCCATCCCGCTTCTTGAAGATACATTTTAGTATTATCCCCATCTACGCCTGGGTCTTACAAGTACTCCCCTTTCCTTAGATCTCCCTATCAAAATCCTGTATGCACCTCTCGTCTCCCCGATACATGGTACCTGCTTCGCGCGTCTCATTCTTCTTGATTTGGTCACCCGAATAATATTTGATAAGGAGTGCAGAGCCTTAAGTTCCTCCTTATGTAGTCTTCTCCACTCCCCTGTTACCTCTGTTATACATGTGCTATCGCAATATTTCATTTAGAAGCCCACAGTTTAATTATTTCTTTACCCTTGTTGTACTGAACGGATTTTTTCGTTTACTAAGACAACATAGTAGGGCGGATGGGGAAAGATATGATGGCGAAATAAGTTACGGTAATGTCGTCAAAAATGGTGGGCCCCGATAGCTCAGTCAGTATAGCGACTCGCTACGGGCTGGACACTCCGGGAATCGAATCTCGGTAGGGGCGAAATTTTTCGCACCCTTCGAAATCGGCCCCGGGGCCCAGCCAAACTCCTGTACTATGGGCACCGGGTCTTCCCCGGGCGTAAAGCGGCAGGGCCGTGGAACTAGCCACCCCACCCGTTCTCGTGATGAGGCTAATGAAATGGTGGAGCTATACCTCTACACCCTCTTGGACCTTAATGGCCTGTATAGGGGTCCCCTTTACCTTTACCTGGCAAATGCGTGCAGAAACCGACGAACACTTCAAACATGGTGGTCCATCCCAGAACCAAGATTTGGTAAATCAGAAGTGCTAGATATTTGACAGCGACATTGGATTTTCCTTTAACTATAAGTGACAGGCACTCAGAATCAGTTTACTTGTTGCACGGTGTTCGGGAAGTTTATTCAAGATAAGTGAAGATGATTAATTTAATGTACACGCAAACATCAGCGTGTTCTGAAATTCAGTGCCACGTACACTGGTAAACAAACATCAGCATTCCTCTCAAATCTGCATCACCCCCCAAACTTGAGGGTAGGCGGGGTAACAGGTTCCTGCGATTTGTCGGTAATTATTTATACGGCTTGTTGGCATCGCAATCCAACAGTCAAAAATCGGCACAGTCACAGTCACAGTCATCAGAACACGCAGTTACAAGCATTCAGCAACTGCTGCTTACAGGAAAACAGATACAAAATTCTTGGTATACGACATCCTGTTGTGCTAACTAACTAACTAACTAACTAACTAACTAACTAACTAACTAACTAACTAACTAACTAACTAACTAACTAACTAACTAACTAACTAGACGGAGCAGAGCCCTTCTTGAGAAGCTAACAGTTTCTCAGCTAGCCAAGAAATTCGCCGCATTTTATGGAACCCGGAAGTTCATTACCGCATTCACAAGAGCCCGCCACCTGTCCCTATCCTGAGCCAGCTCAATACAGTCCATGCCCCGCATCCCACTTCTTGAAGATTCATTTTAATATTACCCTCCCATCTACGCCTGGGTCTCCCAAGTGGTCGCCGTCTCTCAGCTCTCCCCACCATAAACCTGTGTGCAATGCTCTTTCCCCCATGCGTGCCACATGCCCCGCCCATCTCGTTCTCCTCGATTTGATTACCCGAATAAAATTTGGTGATGAGTACAGGTCATTAGGTTCCTCTTTATATAGTCATCCTGTTGTGCTTCTTATATGCAATCAAAAAGAGTTTAAACCTTCAAACATAACTTTTCATTTCTCAACAAGTCTGTTTTACACTTAATCTAGCAAAATGTTTCAGCGTCACAAGCAAGCCGTCATCAGGCTACGTCTACAAAAATGTGAAAATATAAACATGACTTGATATTTTGTCAGTCAAAACGGGCGTCAGGTATCGCCCCTTATAAATATGTTGTGTACATTACGATTAGCTTTCCGTTTGGGTCGTTTTGTTACGCTGCATTAAATTTATATAGGATTTAATCTTTGAAAATTTGAAAATTAGAATCAAGGGTCAAGCAGTCCAAAAAGGCTGCTTAACCCTTCAAGATGAGAGCGATAGGTTGTCCGAAAACGTCGGTACAAAACTACAATTCAACCCTGGGTAAAATTCAAAAAGATTGAAGATCTCATTTTTGTATTTTTACATTGTTATAGAGGCATCCCGCCCGATCCCAGTAGCCGCGCGGTCTAAGGCGTAGGTCTGCGGCCGAGCGCTTGCTGGGATCGTGGATTCGAATCCCACCGCGGACATGGATGTTTGTCTCTTGTGTGTGTTTGTGTTGTCAGGTAGAGGTCTCTACGATGAGCCGATCCCTCGTCCAGAGGAGTCCTACCGACTGTGGTGTGTGTCTGAGTGTGATCAAGTGAAAATAAACAACCTCGACACCTACTGTCAGTAGGTAGAAGAGGTTAAGGACTACGTACGTACGTATAGAGGTATCCCAGAAACGGTTTGTTTAAAAAGCCGAAACACTTTGCTAGATTAAGTGTAAACAAGAACTGTTTACTAATAAAAAGTTGTGATTGGAGGTTTAATAGTTTTTGTTTGATATCACATTATTTTTACAACGCATTTCTTACCTCAGGAAAGTATATTTTAAGAAAATCCGAGAGACGAACAGGTACTGTACCAAGTGAAATGATAACAATATATCGCTGAACAAGGGACTGTATTCCGAGCTTCTAATGGAGTGTCACAAAGTAGCCATTCGCCGCAAAGTAGACTGAGAGATCCGCTGCCAGACTTTGAAGTAGCAAACAGTCGAGAACACTTGTGGTTCTGGAAGCTTCAGCGCTCTGAGTATCTCACATCCTCTTAGCGAGCCGCTCTTGTACGATTGGTTTCCTAAACCGCACTCCGTCCGCTTTGGTACTTACTGGATCTTTATGAGTCATACCAGCGTGCAGCGACATCTAACTGTGCCCCAGCCAAATGCTGGCAATCATATTTTCATATGGAACTATTTACCAAGATCTGTACAGTATTTAATAACGTTGTACTCTAAAAAATGCCTATTTTTACGGATGCGTTTTATGTACAGAGAATAAGAAAAATTTCCATGTCAATATTATTCCTTAACAGCCTCGATCCGAAATCATGGTCTATTTTTTTTTGGAAGGAGAAGAGTAAAAATGGATTTATAACTCTCCCCAGAAGTGTCTATTTACAAATCAGGGGTTCCAACATCGCAGATTACTGTAGTAACAAAAAAATAAACAAAATTCCCTAAGTGTGCAGTCGATTTAGTCACTAGCTTAGGGCTGAACGACCCGGGGTTCGAACCTCGGCATACACCATACCTCACCGTACACGTAATACACCGAGCTACGGGACGAGACCCAAAACAGATCAATCACACGCCTTTGTGTATGGCCAATAACCAGTTCTAAAAACTACTATAAAATTTTTAATATTTAATATTCTATTTTAACATCGATTCACGTACACTACTGGTGTATAAGATCTGCGTCCTTCTGGAATATTACGCGGCGTCGTGTGGTACTTGTTTACCGACGTTTGGGGACAACATATCGATCCCATCCTCAAGGGTCAAGAGTCCGAGACTCGGACTCTTGACCCTTGAAGATGGGACCGACATATGGTCCCGAAACGTCGGTAAACAATCGAGACTCGGACTCTTGACCCTTGAAGATGGGACCGACATATTTTCCCGAAACGTCGGTAAACAATTACCACACGACGCAGCATAATATCCCAGAAGAGCGCAGATCTTATCAGCATCGCTGCGGAAGCCTGAAATTAGGGTTATTTGTACACATCTTATACTCTGGGATCTTAAACTTATTTATTTATTTATAACTACTACCTGAGGCAAAGCGTATTACTGTTTTAACTTGCAATCTTGTGCACGTATACATCTGGAATTGTGACATGCGTAAAAAACTTTTACTGTGAAACCACATATTGTATACTTGGATGCAGAAAGCATAAATTCGTCCTGAAGATGGCAATTCGTTTGTCGAAACATATGTTGGAGTTGAAAATACATCTTATACTTGCCAATAATCTTGTGCATTTGTTGGCTTACCTAGATATTTTATGTCTGTTATTGACCATATCGGACACATCAGAATGTAATTACTGCTACACCAACAGGTTTGGAATATTTTGTTAAATATTTTACGTACTAAAATGTTTAAAATAGAAACTGTGGACTGCATTCTGCATTAAGGAGGCTAATAGTAACAAACAAACAAACTAACTAACTACATGAAGCAGAGTCTTTCTTGAGAAACTAACAGGTCCTAAGCTAGTCAAGAAATTCCCCGCATTGTATGGGACCCGAAGGTTCATTAGCATATTTACAAGAGCCCACCACCTGTCCCTATCCTGAGCCAGCTCAATCCAGTCCATGCCCCATATCCCGCTTCTTGAAGATCCATTTTAGTCTTATCCTCCCAGCTAAGCCTGGGTCTCCCAAGTGGTCTCCTGCCCTCAGATGTTCCTACCAAAATCCTGTATGCACCTATCCCTTCCTCATACGTGCCACATGTCCGGCCCATCTCATTCTTCTCAATTCGATCACCCGAATAATATTTGGTGGGAAGGACAGATCATAAAGCTGCACATTATGTAGTTTTAGGCTAATACCACACTTCTGTAAGAACATTTTATGTTTTTCGTAAAATCGATACTTTTCAATTTCAGCTTAAAAACCAAAACTCAATTTTATCTATAGCTTTTAAGACTGCAGACCGTCAGGACAAAACTACGTTAACCATTTAAAGCCTATCCTGAGTCCTTATATAAAACAGACACGCTTCGTCTTTAAAGGGTTCATCGTCTAGTTACATCACGCTGAGGGTCGGGATGTTTCACCGTTTGTGAGTCACCTAGTACGCACTGCACTAACGGCAAGAATCATAATGGAGCACTGCCAGGCGGAATTCCTTGTATCCTGTTTTACACAAGCAAAATAATTCGGACGCACTGTACTGTTGTGTAGGGCACAAGTGCGCAGTGGTTCGTTACGATCTCATTAGCCTGCCAGGCTGTTTAGAACGACTGTCTTCTTTTCCCGAGTCTGATACGAATCAATGAATCACATATTTCTTCTCCCTTCTTTATTTCTAGGAAGGCGCACTACATTAATAAAGTAAAATTACACAGTAGGCGAGAGAGTACATTAGATTTTTACTTTAATTGCACTTCAGTTATTTGGAGCTTAACTCAATACATGATCCAGTCGCCGAGATATAGAACTGAGGGCCCAGGCAATTGATTGGAATAATTTGTCCTTTAATTCAACAAACTGACATCAGCAGATTTCGGTGTATCCGCTGTATCCGCAGATTAACGTTCATTTCATATACCCTCATTTCTTGATAAATAAGGAATCTACAATCGGAAATGCATCGGAGATTCTTCGAAGGGGTTGTTCCTCTTCTTCGAAGCAAGTTTTACAGGGGTGTCAAAATTTTTAGAACCTTCAATGTAAGAGAAAAAATGGCATAAAGATGAACTGCATGATTCACATTCACCTCTGTTTGGTGTTAGTGTGACCTAATCACGGAAGATGGAATGGACATGTAGCATTCATGGTAGGACAAAGGTGTGTATCCAATAGGCCTACACTTGCCTGCAAAACTTCAGAAGTACAAATGGGAGCAGAATAATGAAATCGGTATTCAAGCGAAATAAGGCGGGCGTGAGTGATCCGGGATAGCGCAGTCGGTATAGCGACTCGCTACGGGCTGGAAGGGTCCGTGGATCGAATCCTGGTGGGGGCGAGATTTTCCGCACCCGTCCAGACCGGCCCTGGGGCCCACCACGCCTGCTGTACAATGGGTACCGGGTCTCTATCCCGGGGGTAAAGCGGCCGGGGCGTGGGGCTAGCCACCCCATCCCCTTCTCGTGCCGAGGCTCACGAAAGGATACGGCTGTACTTCTACACCCCCTTGGGTCCTCAAGGTCTCTTATAGGGTGAAACTTTACCTCTTAAGGCGGGCGTGGAATGGATTGGGCTGGGTGAGGGTAGGTTGTACACGGTAGGAAACTTCGAGTTCCATAAGGTACAGCGTATGTGCTGAATACACGGACTGCTTGCTTCCCAAAATAACACTTAATGCAGAGATATAGTTACCGGTGAACAAAACGAAAGCAGACTCATACACATGACGTTCAGCGAGTGTATTTTTCCACCCACCAAGCTCTTTGTGAGATATTTATAAATAATATGCGACAGATATTCTTAGAAGGATATCTATGACACGTGAATTTCAGCAGAAGGCGTACTGTCTTACCATGACAGTTCTAAATCGAAATATTAATTTATCTAGTTAAATATCCATAAAATCGAAATATTGGTCAAATTTGAGGTACAGATCCTAACGATACATACATGCAACGTGGTTTATATGTATTGTGCTTTAAAACTTATTCCTCGGCTTTTTTCTTTTTTAAATTGATAAAATTCGATTTCTGTTTCAGGCCTAGACCGACATGCTACATACGTCAACGACTTTTCCCTACGCAATTTAACAGCAGTTCACAATGAGAATCATTTAATGGCCTAAATTAAGGTAAACCTAGCCAAGGCGAAGAAAATGACTAGGTAGCACATCCATTCAATTCGAATTCCTGACGAGCAGCAGATAAGACGTACATGAAGAATAACGAGAGAGGCAAGGTACGTATAACGTAACACTGCGGCACGTTCCCTTAACCACTGTTGCCGTGGAAAAGGAATAAGTATTATATATTCTGAGTGTGTGTCTGTAGCCTTAGTTACCCAGCATAAAAAGCGCATGCACCGTATTATAATGTCATCTGTGGCCTGTCGAGTTGTACCACATTTGTCCACATTATATCATAAACGGCACGATTTTAGTGGAAAAATTTATTGAACATAAAATCTGCGTTTAGATCTTCTCTACTACTTCCATTTGAAATATTTCTCTTTCTAGAAAGAATTCGGCGAGATATTATCATAAATGTACATAGATCTTCAGGTTAAGTACCCGATATTCTTCTCATATTTTAATCAAACTTCAATTTTCTCTGCGCATTTTCAAAAAATCTTCAAATATTAATTTTCATGAAAATCTCTCCAGTGCGAGCCGAGTTATTGAATGCGGACGGAAAGACAGACAGGCATAACAAAGCCAGTAGTCGCATTTCGCAATTTTGCGAAAGCGCCTAATAAAATGCGTACAACATTTAAATCGGTAGATGTGAAAAGAAAGATCACGGTGGGACACAGATGTGATTGTTACATTCAAACTAATCTTAAAGAAAATAGGCCGTGAACACGTCGATTTGAATCAACTAACCCACGATAAAAATCAGTGGCCGCTTCTTTTAACCTTTTAAAGCCTAGCGGTAACTTTACATACCGCCAGGTTTAACATTAAAAAATTCTACGTGGTGCCCACATTGCGTTTATGTGTTTTGTACGGATCTCAGAACAAACAGCAACTTTTGCCTTCTAAAACATTAACAGACTGGTTTCTATAACCGAAGTGGAGAGTGTTTACAGCGCGGTACGGACTGAGTCCTTATATAAAACAGATACGCTTCGTTTTTAAAGGGTTAACCTTTTAAAGCCTAGCGGTAACTTTACGTACCGCCAGGTTTAACATTAAAAAATTCTACGTGGTGCCTACATTGCGTTTATGTGTTTTGTACGGATCTCAGAACAAACAGCAACTTTTGCCTTATAAAACATTAAGAGATTGGTTTTTATAACCGAAGTGGAGAGTGTTTACAGCGCGGTACGCACTGAGTCCTTATATAAAACAGATACGCTTCGTCTTTAACCTTTTAAAGCCTAGCGGTAACTTTACGTACCGCCAGGTTCAACATTAAAAAACTCTACGTGGTGCCCACATTGCGTTTATGTGTTTTGTACGGATCTCAGAACAAGCAGCAACTTTTGCCTTATAAAACATTAAGAGGTTGGTTTTTATAACCGAAGTGGAGAGTGTTTACAGCGCGGTACGGACTGAGTCCTTATATAAAACAGATACGCTTCGTTTTTAAAGGGTTAACCTTTTAAAGCCTAGCGGTAACTTTACGTACCGCCAGGTTCAACATTAAAAAACTCTACGTGGTGCCCACATTGCGTTTATGTGTTTTGTACGGATCTCAGAACAAGCAGCAACTTTTGCCTTATAAAACATTAAGAGGTTGGTTTTTATAACCGAAGTGGAGAGTGTTTACAGCGCGGTACGGACTGAGTCCTTATATAAAACAGATACGCTTCGTTTTTAAAAGGTTAATCTTTTAAAGCCTAGCGGTAACTTTACGTACCGCCAGGTTTAACATTAAAAAATTCTACGTGGTGCCTACATTGCGTTTATGTGTTTTGTACGGATCTCAGAACAAACAGCACCTTTTGCCTTATAAAACATTAAGAGATTGGTTTTATAACCGAAGTGGAGAGTGTTTACAGCGTGGTACGCACTGAGTCCTTATATAAAACAGATACGCTTCGTTTTTAAAGGGTTAACCTTTTAAAGCCCAGCGGTAACTTTAAGGTACCGCCAGGTTTAACATTAAAAAATTCTACGTGGTGTCCACATTGCGTTTATGTGTTTTGTACGGATCTCAGAACAAACAGCAACTTTTGCCTTATAAAATATTAAGAGGTTGGTTTTTATAACCGAAGTGGAGAGTGTTTACAACGCGGTACGCACTGAGTCCTTATATAAAACAGATACGCTTCGTCTTTAAAGGGTTAATCTTTTAAAGCCTAGCGGTAACTTTACGTACCACCAGGTTTAACATTAAAAAATTCTACGTGGTGCCCACATTGCGTTTATGTGTTTTGTACGGATCTCAGAACAAACAACAACTTTTGCCTTATAAAACATTAAGAGATTGGTTTTTATAACCGAAGTGGAGAGTGTTTACAACGCGGTACGCACTGAGTCCTTATATAAAACAGATACGCTTCGTCTTTAAAGGGTTAAACACTGTACTGAAACTTCGATGTCACACAAAGCGGGTTTACAAGGTTACCAGTCGGTCAAGTATCAGCTTCCGATTTTGTACGCCATTTTGTTCAGTAGTATGTGCGTAGGTGACAGTTTTCTCTGCCTACGTTTCAAGAACAACTCCCTTATAAGCATCCAAATGGGTCTCGATACTTTGTCCCGAAACGTCGGTAAAGGATTGTCACTTGACGCTGCATAACACCCCAGAAGAGCGCAGATGTCATCAACATCGCGGCGGAAGCCTGAAAGCACGTACAGGGCTGCCACACTTTGTTCAAGGTTACTACCATCATTACAGACCGCAAGGACCGAGTTCAGTCGGTCCCTGCCGTCACAGCAGTGCTGTACCCTCAGGTTTCGGATGGAGGAAAAGGGAACTAGATATGCATACACAAGCATTCTCGGACAGCCGACAACGGACGGTCCTCCAACTTTCAGGCTGCGCAACGGGCTTACGTATCCTTATCGCACGATATCAGAACGTTAAAGAAAGTTAAACAGAGCCGCTTACTTTCATGGATTCTTCGGGACGAACTAAGCAATGATAAACGGACACGACATTTGGAGAGAACTGCGTTATGCTGAGTTATTACTCAGCATCGAATGATAATCCTCTGCCGACGTTTCGGGACAAGGTATTCGACGCTTTTTAATACCCCAGCAGAGCGCCGATCTCATCAACATCGCGGCGGAAGCTTGAAATCACGGATATGACATTTGGAGATGCTAGTAGCAAGAGTTTCTACGTCTTGGGTGACTCAAAAGTTACAAAAGAATTAGAAAAGTATAATTTACATATATAGGAATTACAGCAGCGTCAGACGGGGCAAGGGTGGCAGTAGACCAGCTGTATTCTTCCTACGTAACATGGATAAAGAATTAGTATTATGGACAGGGTGTGTATTACACAACGGAATCATATAAGCAGCTAAGGGAGTTGAGTAATGGCAATGGACATTCAGGTTCCATACAATGACGAGATGACTCATCTCCAGTCAGATAGTTAATTAGTTGTTTAGATACTTATCTACGTACTTTCTGTTATTTCAGGCTTCCGGCGCGACGTCGATCAGATCCGCGCTCTTCTAGGATACTAAGCAGTGTCGAGTGGTAATCCTTTACCGACGTTTCGGGACAAAATATCGGTCCTATTTCCAAGGGTCAAGAAGTCCAAGAAGAAAAGACTTCTTGACCCTTGAAGATGGGACCGATATGTTGTCTCGAAACATCGGTAAAGGATTACCACCCAACGCTGCGTAATATCCCAGCAGATCGCCGATCTTACCTACTTATTTACTTACTTACTCACTGACTTGCTAACTTACTTACAACAAAGGCTATGGACGAATGCTGGAGAAATATTCATAGTGTTTGTAAAATGAAAATGAATTCACACTGTAAATTCATTATTCAATTCCAGCTTTATTCCTTGATTGAAGGTCTATACAAATATCCCCAAGACTTCCCTTCATCACCATAATGCGATAAAACTAGTATAATAATCTCTGCACGAGAAAGAAAACGGAGCTGAAGGACGGAAGGAGAGGATAACTGACGGTAAGAAAAGCGTCAGGTCTCCTGCACTGCTGTAAAACTTGCCAGCAACTTGCATATTTTCTGGCGCAGTAGAATTCATTGTGTTCTTCATACAAGGGCTGCACAAAACAACATGACAGAACGCAGCATAACACAACGCAACACAACACGGCACTGCATTACACAACACAACACGGCACTGCATTACACAACACAACACAGCACTGCATTACACAACACTAAACAGCATAGCAACGTAGAGCGTAACACAACACAACACAACACAACACAACACAACGCAACGCAACACAGCACAATGCAACGCAACGCAACGCAGCACAGCGCTGCATTACACAACACTAAAAAGCATAGCAACGTACAGCGTAAAACAGCACAACACAACGCAACACAACACAACACAGCACAATGCAACGCAACAAAACACAATAAAACGCAACGCAACGTGCAACACAGCACTGCATTACACAACACTAAAAAGCATAGCAACGTACAGCGTAAAATATGCACAACACAACGCAACGCAACACAACACAGCACAATGCAACGCAACGCAACACAACGCAACGCAACACAGCACAGCACAACAACACAACACAACACAACACAACACAACACAACACAACACAACACAACACAACACAACACAACACAACGCAACGCAACACAGCACAATGCAACGCAACGCAACGCAGCACAGCGCTGCATTACACAACACTAAAAAGCATAGCAACGTACAGCGTAAAACAGCACAACACAACGCAACACAACACAACACAGCACAATGCAACGCAACAAAACACAATAAAACGCAACGCAACGTGCAACACAGCACTGCATTACACAACACTAAAAAGCATAGCAACGTACAGCGTAAAATATGCACAACACAACGCAACGCAACACAACACAGCACAATGCAACGCAACGCAACACAACGCAACGCAACACAGCACAGCACAACAACACAACACAACACAACACAACACAACACAACACAACACAACACAACGCAAGGCAACGCAACGCAACGCAACACAGCACTGCATTACACAACACTAAAAAGCATAGCAACGTGCAGCGTAAAACAGCACAACACACAACACAACACAACACTACGCAACGCAACGCAACACAACACAAAACAACACAACACAGCACGGTGAACGTTCAGTAGTTCTGGTCTTAGATTCTGTATCTATACTACTTAGATATTCCACAAATACGAATACAAAAGCAAACAGACTTATGATTCAAAGCGCAATACAACTTACGACGAAGCTCTGTGTTGTCTGATTTTTGAAGTGAAGTGGACAGACTTAGAGAAATCGCATGGCTGTTAGTTTTAGAACAAAGAACAGATTTATGCTGTTCTTACTTCCACCAGTGTTTGATACAGGCGCTCGAAGACTTAACGAAATTTCAGACTTACGTAAACTTTTTAAAAAGTTGAGAAAAAAATAATAGCATTTTCTAAAGGTGCCGAATTTTTCCTTGCGGGAAAAAAGTGCAATGAAATGAAGGTAGTGGAAGAATACTGCTGGGCGATAACACGGGCGACATGGCGGTCATGCTGTGGTCGATCAAGTGCCACTGTTTTTGGAGTTTGGATTTAAACTGGACTCCGTTGCATCTACATATACATTTGACCATGTGTGTATGCAGTTACGACTTGTACAAAATTCGACTGGCGCCGGACGTTCCGGAAAGTAATTCCTGCGAAATCTGGGAGGGTCTCCATTTACTTCAATGTCTAATGAATTGTGGAATACGGTAAATACTGTAACTTTTCTGTGAATATTTCAATCTGCCAACATAACTGTATAAAAATACGCTGACACTCAAGATAAGCCAACTGGCGTCAAGAACAGTAATATTGTAACTCAAAGAGACAGGCTATGCACGTAAAAAAGTAACATCCAGGCGCGTTCGCGAAACCATTATTGCCGTGGAAAAGCGATAAGCATTATACATTCTGAGTGTGTGTCTGTAGCCTTAGTTATCTGGCATGCAATGCGCATGCGCCATGTTATATTGTCATCCGTGTCCTGTCTGGCTCTGCCACCACATTATCTCACAAACGGCACGATTTCCGGAAAATAAATTACTGCAAATAAAACGTGTGCTTAGATTTTATCTACAAATTTTGTCAGAACCATTTCTCATTCTAAGAAGAATTCAGCGAGATATTATCATAAATGTAAAGTAAAGTCTTCATGTAGAGTACCCGTCATTCTTGTCAGATTTTAACGAAACTTTAATTTTCTCTATGGAATTTTCGAAAAAAAGTCCTCAAATATCAAATTTCATGAAAATTCGTCTAGTTGGAGCCGAGCTGTTCCATGCCGACAGACAGATGGACCGACAGATATGTCAAAACTAATAGTCGCTTTTCGCAACTTTGCGAACGCGACTAAAAACCATAGATAGACATACTTTTGGTCATCCCTCCTTTAGAATGGCGTTGTTAGTTCTATGCTTAGTATGAAACAGATTTCCCGTTTGTAAAATCTGAGATGCGACAGAAGTTGTAAAGTCATTTACAATTACTGTCTGCTGTAGCCAGGGTTTGTGGACTATATGCTAGTTTTGTTGTTACAATTGCAGGAACCCTGCCATTATCTGCAGACGACAGGACGCCAGATAAGAAGGAGAACGTCTCACTGAAAATTCTTACTCGAAGCAAACAATCTTACGGCCATGACAGCGAAATGGAGGCTTCACTAAATAACGCAACTCTTTTATGTGTTCTGTATAAATTCACGTACTTTTGCGTTTTCTACATCCGCACAAGTTTTACTGCAACATTTGGCGACCATAGTGTTTACAACTTTCATCCTGTAGATATGCCTACCACATATGCTGGCCATGGTTGCACAGCCAGCCAATACAGTTTGCTTTATAATGAATAAAGCAACGTGGTATAAATGTTTGTGCAGGCTCTCCGGCTTTCGTTTCTATTTACAATGAAAAATAATTAAACGGGCCGATCAAAACCATACGTAACCCTGCGTGTGCGTGTGTCAGTAGGTGTTCAACTTTCACAATTAATGTCCATAACAGCTTTAAATGTGATCACCTTCTAAACATAAACAGAAAGTATCTGCGATGAGTGCAAGTTAGTCCTTGTATATCTAAGACGTTTCGTTTCGTAGTCCTGCCCTCTTCTACCTACTCATAGTAGGTGTCGAGGTTGTTTCTTTCCACTTGATCACAATCGGACACACGCCAAAGTCGGTAGGACTCCTCTGGACGAGGGATCGGCTCGTCGCAGAGACCTCTACCTGACAACACAAACACTCACAAGAGACAAATATCCATGCCCTCGGTGGGATTCGAACCCAGGATCCCAGCAAGCGAGCGGCCGCAGACCTACGCCTTAGATCGCGCGGCCACTGGGATCAGCCCTTGTATATCTTAACACACGAAGCAATAACGGTGATCACTCAAATTTTCCCGAGTCCTTCCAGTATTCATTTATATACACTGCATATGCACACAAATAGTATAAAATCATGTCATCCATACACATAAACTCTCCTACATGTTTCAGCGATAAATCGCCATCCTCATGGAGACATCAATACAAAGGAATACATCGCTCAAAAAACAGAAATTTTTCGTAACCCACCGACACACAGTTTTACGGGAGACAGAAAAAATTGACCGATCCTCAACACACCAACACGTTAGCAAGTACCTGTTTTATGCATATACAAGGAGACGCAATTTTGTTTGCTGACACAAAACACTTTGACAGAAGGTGTGTTTGTAACCCAGCTGTCTAGTAATGCGGTAATATAAGTTTGACGAACTGTGTGGGTTACGGCAAATTGCTGCTTCATGGGTGTCGTAATATTAACACATCAATTTTACATGTAAAATGTTAAAAATATACAAACCCAGTTATAAATATAATAATATGGATATTATTCTCAGTACGATGTTGCTATATTCTTGGTCAAAATTCATTTATATGCCACTGTTTACAATATATGTAGTTATACGCATTCATACATCTAATATCGAAATTTTCGATCCAGAAAGATCAAGCCCCTGTGCCGTGTATCGATGTGTCCCCTGTAGGAGAAAGGTGTTGCGTAATGAATGAACGGAATAAGCACTATTAAATCCTCCCAGTAATGTCGTCAATCTTCATTAATAAGAAAGCCTGGAAGGAAATCTAGAAACAGATGAGATGATAATATTAAAGTGGACGTAAATAAAACACACGTTTTGGTTCTCCGCACAAAAAAAAATATTAACTTGTATTTCATAGGTAAGCCTGAAAACCGATATTCACTTTAAAACAACATCAAATATGCATTGCGTATGGTATATTCCTTTATAGTTGCGCCAGTTTTTGATCAAAATTCAGCTCCAGGTATAAACAGAGAGGTACATTGCCATGGCAAGCAGAGGGAGGGTATGTTCGAAGCCTTACGCTTCGCTGTATGAAATACGGCTAACATCATACCCATGCGCAATGCATACAAAAGACAATTCTTGAAACATTGTACGTGGCGACAAAATCTTCCCTCCACCCCTTTCTTCTGCTAACCCTTACAAAGATAACGTTTAAATACTAGGCACAATAGCAGGAAACAATTAGAAACTTACTCGGCAGCAGTCTCGCAGTCTTTACGGTTCCACTATGCAAATCAAGTTATGAGTAGCTATCTCTTATACCGCTAATTAACTAAAACTAGACTAAGATTTGTAATTAAACTGTTCCGTTGTGATGGCATTCAAAGCCAACGTGAGCGCGACTGCAGCTACGGTGAAGATTTTCCGAAGAAAGTGAAAACAGGCCGCGCATTGACTGTTTAGGAACACTTGTTCCTCTTTCGGGAACGTTTTGCTAACTTGTATGTGTCCGTCCGTCCATCCGTGCCCTGAATAATTAAATGGCTAAGTTGATGGCTGCGATGTCAGCCAATAAAAGTGACGATAATTTGACACCGCGAAACACCACTCGCTGAAATTCGAAAGAGTTTACTTATAGAAAACACATGAGCATAAGTAATCAACATGTACATAAGCTACGTATAGATCCACAATTTTGGAGAGCGTATGATTCAGTGAGAAGACGTAATATTAGTACATACGGCTTAGTGAGTGATGAATGCACAAAGGATTTTCTCAACTAACTAACATATGAAGGGGCCGCGATAGCTCAGTCGTTATAGCGACTCGCTACGGGCTGGACGGTCCGGGGATCGAATCCCGGTGTGGGCGAGATTTTCTGCACCCGGTCAGACCGGCCCTGGGGCCCACCCAGGCTCCTGTACAATGGGTACCGGGTCTCTTTCCCGGGGGTAAAGCGGCCGGGGCGTGGGGCTAGCCACCCCATCCCTTCCTCATGCCGAAGCTCACGAAAGGTTACGCTAAACCTCTACTTCCCCTCTTGGGTCCTCCGGGCCTGTTATAGGGTGACCTTTACTTTGTTTACTAACAAATGATGCGAGAAGCATCTAGCAGAAAAAGTAGCATACTTATAAAAATGTAGCTTTCCCTGTACACGTCATGAAGGCGTATAGGGGGAGTAGAGGAATAGTTCTACTCGTTCTTAACCTCGGCAGTAGATGGAGGTGACCGGTCAATTTTACACCCTGGCAGTTCACGCAGGGAAAAAACTCCGGTCCCATTCAACAGGAGTCTCTGTGGGCCCCACAGCCGGTCTAGAGGTCTTCGGCATGAGGAAAACCTGGTTCCCGTACCGGGATTCCAAGCCTGGACTGTCAGCCCGTAGTCTATTCGCTACATTTTAATATTATTCTCTCTTATACCTCTAGGTCTCTCAACCAGTCTTTACTCAGAAAATCTGCAGGCAGATATTTTGCACGAATTTCTCGTCTCCGCCATGCGGGCTGCATCGCCACCCATTTCATCCTTCTTTATTTCATCATCCCAAAAATATCTGACAAATACTACCAATTACAAAACTTCAGTTTTATTAGAAATACCAACACGAAGTCCCACTAAAATTGTTTTTCTACAACTATATTTTTATGCCTAAATTGCGAGATATGGGGGCAAGAAAAAAGACACAATAACGCACTGATCTTTAAGCGTACATGAAAGTGATCATGCCTGGACTGTCAGACTCAAGTAAAGATAAAGATGTCTTTGTGCATGCCATAAGGACATATAGAGGAATGGAGGAATAGATCCACTCATTCTGAATTTCGCAACTAGATAAGCAGCCACCTTCAGTTCCAGGCCACTATAACCCCGTGGAAAAAAGACCTCGTTACACTTGAATAGGAGGCTGGGTGGGCCCAGGGCCTGTGCGAAAGCTTCGGAGAAGAGACAAAAATCTTTTGACCCTGCTGGGAATCGAACCACAATTCTTCGGTCATCCAGGCCGTACCCTAGCCACTACACCGAATGAGCTATCCCTGCTGTCGCATTGGCAGCATAACTACACACACAGTATCACTCTACACGTTGCAAGAAACCGTCATATTCTGCATGAACTCACGTTTAAATTACAGCAACATAGTAGACGCAGTATTTTGCATAACGCCTTCAGCGTTTAAGTCTAAGTATGACATATCTAGCTCAGAGTAATTATTGTAGACAGATTAAATGAATGAGTTTAAAAGATTATATCGGTGGCAAGACGAGAACTGTAAGAGAATACCTGGACAACCGCAGTTCTACCAGCTTAAGATGCACAAGTTTAGAATATGTAAGTAGCTGAAGAGAAGCAGATGACGTCACGTCTTGGGAATATTACACCTCCTGCGATGCCTAAGTAGATAAAAGCACACATCTTGACAAATAACCAGAGGTGTGCCTTGTATCGTGTCTCTAAACCTCTCAGCAAGATAAGCGATAAACACGCGAACTACTGTTCACCTGCTTATAGATAAAGACAAAAAAAGTTACCTCAAACTTAGGGACTACTACCGTTTCTGTAATCTAAACATTAATCTAGCACAAACTGTGACATTTAATGCGCGAAGTTGTACTTGTAATGACGGCGGGAGGTATAGTAGCAGAGACAATATCAGTCTTCTTCTCCAAGACCAGCCGAAATACAACTTTTGTAGCGCATTTAAAAGTTGTGTCTAATATTGCGTGTTACTAATTAGTTGTTGCTAATTAGTAATTACTAAATAGTTATGTGTAACTAATTTTGTATTAGGCTTATTACAACCTGAATAATTTATCACCGGTAACATTAAAGGACCACCCCTGGTTCGGATCCAGAGCCAACTGAATCTATGTCACGCATTCAATCTCACCTTCTTTATTTTCCATTTAATATTATTCTCCCATATTTGTCTCCATCTTTGAGGACACTTTCCAAGCAAAATATTCATGTGACTCTGCCTGTAAGTTCCAATTACAGTCTACAGCATCTTTCTTCGTCTAACTACCACCGTAGATCAATATTACCCTATTACCTTACAACATACCTAGCTGTAGTATGAAATCTATGAAGACGATAACGTTTGTCCTTCGAAAAGCATTAAGTGTGACGACAGAATTTAACCCTTTGGCCGCGGGGCTGGGTATTTAAATTTGAGTGCATCCTTTATGTAAAATGTGAACATTTTATAAATGAAAAAAGAAAACACGAAATGCAAGGCATTTTGTGGAGAGACAAGCAAGGAAATTGTACAGCGGTTCTCAAAAAATTCATTAAATATATTTGTTGAAAAAATATGAGCTGATAGGGGTGCGTCTTATTTTTTTTGTACGGCGCAACAGCCCCTAGTGGGCCACGGCCTCCTCATTATCGAGGCTTTACGATCACACTCAGACACACACCACGCGGTAGGACTCTTCTCGACGAGTGATCAGCCCGACGCAGAGACCTCTACCTGACAACACACAATACTCACAAGAGATAGACATCCATGCGCGTGGTGGGATTCGAACCCGCAATCCCAGCAAGTGAACGGCTGCAGACACACGCCTTAGAGCACGCGGCCACTGGGATCGGCTTCTTTGTCTTATAGACAAAAATAATATGATAATTAAAAGCAAGCCCATTTTCAACGGACCAAAAAGTAAAGTTGTAGTGTTCCACTCCATGAAGACACTCAGGATGTGCAGAAGTCTCAACCTACTCACTAACCCCGGCTCCAGATGGAGTATGAGTATGAGTAAATGTGGGTCGAGCCCTCACGGTCCCGTTGCACGTAGGCCTTCACAGGCCCTTTGTGCCCCCTCATTAGGTCCAAGTCACAAGAGCCCTGTCCTCCTATAGAAGTTCCAGATGGCCCTTAGGCTCAGATCTCTCGCATTCTCAGGGTCCAAGAAAAACGATCGCAGATAGATATGTCTGAGTGTTGCCAAGGCTTCACACTCACACAGTACATGGGCTGAGGTTTCCTCTCCAGCCCCACATTTCCTACAGAAGGGACTATATACCAGCCCCATTATGTGGAGATGTCTTCTGAGGGTGTTATGCCCAGTAAGGAGGCCAGTAACAACCCTGGACTGCGCCCTATTAACCCTTTAAAGACGAAGCGTATCTGTTTTATATAAGGACTCAGTGCGTACCGCGCTGTAAACACTCTCCACTTCGGTTATAAAAACCAATCTCTTAATGTTTTATAAGGCAAAAGTTGCTGTTTGTTCTGAGATCCGTACAAAACACATAAACGCAATGTGGGCACCACGTAGAATTTTTTAATGTTAAACCTGGTGGTACGTAAAGTTACCGCTAGGCTTTAAAAGGTTAAAGGACATTAACGCGGTCCTGGCCGCAGTATTACGGCCCGAGATCAACTCTTGAGCCTGTCTCATAGTGCCAACCAGTCCCCGCCATCCTACCAAGTGCTGTCTATTCATCCAGCACTGAATTTTTCTTCTTATGCATTGCCATGAGACCCCCACAGCCGGTTCTGATCCCACAAAGTGGTGGGCAGAGCCCTCCCTTGCGAGATCATCGGCAATTTCATTTCCACGTATCCCTGAATGTCCAGGGACCCAAAAGAGTCCCACAGAATGGTAAGTGGAGATGTCATCTAACGCCTTTTGGCACTGTCGTACCAAAGCAGACGTCGTTTTCACGTCCTGTAATGCTTCCAATGCCGCTTGACTATCAGAGCAGATACTGATCTGGTTCTGTTTTGAATTTCACAAACACAGGCCAAGATAACATAAATCTCAGCCTGGAAGACAGTGACATACTTCCCTAGACAAATGCTGAGCCCCCTACCCTCGGATTGCCCATAGACATCGGCCCCAGTCCTCCCATCCTGCATTCTGGACCCATCTGTAACTCTAGATGGAGGTGAATGGTCAACCTCACGCTCCGGTTTCCACAGGCGGGTAGACAACCCGTTTACTAGGACGCCTGGTGGGCGGCAGAGTCAATCTGGACATCTTGGAAAGGGTACAAATCTCTTGCCCCTCCCAAAATTCGAAAGCTGGATCATTCAGCCCGCACCGACTGAACCACCGACGCTCCCCACCTCGATCTGTATTCCTCTTACTGAAACAACTGTTAAATCTCGCAATATGTCTATACAGAATGGATAAGAAGGAAATGCGTTAGTTGCCTGCAGAATTAAACCCTTTCCTCGTTAGTAGCAGCAACCCTCGCCGATGAAAAATGGTATAATGGCGGATTCTCGCTTTCCGCAAACTATGTCTAGGGTTGCTTAAGTTTATGGTACCTCATTGCTTTATGACGCCAATGAAACCGGGATTATTGTCTACATGTGAATAAAACAGAAAGCAGATATATAAGCAGAATTTGTATGAATCCCAAAGGAACTGCAATAAATCTGTACGAGATGAAAGTTTTCTGACGGAATGTGACGCGATTACGTACACGCAATAGAGTTAATAACTAACAACATGCGGAGAAGTTTTACCAGTTATCGTTTTAGAGCGTCAATGTGTCTAAATGTTGGGCATACGGCGGTTGTTTGCGCCTTCAGAGTCCTCGTTTCTGCAGGTAGCTACAGAACCGCCGATCCCAGTGGCCGCGCGGTCCAAGGCGTAGGTCTGCGGCCGGGCGCTTGCTGGGATCGTGGGGTCGAATCCCACCGGGGGCATGGGTGTTTGTCTCTTGTACAGTGTTTGTGTTGTCAGGTAGAGGTCTCTGCGGCGGGCTGATCACTCGTCCAGAGGAGTCCTACCGACTGTGGTGTGTGTCTGAGTGTGATCAAGTGAAAATAAACAACCACGACACCTGCTGTGAACAGGTAGAAGAGGGAAGGACTACGAAGCTACAGAACCCAACGATCTTCAAACATTTCTTATTCAGTGTCATATACAGCGATTTTGACTAATTAATCCGCGCATCATATACAATTTTTTGTATGCTATTAACGACTTTATTGTACCTGGCATGTTTAGTAGCCCAGGTTTATTATCATGGGTTTCGTACATTGAAAACCACTGATGGCTTAGAACATGTTGGCGGTACATGATAATGTATGTGAAAAAAAAACCAACTAGATTAACCTTTAAAAGCCTAGCGGTAACTTTACGTACCACCAGGTTTAGCATTAAAAAATTCTACGTGGTGCCCACATTGCGTTTATGTGTTTTGTACGGATCTCAGAACAAACAGCAACTTTTGCCTTATAAAACATTAAGAGACTGGTTTTTATAACCGAAGTGGAGAGTGTTTACAGCGCGGTACGCACTGAGTCCTTATATAAAACAGACAGGTTTCGTCTTTAAAGGGTTAAGCTAGAATTTCAACTAAAGTCCTCGGTAGCTGTCTAAATATGAAACCCTTGATAACGAACCCCTGGGTCGAGACATGTCGGGTGTAATAACGGGATTAACAACGAAGAGATGCACTGTATTTGACGGAAGGATTTGATTAATTAGTCTTCGAATAGGTTTAATCGATAAATCAGATCTAAGTCAGCAAGTAATGACAGTTCGAGTTACATCTGCATGGAGTATCATACTTCGTTTCCTGTTTTACTTACACGCAATGAACAAACTAGATAATGTGCATAGGGTAAATGTAAAAGTTAAAGCTCGCCCTATAACCTGCCATGAAGGCACAGAGGGAGAGTAGCGGTATAACACTAAAGGTATAGCTCAACTCTTTCTTCAGTCTCGGTGTTAAATGGGAGTGGGTGGTTAATGCCACGCCCCGGCCGCTTGACCCCCGGGGATGACCCACTATCCATTATTAATGTACATAGGGTTACTACAAATATTGGGCCGCGAACTGAATGGAAGAAGGAAGCACGGGCAATTTTAACCCTTTAAAGACCAAGCGTATCTGTTTTATATAAGGACTCAGTGCGTACCGCGCTGTAAACACTCTCCACTTCGGTTATAAAAACCAGTCTCTTAATGTTTTATAAGGCAAAAGTTGCTGTTTGTTCTGAGATCCGTACAAAACACATAAACGCAATGTGGGCACCACGTAGAATTTTTTACCTGGTGGTACGTAAAGTTACCGCTAGGCTTTAAAAGGTTAACACAGACCTAGAAACTCCCAGCACTGCACACATCTGGCTTAGAATAAGCAATATTAACGTGATCTTGTAAACGCGGAGAATGGAACATTGTGTTACATAAAAGGTGAGGAATTTATTAACTATTTCAGCAACTGTAATCTTCTGAAGACGGCATCTGCATCATGGATTTTGGTCCGAAAACACAATAATGTTTAACGCCGTCCTTTCGGGCATATGGTGCTACCTTTGCAGAAATACGGCGTATTTGAATTAAACTTTTCAGAAACACGGTGTAGTTGAATGACACTTAGCAGGAACACGGAACACTTGAATTAAACTTTGTAGACCCTGATTTCAGACTTCCGCCGCGATGCTGATGTAGAACTGTGCTCTTCTGGGGTCTTACGCGGAGTCCTGTGGTAATTATTTACCAACGTTTCGGGTACAGCGTGTCGGCCAGATCTTCAAGAGTCACGAGTCCGCGAAGAAACACGGCGCATTTTAATTAGGCACATGTGCGCTGTGGCCTGACATTCATCCCCATCACAAAAGGCGCTCGGAAATTTGCCTTCCTCTTGACCGGGTTCACAACAACAGCGACAGACCCTTCTGCTACGTATCCAACTTTTCTTTTCCTTCCAATATATTCGTCTAAATGTGTAACCCCTCACATCTTCTTTCTCCAAGTCCTATTTTAAAACAATTCCAAAAAATGCAGACAGACTTTTAAATTTAAGGAAAAACCCATGTAACTGGCGCCACCAAAAGTTTTCCAGTATTGCATACACATTCCAACGACTGAACATAAAGATATTCCTTATTCCACAGCCTACTTCCTCTTCCTGTTTTTATACCTCCCTATCCTTCCCTCAGGACTACATTCTTTGCAGTAATTTGCATAATCGAGTAAAATTCGAATCTATTGAAAAAGGGGGAGTTCTTAGGAATTCGACAGGAGCACGCTGTAGAAGCCACTGAGAAACATTTAGATTCGCCGCCAATAATGAAAATTTATATCGCCCATAAATATGGTCACACCTGACTTGGTATTTCCAACATTATAACCAGCAGAACTTCGAATATGCATCGCTTGCTACAGTTCCCCTTTTGTTGCCAAAAGGGGAACAGCACGTCCGTATGCCAGCGTGAGAAATTAACGTAAAATAGGCCATCTTGAAGCTTAGCCTTTTAAAGCCTAGCGGTAACTTTACATACCACCAGGTTTAATATTAACCCTTTAAAGACGAAGCGTGTCTGTTTTATATAAGGACTCAGTGCGTACCGCGC
The DNA here is from genome assembly GCA_013340265.1 of Coptotermes formosanus. Lineage (NCBI taxonomy): Eukaryota > Metazoa > Arthropoda > Insecta > Blattodea > Rhinotermitidae > Coptotermes > Coptotermes formosanus. The sequence goes on along the minus strand of BLKM01007732.1, from coordinate 1,173,966 downwards.
TGTAAACACTCTCCACTTCGGTTATAAAAACCAGTCTCTTAATGTTTTATAAGGCAAAAATTGCTGTCTGTTCTGAGATCCGTACAAAACACATAAAGGCGATGTGGGCACCACGTAGAATTTTTTAATGTTAAACCTGGTGGTACGTAAAGTTACCGCTAGGCTTTAAAAGGTTAAAAAATGCTACGTGGTGCCCACATTGCGTTTATGTGTTTTGTACGGATCTCAGAACAAACAGCAATTTTTGCCTTATAAAACATTAAGAGACTGGTTTTTATAACCGAAGTGGAGAGCGTTTACAGCGCGGTACGCATTGAGTCCTTATATAAAACAGATATGCTTCGTCTTTAAAGGGATAATTCTTCCATGCCTTACCTAAACATCTTAAGTGTATCAGAATTATGGACACTACAGTGTCCACGTTCAGTCTGCACAGTGATCAGGCTACATTCTGCATGACTCAGCAGTTGTGGTTCAATTCCTGACAGGGAAAAGACATTTTCTCTTCGCCTATATCTCGACATCAGCTCTGAGGTGTCTACAGGCTCCTATTCAGTAGGTGCTGTGGGTTATTTACACTGGGGGGGGCGTGAAGGTGACCACTGCGATTTATTCTCGGAGTTAAGAATGCGTCACGTCACGCCTTCACTTTACAACAGTTCGTTACGTTGTGCTGAATTAAGTACAACGACAACTTTGCCTATAATTTATTAGTAACTGGAAGGAATCTGGTGGTTTGGGGAAAAACACCAAACTTTCCTTGAGATAGTTCCGACTTCGAAACCCGATTCGATACGTGTGTATATATTTCTATTCACGCATTGGATACTTCACCTACTTTAAAAATCACCGAAATTCGGAGCCCACATTCGACATGGGTCCTCTCTACCAACTATCATATTAACGACTACACTTCTCTGTGGGGAGCATACACGTTTCATGCCGATCCTTGGGGCCGCGCGGCCAACGGCGTAGGTCTGCGGCCGTTCCCTTGCTGGGATTGTGGGTTCGAATCCTGCCGGGGGCATGGATGTCTGTCTCTTGTGAGTGTTGTGTGTTGTCACGTAGAGGTCTCTGCGTCGGGCTGATCGCTCGTCCAGAGAAGTCCTACCGAGTGTATGTGTGTGTGTGTATGTGTGTGTGTGTGCGTGCGTGTTTCTCAGTGTGATCTCAAAATCTGAACAATGAGGAGGCCTGGGACCACTACGGGCTGTCGATACATAACAAAATTATATACTTTTTATAGATGGACAGAGAAGACAAATGTCGCCACATTTGCAGGCACAGCAACAACTCACAATTACCGTCTGAAACATGAAGACACAGAAGTGAGTGGAGGTACAGCTCCACGCAGGCTTTGCCTCAGCATTATATGGCAGTGGGTGATCAGCTTTGCCCCCGGCCGCTTTACCTTTGCGGTAAGGCCATCTGGTATTCATTTAATAGGAGACTCGCTAAGCCCAGAGGCGGTCTGGATGCTTTAGAGCAGAGACAAAGCGAGGGAAAACATCACAAACTAATGAGATGTTAAAAACCTTACGGACAGAAAAATACCTTATGTGGCGTAACCATGCTGAAATAGCCAGAGGAAATCGTAAACAAAAAGACACTCTAAACTGTGTGTCGCCAAAGAAATGGTGAATGGAGTGACGGAAGACAAAATAGAAAGACGAACTGCCTAAAGGCTAATGCAATGGAGACTGTGAGGAAACAGATCCAAATCCTAGAGGGAGACAACGATATTCAGCGATAATTTGTAGAGCCAGACTGTAAGCATCTTCTGTTTATATTTATTCCACATGACGTGTCACTATAAGAGATGGACCATCAAAATGCGAAGTGCTGCTGCTGATACAATGCTGAAGTAATCTGGCTGTAATTATCTGAGATGTTTCCTGTATGTTTCATTTAATAAGCATACGCTGTCTGAATCTGACAAGAGCAAGTCTCAGTCTTACAGCAAATAATGAGACATGCACAATGACACACTCCCACATGATTATCATGACATAGTTAATCTGGTCTATGCGAGATGTTCAATTACAAAAGTTCGTAGGGTGTACAGAACTATAATTTTACCTGTTGTTTTGTATGGGTGTGAAACTTGGTCTCTCACACTGAGGGAGGAACAAAGACTGAGGGTGTTCGAGAATAGGGTGCTGAGGAGGATATTTGGACCTAAGAGGGACGAGGCGACAGGGAGTGGAGAAGACTACATAACGAGGAACTTAATGACCTGTACTCATCATCGAATATTATTCGGGTAATCAAATCGAAAAGGCAGAAATGGGCGGGGCATGTAGCACGTATGGGGGAAAGGAGAGGTGCAGACAGGATTTTGGTGGGGAGACCTGAGGGAAGGCGACCACTTGGGAGACCCAGGTGTAGATGGAAGGATAATATTAAAATAGATCTTCAAGACGTATGATGAGGGCATGGACTGGATTGAGCTGGCTCAGGATAAGGACAGGTGGCGGGCTCTTCTGAATGCGGTAATGAACCACTGTGTTCCATAAAATGCGGGGAATTTCTTGACTAGTTGAGAAACTATTAGCTTCTCAAGAAGGTCTCTGCTCCATGGATTTAGTTACTTAGTTAGTTAGTTGGTTGGTTAGTTAGTTAGTTAGTTAGTTAGTTAATTAGGTAAGAAAAATTGAATCATAAACCATTACAAAGTTAAACGTGTCTCATTTTCTCCACTGAGTATCACCATTTTTCAAAAAAATCCCCTAGCACAGTGTTGCACTTGTTCCAACTTAGCAGCACGCTTTTAAAAGTTCCGTCGCTGTAGAAGTTACGCTCCCGCATTAGCAACAATTCACGAATAACCATTCCACTTCCTCATTACTGTGGAATCGGCAGCAGTGTTCAATTTGTTTGGATCGCTGCAGCATCACTTGGAACGCTGATTCCACAATAATGAGGAAGTGGAAAATGTCGTTCGTAAATGGTTGCAAATGCAAGATCTCTGTTTCTACAGCGACGGAATTTTTTAAAATCGGTTCAAAACTGAATAAATGCATCAGTGTGTTTGGGTATTATGTTGCAAGATAATGACATTTCAGTGGAATAAATCGCATTTAACGTCGTTTGATTTTTGTGACGCAAGGAACCTTCCTCACTGACAAACTTTCATATGTACAGGCCTTACATGTCTGATCCGAGTCAGTACCGTGTTACCCAGTTTCAAGTTATTTTGATTTGGCTAGGCGTTGGGACTGAGTTTCGCACGCGAAACCCCCTTCCCTGGATCCATTCTCGTTACGGAAATTTACATTGCAATATCTCCGTTTCCTGTTTGTTGCTCTTCACAAAATAAATCTCTAATCATTCACTTGTCTGACACATGTGAGGTACCTACAGTGGTGTTGCTACAGATTACGTCTGCTGGGACTCTGGCTGTATCGACCGTTTAAAAAACTTACCGACGTCGTCTACGACTGTTTGGCCCTGAAGATGTAAGCACTATGATCCGTCAGAACCTCGGTAACTACTTGCCACTCGACACGGCGTAACATCCCACAAGCCTTGAATCCTCATTCACTTGCGCGCTAAACATTCTTTAAAAACATCTCACATTTTTTGTAGCCTTCTTCTGTACGATAGTAGGATGCTATCTGGCGGTGGTAACGCGTATTTCGCAGCGCAACTTTACGAGGCAGAACTGTTTGTGGTACCATCTAGCGGTTGAAGCTCTAACTATCTTCCGCAGATGGCAGTTCATTAATTGTAACGACACAAGATTAGAGCTGCTTGCTAAGTCAGTAACCGGCCATCTCCACACATTTCTTTTCGTTTGCCTTTGTCTTCCAGCACATGCTCAGATGGTTCCCAAATTCCAAGCTGCTACTGTATGATTTTCATGCAGCCGTCCCTATTTAAATGCATCCAAATTAATTCCGTTTACTCTAAACATCACCAAATTGTCTTCCAAATTTTGCATTTCAGCATTAACCTTTTAAAGCCTAGCGGTAACTTTACGTACCACCAGTTTCAACATTAAATAGTTCTCCATATTGCTCAAATCGCGTTTATGTACTTTGTACGTATCTCGGAACAAACAGCAATTTTGCCGTAAATATCAACAACTCATTCGTTTTTTATAACCGAGGTTGAAAGTGTTTACAGCGCGGTACGCACCGACTCTTTATATAAAGCAGATGACGTTTCGCCTTTAAAGGGTTAACCACAATACCAAATATTCTAAAGTTGTATATTCCGTGCATTTGTTATATCAACGTATTCAATTTAACGTACCAACTAAATGCACATTATTAGTTACATATGAGTGTTAAACGCGTAGCTGCGACATGTTTCGGTACAAGCGTACCATCTTCAGGGGGCGCAATGTGCCAGGTTTAAAACCAACTGGCAGTGACAAGCCACTATTTACATGCTTCCAGAGTCTGCAGTAGGCTCCGTTGTTGATAATGTTTATGTATAAAAGTACAACTTGTAATGTTTTTAAAAACAGTACACCGCGTACCTCTTATACATAAACATTATCAACAACGGAGCCTACTGCAGACTGGAAGCATGTAAATAGTGGCTTGTCACTGCCAGTTGCCTTTAAACCTGGCACATTGCGCCCCCTGAAGACGGTACGCTTGTACCGAAACATGTCGCAGCTACGTGTTTAACACTCATATGTAACTAATAATGTGTATTTGATTGGTACAATAAATTGAATACATTATACGAAAATCCCGCGGCCCTTAACTCAAGCCACAATACGTCGCTATCCTAAAATCTGCATTTTGAAGCCGCTTCTTTTAGACGGCGCGGTCGAAGTCTGGGCATCGCCTAATAAAAGGACGCCATTTCTCCCCCCCCCTCCCCAAATGACTTCCTTCCCCTTCATCAGGCTTCAAATAGTCAATGTGTAACTTAAACCAGTCCGGAGCCTTTTATGTATTGCGGGCGACCTCGGTAAAATTTGGTCTGCATGCGGACAACATAAATTTCAATACTTTGAAAGAAGAATTAATGCGTTTACGTAGAACCATATGCATAATTTTGCCTGTGTATATTCATATAATAATAATAATAATAATAATAATAATAATACTAGAGAAATTATAAGGAATGCAATTCACAACCTAGGCCAGGGTGTCGTTATTTAGCACATGTTCACAAAACGAATTAGTAATGTGATGTAAGAGCAATCCCATTACAGGCCTGGACAGGCCCTTAGGGTTCCAGGAGTTTGAGGCTCCCAGATTTCAAGACAATCGGCACATGAAGGTGGTAAGGTTGTCAGCCATACGCACCAGCCGCCTTTACACCCCAGGAAACATTCCTGGTACTCATTTCAGTTACAGACTGAGTCGACCCCAAGGCCATAGTGCGGTCGGGAGGGTTATGTCAATGAAAAATTCCACCGACACCATCGGGAATCGAACCCGCGACCTTCCGGTTTGTAGCGCAGTGCCCCAACCAACCGCGCCACAGAGTGCCCCACTAATGCGATGTATGTCTCGATAAATAAACAGCTCATAAGTTTTCATAAATTCCTTCAGCGTTTTTGTCTGCTTTGACAAGGTAAGGTTAAAAGACCTCTTCTCAGGGCAAAGGGGTAACATAACATTGTGTCGCAGACATGTTGCCTGCGTGCTATGGGTTGAATAGGCCTGACGCACACCAAGCTACGTTGTAAAGAACGCCACTATTTACTCCCTTATTAATGCGGTACATACAAAGCAACGCCACTCTGCAGACACAAGAAAGGAAGCACTGTCCTCCCCTTAATTTCTGCAATAGACGCCAGATTATAAGGGCGAAATTCGAAAGGAGTCATGAATGCGATTACAATATTCACCAAATTTTGAGTATCGAATTAAATTCTAATCACCTTTATCACAAAACTAACACAACATAACACGTCCGGAGGCAAAAGTCCTTTGAAGGTTTACGGAATACCTCGTTATTGCGGACGTGATTACAAAATTTGGCCCATTTGACGGATTCGAGATACGATTGTGTCCCCTGCCGAGAGGCATGTATGAATGTGTGTATGCAAGTAGGTGTGTGTGTGCGTGTGTGTATGTATATGTATACATGTACGTATGTATCTATGTGTGCATATAGGTATGGAAGTATGTGTATGTATGTATGTATGTATGTATGTATGTATGTATGTATGTATGTATGTATGTATGTATGTATGTATGTATGTATGTGTGTGTGTATGTATGTATGTATGTACGTATGTATGTATGTATGTATGTATGTAAGTATGTAAGTATGTATGTATGTATGTATGTATGTATGTATGTATGTATGTATGTATGTATGTATGTACGTATGTATGTATGTATGTATGTATGTAAGTATGTATGTATGTATGTATGTATGTATGTAAGTATGTATGTATGTATGTATGTATGTATGTATGTATGTACGTATGTATGTATGTATGTGTGTGTATGTATATACGCAGGTGTGTGTGTATATATATTTTATATATGTATGTAAATTGCATATCAAGAGGGGGAAAAATTGCAACAAAATACTCCCGAAATAAATGCATTATCGGCGAAACTGCCAAGGACTTTTCAATTCAAGAAATTACCTACAATACATCCCCAACGCACGTTTACATTATTGATAATATATATATATATATATACACACACATACAGTATATATGTCCATATATGGCTCCCATTCTGGTTTGTCCACAGCAGGACACAGACACGCAGTTAGTGCTACTGATCTAATTTAGAAGCAAGAATTTTATAAAAACCCTCTATATGATACACTGTTCTAAACCATGGATTGCGAAATGTTATGCTAAATCAATGTAGATGCCATTGTTACATGATCGTATTTGTAAACTCCTGGTACTGCAACACGTTGTTCTACATTACGCTTCATGCTAAGGGCGCAGCTGGCCCTAACACATTGCAGATACACCAAATACTTGCGGTACCCCAACCTCAATGTACACAGATGGATTACTTTAATAACAGATATACTGTCAAGAATCCCGATTTTCTACATTACTTTGCTGGTACGATCAACCTGAAAAGCCATCTAATTGCTGTCTGTGTAACACACTTGTATCTAAGTGTACCTATCCCACATGTATACACACTTCCTGTCCACCCTGTACACCTGCATAAAGCACCAGTACACCTGCCCGTAACAGTGCCCTTGACTGCACAGCTTGATGGGGAAGGTAGGACATATACACAACTGCAATCTTGCTAGCAAAATGGAAGCTAATGTAGGCAAGACTATTTGAATGAGAAGAAACTTACCTAAAATCTCCGCACGAATCCAAGAAAACCGGACGCGTCAACACTCTTCACCACAACACAGATAACGAAACACAAAATCTTCATCCTTAACAACACCTGGAAAATGTATCCATCACATTCAAAAGACAAAGAAACCGTTCATTTCAACAAAACATACGAGTACACGTTCCGGACTATCACCAAGCATGCTGACTACGAGCTATACTGATTACGAATTCCGCTGCATATTCGATTCGACTATCGACCTTACACTGCCATCTCTTGTAGCATGGAGTAACTGCTACAAAATGCATGTGCGCACTGCTCGAGTCTATTCCATTCCTGCCATCTATCGAAAGTGGATGAAATCATTGCTCCCTGCAAATAGTCCTCGTACGCAGGGCACGCAAGCGGGAAAATACAATCTGAACACTGGCAGAGCGCGAGAATTTCCAACCACTGCACAATAATTCTGTATACTCCATTCTGTATACTCTTATATGTTTCGGCTAACCATCGTGGCCATCATCAGGGAGTACACAGATATTACGTATGGAATAAACATCAGGTACCAAAGCCAGGGGTCTCCATCCCACAAAACTAGAAGTGATTTGCAAGACAGATGTTTGGAGACAGACTTTTATACATATATTTTATGTATCAATATATTATATCTTAACATCATACATAATTTAAACTATATACAATCACTGCTACTACACTATACACTGACTACGGCTGTAAATAGCAAATGTGCGCATGGCATAATATAAGCTGCGCACGTTTGTTCAAAATGACTCCTTGATGATGGCTACGACGGTTAGTCGAAACATGTAGGAGTACATAGAATGGAGTATATAGAATTACTGTGCAATAGTTGGTAATAATAACAATAATAGAAACTTATGTAAACCAACTGCACGGAATATGTATAACATTAAGTGGCACAGAGAGATTGTGCGTGTATTTTAATGTGCGAGTGTGTATGCGTGTGCGTACGTGTGTGTGTGTGTGTGTGTGTACGTGTGTGTGTGGTACACATAAATACTTATTTAAGGTGCATCATCGTCGAAGAATATCCGAACCCGAATTAACATTCAAATCCACTCAAAAATGCAAAATACTTATATTCCAATAATTCTGTAAACAGGTCCAGTCTATACACTAGAGGGGGGGGGGGGAACAATGTGCAGTATATTTAGTAACAGAGGTCCCCACAAAGAACTGCATGCGATGCTATACTATGTCCAGACATGCAGATCACACAAACCGAAACAACACGAAAGAATAATCCAGCATATTCCTCTAAACAATTTTTAAAGCAGAAACTATCGTGACTATTGAAACATTTCATATTGTAACTTCTATAAGAAAGTAAGATTTGTGAAGGCATCATGGTGCTTGCGTGTGTCGTTAATTCTTGTGTCACCAACAATGGCGTATGACTCACAGCACCTGACTCCATTAAACTTGTTACCAGTATCATTTCAAAACAAAATGGAGTTGCAGTTTGTGCACGTACCCTCAACAATACAAACACGACAATAATGTCGCAGTGCAAGTTGACTGAATCGGTGGCGTTTCTTTGCTTGTAGCCGAATTTCAGCCGGGGTACCTTGACCGAAATTTTTCGTGCCTTTCTCCAAGCACATGCCATAGCAGTATCTCAAATTAAGACACGACATTTACTTTCCACAGCCTATCTAATTAAATGCAGTCTTATCATTCCACGCCATGTAGCATTAATGAGCCTGTCATTATATTAATTGCAATAAACAAACGCGCCACAATGCAACGTCATACGTAGATTGCCTGGCTTGCTTCTTATGTCCCGCTAAACTTTCCTACACACCCAGCACTACCAAACAATAATGCTTAAATGGCGATATACTTCGTACAACAGTGGCATTCTCCTCTCAGCCACCAAACTTATATTTTTTGAAAAAGCGAAGTATGAAATTTCGATTTGAGCATAATGTAAATTTTCACAAGGAAACAAAAAACATACCATAACAAAATTCGGGTAACAACCTATTGTTACTCGGACACATACAAACAGTCCTTGACAGACACGACACCTTGCACCCATGCGTTAATTTTATGCATTTCGTGCCAACAATCAATAACACGCCTGTCTTACGTAACTAATCACAGCACAAAACCCTTTTTTGAAAATATGATATTTACTCAGCTGGTTAAAACATTTCCTATCTTTCATGGAAACCGAATGCTAATTACCATGTTTACAATTTCCCTCCTCCGCCCTGAGTCAGCTATATCCAATCCACATATTCATTAGGATGCATTTTAATATCACCTTCCAACTTAATAACCCTTCCAAGTGTTTTATTTTTCTCGTGGTTTTGTAATAAGATCTTAAATTCCTTTCCCAGATCTCTTGTAAGCGGAACTTCAGTTTCAAGCAAAAAATAATGCCGTTAATGGCGGCATACTGTACGTAGTTGTATCAGCACACTCGACAGTAGAGCAATCTGTCAACAACTGCTGGTATTACATAGGGTATCAGCAGAGTTTCTGCTGGTGGTAGCAAGACATAATGGGTAATTTTGGCTAACACTAATCAAAACCTAACAAAGCTGTCTGTCCCTTCAGTAAACAGAAGGGATACGTAATAACATTACACATGAATAAGAGTGGGTATAAAAGGTCACAAAAACACGCACTGCAATAAAATCGCTTGAAACTAGAAATATGGTCTCGAATGCCATTACAGTCCTAGACACAGCTTATGTGGCACCTCTTGGTGTCCGTGTGTACAGACACTACAATCGTCAGATATATAAAACAAAATGTCACATTTAGAAAATGGGGCACAAACGGAAAAGTAGGAACAGCTGACATCGGAGGTTCGTATGGGATATCAGCACTACGAAATAAACAGAAATGTGTCACACATCACTGCAGACTCCACTGTCATGTCTATCGTCGCTGTCCACAGGACACAAACCTGGTAATTGTATTTCATCCCTTCCGCAATAAATAATTGCTTTCTGCCCATAGAATTTTTTCGTTAACTCTTTAAAGACTACGATTACCAAGATTACATGTGGTAAATAACCAATAAACGCACAGAAGTTAATAAAATATATTATAAACGTATTAATACATTTTCTTAAACTTCTTTGTATTTGTTGATTTTACTTACGATATCTAACTGTTCAGTGCACGGTTACGGATCATTTAAAACTACCATAATTACATTTAATGATTAAACCCGTACCGCAGAGTAAACACGCTCCGTCTCGGTTATTAAAACCAATGAGTTACTACGTAGAGGAAAATAATCACTCTTTGTTCTGATAATACAGAAACACGCTCTATGGACAAAATACAGAATTATTTATTGTTGAACCTCGAAGTACATAAAGTAACCTGCAGGCTTTAGAGGCTGAATGTTAAGTGTAGAATGTTACTGAGAAGCTGTCCTCAGGCATGTCCCTCATTTGGGAGGCAGTGCTTGGAGGTTACTCTGAAATAGGGGAGATATAAGTACATGTCTAAATGCGCATGTTTTTAGGTGGGTTATAGAGTTACAGAAAGGTAAGTTGGAGTAATATATGGGAAGACATACATATCTCGGTAAGTTCTGTTGAGTTGTGGTAACCATTTATCATGAAGGATAATATAGGGAAAGTACGCACATCGGTTATATTGTATTCTTAGAGGGAAAGTTGTTATCCTTTTCAAGCCTAGCGGCAACTTTACGTACCATCAGGAGTAACATTCAACAATTCTACATGGTACTCACGCTGTATTTATGTGTTTTGTACGGATCTCAGAACAAACAGCAACTTTTGCCTTATAAAACATTAAGAGACTGGTTTTTATAACCGAAGTGGAGAGTGTTTGCAGCGCGGTACGCACTGAGTCCTTATATAAAACAGATACGCTTCGTCTTTAAAGGGTTAAGGAGTTTTGTCTTAGCGTTGTCTGTAGATTTGAACTGTGACAATCAGGTTAAGTGCTGAAAAGATGATGCGTACGTATATTAAAAACGTATAGAAAATCATAAATAACGTGTCTGAAATCAAATATACTTCAAATTTTCAGCACATATTTCCGAAGCGCCTGGAATGTGCCACGCCACCACCAGACAGGAAAATACGTACAGTACATACCCGACTTGGCTCTGAGCTGAATTAAACACGTACCGGGTCAGTCACTGATCCGTCCGTCTACATGGGCTAACCTACTTGCGGCTGGCTTTCTCATTCTGAGAAGATACTGCAGCTACTCCAATGTGATGGGACCCCACACACAGCTCGAACCTTGTAGAGGCCGCTGTTCGAAGAAGTCACTTTTTGTTACGTCCCAGCATGTCCATTGTTTCACATGTGCCATGAAAATTGAATGACTTCGCACAGGAAGAATGTCACCCACCGACCTCATGAATCTACTGTTTAAGAAACACAGACAGATGCAGGCAACTTTAGGATGCGAAGTAAATTTATTTCCAAATTACTGCACTAGTTCAAATATATAGGTAATTCCTGCATATTCTGGCTAACTTTTATGACCATCTGCAGGGAGCACATGTCACAAAAGGTCATATGTATTTAAATATAACAACCTTATTGGTAACCCGTAACATACAAACTGCAGAACAAAGCATATGTACGTATATGTATATACCTCTATATTTGAACTAGTGCAGATAGTCGGAAATAAACTAAGTTAGATATGTATATTGGAGCACGCGGGGGCGCAGTTGGTTGAAGCACTGCACTACAAGCCAGATGGTCGCGGGTTCGATTTCCGAGAGGCCACAGGAATTTTTTATTAACATAATCCTTCCGGCCGCATTACGGCCCTGGGGTGGACTCAGCCTCTAACAGAAATGAGTACTAGGAGTATCTCCTGGGGGGTAAAGGCGACCGGTGAGTAGGGCTGACAACCTTAGCACCTTCATACGCCGATTGTCTTAAAATCTAGGGAGCCTCAACCTCCCGGAACCCTCAGGGTCTGTCCGTCGACGGATGTCAACGCACATCCTACTAAAGAATTCTACCGAAATTTCTCGACATTTTATCAACATGACTGGTGCACTTTAACCTTTTAAAGCCTAGCGGTAACTTTACGTACCACCAGGTTTAACATTAAAAAGTTCTACGTGGTGCCCACATTGCGTTTATGTGTTTTGTACGGATCTCAGAACAAACAGCAACTTTTGCCTTATAAAACATTAAGAGACTGGTTTTTATAACCGAAGTGGAGAGCGTTTACAGCGCGGTACTCACTGAGTCCTTATATAAAACAGATACGCTTCGTCTTTAAAGACAACTGTTAACAAATTTTGTGATCATACTGTTGGGTGTATGTGTGATTTGTGAAATTGTGACTCTCCCTGAAGATGAACCAATTAACGGTTCGAAACATGTAGGAATGTAGTTTGAACATTTTAGTGTATAATAAAGTGTCCATGTTGTTCGTCTGTTAAATTCTATACCTATGACGATGTACAGTTTGCGTAATATAAACTACATAAAAACTTGTGTTTTGATAGCCTTTATTTCCTTTTATGAGGACAGACATAATTTAGGTTGTGTCTGTCTATTCTACACGTGTGAATGTCTGATTTTACGAATTCGCCGGATGTTTATTGCAACTGTCCATCATGACTAGGGAAGTGTAACATGGTTTTACAGGGACACAGCCTTGAGAAAACAGTTACTTGGAAACGAACACAAGAAACGCCATCGGTATGCATTTTCTTACCGACGTTACAACCAAGCGTAAATGGACGTACGTTTAGCATACATAAAATGACTTGTCCAATTCAACCTTTATCCTGCTAATGTGGAATATATGGTGAGCTGCTAATAATGCCAGCACCAGTAAGTGTGTGCACACAGATATGACACAGGACGTCTTTCACGATTGATTCAGTGTTGAGACATTGTGCAGAGAGAGAGACAGAGAGACAAAGAGACTCCTTTCAGCGTTGCCAAATGTAGGTCACCAAATATTACACATTAGTGGTGCTGGCATTATTAGCAGCTCAACATATATTCCACATTAGCAGGATAAATGTTAAAATACGTTTATTATTCAATTAACGAGAAGATTGTAAATATTCTTACATTTTGTTGGCTTGTGAAATTTAAACTGTATTTATTATTCAATTAAAATATAAGAAGTTATAAAGATAATATCGTATTATTCCGCCATCATATGTGTGTATTATTACACGCACATACATTAAAAAATATAACCACACAAAGGAATGCATGACATTAAGAGACCCGTTCGACCACACCGTATGAACATAAAACTGAATGCAAAAAGCACACACTCGCGATTCTTCCAATTGTACTTCCTTATTACTTCTGATATAACAAACTCAATTGAATAAAACCCTGAGTTCGCGGCTTCACATGCTATCCTGTGATATCAACGACACAGGATACCTCTGTCAGTATAGTGATGGCTATGGCACGGATTTCGAAATTTCCATTCCCTGATATTTTCCCGTTCGCCATACGTCCAGACTCGCTCTGGCCCACCAAGCGTCCTAGCCAATCGGTATTGTTCGTTATTTCCCCAAAAGTAAAGCTGTCGGGGGCGTGAACCTAAACCGTCATTGAAATTTACAGGATTCTGACGACTATGTAACAGGGATGGATAATAATTTGGACACCGTCCATCGTCTGAGGCTAAAAACCCCAAACGTTTCGGAGAATAAATATGCCTGCTTCTACAGGTGGAAAGCGGAGAGGGACACCTTACTCTGGTGGGCACCTTGGAAGATCTGATCTCTAGCAATGAGCGCTCGTCCTCACTTAATGCAGAAGCTGCAACTGTATGAGTACATCTGCACCTCCACATATGGCGCGGTGAGGTAAACCAGCAGCCTTAATAACACCTGGTATTCATTCATTCATTCATTCACTCCGCAGTCTGTCTTGCGACGGGTCCATAGCCTCTTGAAAGCGATTTCTGCACAGAGCGCTACCTATTGCTTCCTCTTTCAATTTCCAACATCCTCCCTTTTCCTTACGGTCATCCAGTAGATGCTTACGCCTTCTTCCTCGTCTTCCCGTCACTTCTATCCTTCCTTTTATTTTTCCTTCAATAACGTGCTGTAGAAGACAGTTCGTGTGCAAGATGTGACCAATCCAGTTATCCTTCCTTCTTTTTACTGTACGTAAGGTATTCTTTTCTTCCTTGACACTATGTAATACTTTAGAACTGATATAATGAAACTCAATTATTAGATAATCCCTACGATGTAACAAAGCCTTGTGTGGAGACTACGTCCGTCCGCATGTATCCGCGTGACCTAGTAAGAGCGACTGAAACGTATGTCAGATTTTCATGAAATTCGGTATAAGAATTATTGGTACGACGTGAGTTTCTTGAAAATAAGCTCAGTGACAGTAATAAACGTATGTCCGCAACTTCCACACTTCTTGACCGATTTGGGTGACATTCGATGCATAAAATTTCCACATAATATAGTCGTTAAGCGGCTGTGAGTTTCTTAACACCCGGCGCTTTGTTCTGTACCCCCTACATCCCACACGCCTTCAAGATTGGGCGCTTAATTATATACAGCAAGAACTTTACTATACTAGAGAATCTGGTATTGTGAAGTGATGGGTTTATGGACTTTATGCATCGTCCGAAGAGTAAAATATTACAATATTAAAACTGAAATTCACAACGTTTCGGAAGCTAGCTCTGCTTCCGTCCTCAGGTGTAGGGAGGGAGAAAAGAGAGGAACACCTACTCTGTGGGGTCCCTTATACAGAGCTAGCCTCCATCAGTGGCTAACTGTGTCTAAGGGACCCCACAGAGTAGGTGTTCCTCTCTTTTCTCCCTCCCTACACCTGAGGACGGAAGCAGAGCTAGCTTCCGAAACGTTGTGAATTTCAGTTTTAATATTGTAATATTTTACTCTTCGGACGATGCATAAAGTCCATAAACCCATCACTTCACAATACCAGATTCTCTAGTATAGTAAAGTTCTTGCTGTATATAATTAAGCGCCCAATCTTGAAGGCGTGTGGGATGTAGGGGGTACAGAACAAAGCGCCGGGTGTTAAGAAACTCACAGCCGCTTAACGACTATATTATGTGGAAATTTTATGCATCGAATGTCACCCAAATCGGTCAAGAAGTGTGGAAGTTGCGGACATACGTTTATTACTGTCACTGAGCTTATTTTCAAGAAACTCACGTCGTACCAATAATTCTTATACCGAATTTCATGAAAATCTGACATACGTTTCAGTCGCTCTTACTAGGTCA